>SJYX01009738.1:402380-420916 GCA_006410675.1 Oreotragus oreotragus | reverse complement strand
TTGCCATTATAAGTCTATTAATACATTAAAAGAAGAGGCAATGTCTTATAGTTTTCTGCATGTAAGTCTTTTGTCTCTTTAGGTAGGTTTATTCCTAAACATTTTATTATTTTTGTTGCAATGGAGAATGGGATTATTTCCTTAATTTCTCTTTCTGATTAGGAATTTCTGTGTATTAATTTTATATCCTGTGACATTACTATATTCATTGACGAATTTCAGTAACTTTTGGGGCATCCTTAGGGTTTTCGACGTATAGTATCATGTCATCTGCAAATAGTGAGAGTTTTTTTCTTTTCCAATCTTGATTCCTTTTATTTCTTTTTCTTCTCTGATTGCCATGGCTAGGACTTCCAAAACTATGTTGAGTAATAATGAAAAGAATGGGCACCCTTCTCTTGTTCGTGATCTTAGAGAAAGTGCTTCAGTTTTCCACTGTTGAGAATAATGTTTGCTGTGGGTTTGTCATATATGGCCTTTATTATATTGAGGTAACTTCCTTTTATGCCTACTTTCTGGAGAGTTTTCATCATAAATTGGCTTCCCTGGTAGCTCAGACAGCAAAGAATCTGCCTGTAGCGAAGGAAACCTGAGTTCTAACCCTGGGTTGGGAAGATCCTCTGGAGAAGGAAATGGCAAGCTCCTTCAGTATTCTTGCCTGGAGAATTCCATGGATAGAGGAGCCTGGTACGCTGCAGTCCATGGGATCACAAAGAGTTGGACATGACTGAGTAACTAGCAGTTTATCATAAATGTGTGTTTACTAAAGAGACAAAAGACCAGTATGCAGAAAACTATACTGATGAAAGAAATCAAAGACAACACAAACAGATGGAGAGATATAGCATTGGAAGGATCAATATTATGAAAATGAATATAGTACCTAAAGCATTCTACAGATTCAGTGCAATTCCTACCAAACTGCCAATGGTATTTATCACAGAACTAGAAGAAAAAAAAAATACCATAATTTTTAGGGAGACATGAAAGACTTTGAATAGCCAAGGCAATACTGAGAGAGAAAAATGAAGCTGGAGCAATCAACTTTCCTGACTTCAGACTATACCACAAAGCTACAGTCATCAAGACAGTATGGTACTGGCACAAAAACAGATATATAGGCCAATGGAACAAGATAGAAAGCCCAGAGACAAACTCATTAATCTATGAGCACCTTATCTTTAACAAAGGAGGCAATAATATGCAATAAAGACAGCATCTTCAATAAGTGGTGGTGGGAAAACTTGACAGCTCTAAGTAAAAGAATGAAACTTTATAACACCAAAAACAAAACTTAGAACATTTCCTAACACCATAAACAAAAATAAACTCAAAATAGATTAAAGACTTAAATTTAAGACCAGAAACTATAAAGCTCTTAGAGGAAAACATACACAGTACATTCTTTGGCATAAATCACAGCAAGATCCTCTTTGACTCACTTTCTAGAGTAATGGAAATATAAACAAAAATAAACAAATAGGATCTAATTAAGCTTAAAAATTTTCACAGCAAGGGAAACCACAAACAAGATTATAAGACAACCCTTAGAATGGGAGAAAACAATATTATCAAATAACAAAGGAAACAACTGACAGAGGATT
This sequence comes from Oreotragus oreotragus, assembly GCA_006410675.1. NCBI lineage: Eukaryota > Metazoa > Chordata > Mammalia > Artiodactyla > Bovidae > Oreotragus > Oreotragus oreotragus. The sequence goes on along the minus strand of SJYX01009738.1, from coordinate 419,312 downwards.
AGTCTCCAAGTCAAAACTACCACGAAATATCACATCACACCAGTCAGAATGGCCATCATCAAAAAATCTACAAACAATAAATGCTGGAGATGATGTGGAGAAAAGGGAGCCCTCCTGCACTGTTGGCGGGAATGTAAACTGATATAGCCAGTATGGAGAACAATATGGAGATGGCTGTGGTGCAGTGGTAAAGAATCCACCTGGCAGTGCAGAAGATGGAAGAAATGTGAGTTCGATCCCTGGATTGGGAAGATCCCCTGTAGTAGGTAATGGCAACCTGCTACAATATTCTTGCCTGGAAAACTCCGTGGACAGAATAGCCTGGTTGGCTATAGTCCATGGGGTCACAGAGAGTCAGACACAACTGGATGACTGATTACAGCACATTTAGCACATGACCCAACAACCCCACTACTGGACATATACCCCGAGAAAACCATTTTGAAAGACATATTTACACTAATATTCATTGCAGCATTATTTACTGTAGCCAGGACATGGAAGCAACCTAGATGTCCATTGACAGATAAATAGATAAAGAAGAATTGGTACATATATGCAGTGGAATACTGCTACTGCTACTGCTAAGTCCCTTCAGTCATGTCTGACTCTGTGCGACCCCATAGATGGCAGCCCACCAGGCTCTCCCATCCTTAGGATTCTCCAGGCAAGAACACTGGAGTGGATTGCCATTTCCTTCTCCAACGCATGGAAGTGAAAAATGAAAGTGAAGTTGCTCAGTCGTGTCCAACTCTTAGCGACCCCGTGGACTGAAGCCTACCAGGCTCCTCCACCTGTGGGATTTTCCAGGCAAGAATACTGGAGTGGGTTGCCATTGCCTTTTCTGAATGGAATACTACTCAGCCATAAAAAGGAACACATAAGAGTCAGTGGTAGTGAGATAGGTGAACCTAAAGCCTGTTACATAGAGTGAAGTAAGTTAGACAGAAAAAAACAAATATCATATATTAATGCATATATATGGAATCTAGAAAAATGATACCTATTTGCAGGGACAGAATGGAGACACAGATGTAGAGAACATATTTGAGGGCAAAGCAGGGGAAGGAGAGGGTAGGACAAATGGCCAAAGCGGCATTGACATATAGACACTATCATGCATAAAATAGATAGCTGGTGAGAACTTGCTTATAACACAGGGACCCCAGCCTGGTGCNTGGAGACACAGATGTAGAGAACATATTTGAGGGCAAAGCAGGGGAAGGAGAGGGTAGGACAAATGGCCAAAGCGGCATTGACATATAGACACTATCATGCATAAAATAGATAGCTGGTGAGAACTTGCTTATAACACAGGGACCCCAGCCTGGTGCTCTGTGATGACCTAGAGCATTGGATTGGGGGAAACGAGAGAGGCTAAAGAAGGAGGGAATATATGAATAATTATAACTGATTGGCACTGTCATATGGTAGAAACCAACACAACATTTGTCCTCCAATTAAAAAATGAAAAAAAAAGAGGCAAAAAAGTTAGTGATTTGATTTTTATTATATTTAAGAAATTCAGAGGCAATAACTTCCTTTTAAAATGTGTCTGAAATACTTTCTAAAATTAAAAATATGTGAAATTATTTTATATGATTTAATTATAATTCAGATATTTTATTTGTCTTGAAAACTTACTGTATATACTGTAACTTACTGTAGATAGCATATTGTTAAAGCCATAACAAAAACTGTATTTTCACCTTAAACATCACTGTGATTGTGGCTTCATTAATGTGAACAATATACATTTTAATCTTTCTATGGAATCAATTAGGAATTAATAGGTACAACTAAGATGATCTTTTTACTTATTATAAAATATTAGAAGGAAATATTTAAAATGAAAACTATGAACATTTATTCCTTTTTCTACATTTACCCATTGGGCCTTTGAACAAATTTTTTATTTCATCTAATCAATAGTTTTCTCACCTGTTAAGTCTTATTAATAACAATACTTAGCTGAGAATTCCCCAAGACAGGCAGGTCATGGTGGAGAGGTCTGACGGAAAGTGGTCCACTGGAGAAGGGAATGGCAAGCCACTTCAGTATTCTTGCCTTGAGAACCCCATGAACAGTATGAAAAGACAAAATGATAGGATACCAAAGGAGGAACTCCCCAGGTCATTAGGTGTCCAATATGCTACTGGAGATCAATGGAGAAATAACTCCAGAAAGAATGAAGGGATGGAGCCAAAGCAAAAACAATACCCAGTTGTGCATGTGACTGGTGATAGAAGCAAAATCTGATGCTGTAAAGAGGAATATTGTATAGGAACCTGGAATGTCAGGTCCATGAATCAAGGCAAATTGGAAGTGGTCAAACGCTGGGAGGGACTGGTGGCAAGAAGAGAAGGGGACGACTGAGGATGAGATGGCTGAATGGCATCACGGACTCGATGGACTTGAGTCTGAGTGAACTCCGGGAGATGGTGATGAACAGGAAGGCCTGGTGTGCTGCGATTCATGGGGTTGCAAAGAGTCAGACACGACTGAGCTACTGAACTGAACTGAACTGAACTGAGAATTCCCTGGTGGTCCAAAGGTTAGAACTCTGTACTCTCACTATAAGGGATGTGAGTTCAATACCTGCACAGGGAAATAAGATTCTGCAAATTGCCAAAAAAAAAAAAAAAAAGTACTTATATGAAAGACCTTAGCCTGATACTTGACACAGAATGCTAATTAATCTCTCCCTCCTTCCTACCTTACCTCCCTCCCTCATTTATAACATGAAGATTTTGATACCCACACAAAAGATTATCATTAAGAATAAAATTATATAATACATGTGATAATATTATTTGCAAACTGTAAAATAGTAATATTAATTAATACTTTTTAGAAATTATTATTTAAAATGTTTTAACTTACTCAAGGTCATATATTAGGGACTTCCCTGGTGAATCAGATGATAAAGCTTCTGCCTACAATGAGGGAGACCCGGGTTCAATCCCTGTGTTGGGAAGATCTCCTGAAGAAGGAAATGGGAACCCACCCCAGTATTCTTGCCTGGAAAATCCCATGGACAGAGGAACCTGGTAGGCTACAGTACCTGCAGTCACAAAGAGTCAGACACGACTGAGTGACTTCACTTTCACTTTCAAGTTCATATATCCAGTAAACAGTAAAGTCAGTATCAAAATTTAACACCATGAATGCATAGTTTGTTCTCCTAACAGGTGTGCCATACTATCAATATTTCTATATTTGCCATCATGTCATTAACTACTGTGAAATGGATTACTTCTCATTACCCAAAAGTTTAGGCAATAGGAATGTACATAGCAGGGCTACCCTAGTAGCTCAGTTGGTAAAGAATCCACCTGCAATACAGGAGACCCCAGTTCGATTCCTAGGTTGGGAAGATCCCCTGGAGAAGGGATAGACTACCCACTACAGTATTCACGGACTTCCCTGGTGGCTCAGAGGAAAAAGAATCTGCCTGTAATGCAGAAGATGTGGGTTCGATCTCTAAATTAGGAAGATGCCCTGGAGGAGGGCATGGCAACCCACTCTAGTATTCTTGCCTGGAGAATACCTATGAACTGAGGAGTCTGGCGGGCTACAGTCCATGGGGTCACGAAGAATTGGACATAACTGAGTGACTAAACACAGCATAGGGAATATATCGATGAGTAGGTGTCACATGATAGGATTCTGAACAAAAGATGTGGCCCTGAAAATTTAATCTTATTGTATTTAATTCATAGACATTTGAATATCTATGATATGTCAGATACTCTGGGCAAGTTATGAGAGATTTATCATTAAATTTAAATCCCATAGGTTAAAAATTTAAATCATGGAAGTTTTGTGTGTGTAACATAAATAAAGTAAGTGTCTTAGGAAATTTTATTTCTACCAAGGGTCAATTCCTTAATCATCATGATCATTTTTATAGCTGATAGGCTATTAAGATAGTTGAGACTGATTCCTTTCAAATACTGCAAAAACCTAGTAAAATCTGATGTGCTACTGTCTTCAGAGAACCTAGATTGTACCCTCTGTTCACTAATAAGATTACTGATAAATTTAAACTAATGGATATAGAAAATCAGCTCAAAATGTATTCTGATAAGCTTATTCCCTGAACAGCCTGTGATGATATATTAATATTAGGAGAAATTCTCTTTTCTTGTAGGAAGCATGCTTCTTTAACACATTCAAGCATTACTGATATTCCTTTTCTATTCTAAAGATAATTTTAGAGGTTGCAAATAATAGAATTAGCCCATAGAACTGTGTCCATTTGCCCTCACATCTGTGTTTCAAAAGTGCTCTGCAAATAATGCATCCAAATAGACATAATCTTCGAGATTTGTCTGCAGTATTTCTGTACGGCTGGATGACACCTGAACCAGATGTTAGTTCTTTGCAATGATAGATAAAATTCAAGTTTGAACTGTGTGTCTCATGGGTAAAGTCTCACGAGTATGTGTTAAGGGCAGAGAGAGAGACAGAGAGGGAGAGAACAAGGGATAGTATTTCTGTACGGCTGGATGACACCTGAACCAGATGTTAGTTCTTTGCAATGATAGATAAAATTCAAGTTTGAACTGTGTGTCTCATGGGTAAAGTCTCACGAGTATGTGTTAAGGGCAGAGAGAGAGACAGAGAGGGAGAGAACAAGGGAGAGAGAGAGGGAGAGGTATTAGTGTAAACGTTGTTGTTTAGTTGCTAAGTCTTGTCTGACTCCTTGCTACCCCATGGACTGTAGCATGCCAGGCTTTCCTGTCCTTCATTATCACCCAGAGCTTTCTCAAGCTCATGTCCATTGAGCCAGTGATGTCATCCAACCATCTCATCTTCTGTCTCCTTCCTTCTCCTCTTGCCCTCAGTCTTCCCCAGCATCAGGGTCTTTTCCAGTTAGTCGGCTCTTCCCATCAGTTGGCCAAAGTATTGGAGCTTCAATTTTAGCATCACTCCTTCCAATGAATATTCAGGGTTGATTTACAGCATGTAGCATTTTGCTATGACAGTAACTAGAATAACAAAATTTGTATTTTTTGCTGCAAATAAAATTAAACCTTTCAAAAATTTAATAATTTACATTAAGAAAACAATGACATTTGTCTAATTTGCCCTTCTCTAGTCTCCCATCCTCTCAGTATATTTTCTTCTTCTTAAGCAGCTATCTCTTCCAGTTACCAACACTGACTTCAAAGTTGTTATTTTTGTCATTTTCTCATCTTCTGCATCTCTCCAAATACTTATATTAATATATTCTAAGTAAATTGTGCCTTAGAACACTATCTCAGCTACAATAACTTTTGTAATCCTGATAGGATCTTTGTCATCTATGTTGCTTACTAATGATGCTTGCAACTCTTTCAGCTCTCATTGTCATAACATAAATGTTAGGACTTTAGCTACCAAATTGATTCCATCCTCCACCAATGTGATCACTTCTGACTAACACAGCCAAAAGGACCAGCTGATCCTCTTTTTGTCCAGATCCTATAGGTTTCAAATATGCATTTTTTTAAACCCAGAGATCAATTTTAAGAAGATATTGTAGTGAATGCAATTCAAGAAATCAGTGTTTTTTCTTTATAACTCTTTATAAGGTAGGCAATTTTTAAAGTACAACCAATTCAGTTCAGTTCAGTCATTCAGTCATGTCTGACTCTTTGCGACCCCATGGACTGCAGCAAGCCAGGCTTCCCTGTCCCTCACCAATACCTGGAGCTTGGTCAAATTCATGTCCATCGAGTTGGTGATGCCATCCAACCGCCTCATCCTCTGTTGTCCGTCTCCTGCCTGCAATCTTTCCCAGCTTCAGGGTCTTTTCTAAGGAGTCAGTTCTTCAGATCAAGTGGCCAAAGCATTAGAGTTTCAACATCAGTCCTTCCAATAAATATTCAGGACTGATTTTCTTTAGGATCAAAGGAAATTGACTGGTTTGATCTCCTTGCAGGTCCAAGGGACTCTGAAGAGTCTTCTCCAACAGTTCAAAAGCATCAATTCTTTGGCGCTCAGCTTTCTTTATGGCCTAACTCGCACATCCATACGTGACTACTGGGAAAACCATAGCTTTGACTAGATGGACCTTTGATGGCAGAGTAATGTCTCTGCTTTTTAATATACTGTCTAGGTTGCTCATAGCTTTTCTTCCAAGGAGCAAGTGTGTCCTTTAATTTCATGGCTGCAGTCACAATCTGAAGTGTTTTTAGAGCCCAACAATATTCCATAGGAACCTGGAATGTTAAGTCCATGAATCCAGGTAAAGTGAAAGTGATCAAAAAGGAGATGGTGAGTGAACATCAACATTGCAGGAATCAGTGAACTAAAATGGACTGGAATGGGTGAATTTAATTCATAGTGGTTAATGATCAAAACAATCTCCAAGAAAAAGAAATGCAAAAAGGGAAAATGGTTGTCTGAGGAGGTCTTAAAATAGCTGAGAAAAGAGGAAAAGTGAAAGGCAAAGAAGAAAAGTGCAACCAGAGGACATACTATTTGGCACTGATTAGGGAATTATTTGGCCTCCTGGATAGCTCACCTGGTACTTTAGCTACATGCCTGCCTTGCAGGAGACCCCAGTTCCATTCCTAGGTTGGGAAGATCCCCTAGAGAAGGGATAGGATACCTGTTGGGGGGCGCTCCGCAGAGAGAGAGAGGCAGTGGAACTTCCCTCAGCAAAGCCAAGGGGTCCCAAGGAGAGGTGAGCCTGCTGTCCGCCAACCCAGCCCCCTAGCGAGCGAGAAATAATCAGACTCAACAGGGCTCCTGTCTGAGCAGTTCCGCTTGATTGCCGCAAGCTCCCAGCTTATAAAGGCAAGCAGGGGGCGGTTTGCGAGGGACTTTCCATAGTTGCACCAATCATGTTAAAGGTCAAATCACCATGTGCCTTCATTATAAAAGGAGTCTATGGTGATCACGTGCTATCCACGTGCACGGAAATCAAGAGAGCCAATCAAAAACTTTGACAAACAACATAGACCACGCCCCCATCTCTCCCGCCATGTGCCATCTTAGTTTCTGACCGCAAAGCTAGCTCTTCTTTTTTTTAAGGTTTCCCATTTATGGCCACACAGATACCCACTCCAGTATTCTTGGACTTCCCTGGTGGCTCAGACTGTAAAGAATCCACCTGAAACATGGAAGACTTGGGTTTGATCCCTGTGTTGGAAAGATCCCCTGGAGGAGGGCATGGCAACCCACTCCAGTATTCTTGCCTGGAGAAACCCCATGGACAGAGGAGCCTGGCAGACTATAGTCCACGGGGGTCACAAAGAGTCGAACACAACTGAGTGACTAAGCACGGCACGACACAGTGAATTATTTATTCAAAACTGTAATGTGTTTTACAATTAATTGTCCATTACTACAGACATTATTCAGTTTTTATAAAATAGAATAGAAAACAGTGAAAGCTCATTTAATCAAAGAACAGAAAAATCGTTTTCAAGTTAATCTTAAAAATAAAAAATTTTCAGATTCAAATTCTTGAATAATCTTGGGAACACATTTTACACCTGGAAATATACTCAAATATACTTTAAGTCAGATTTCATGACTCTAAATCAGAAAATTCTAGGAGTAAAATCATGGTTTCTATAATCTATGCCAAAGTAGAAACATCATTTAATTAAGATTATTTAATTTACAAAATTACCTCTCATCTTTGATTACATTGAATCTTGTTTCCTTAAACATGGCTTATATTCAGTGTCTCTTTAGTGTAGTTCTAAGGAATACATTAATAAATAAAAACTATATTTTTTTATTGATAATGTTTGTGAAGAAAATGACTGAAACAAGGTTTTTAGGCTCTGAGCCATATTTTTGGAAATTAACATAGTGTTTCATAAGAAGAAGAGAGTCAGCCAAAGTCCTTACTACTATATATGAAACATATAAAATATTAGAAAATTAATCTCATGATGATAACTTAAAATGAAAAGGAGACTGCAAAAAAAAAAAAGAATTATTAGAGAAATGCAAAAAAACTACAATGAGTTATCACCTTACATCAGTCAGAATAATCACATGAAAATGTCTATGAACAATAAATACTGGAGAGGGTGTGTAGAAAAGAGAACCCTCCTATACTGTTGGTGGGAATGTAAATTGGTACAATCACTATGGAGAATGGTATGGAGATTCCTTAAAAAAAAAAAAAAAAAGAGTTTCCATGTGATCCTACAATCCCATTCCTTGACATATATCTGGAGAAAAAATAATAATTTCAAAAGATATATTCCTTCTAGTGTTCATAGCAGCACTATTTAAATGGCCAAGATATGGAAGCCACTTAGGCATACATGGACAGATAAATGATAAAGAAGATATGGTATATACACACACGCAATGGAATATTACTCAGCCATAGAAAGAATGAAGTAAAGCCATTGGAACATTGCAGGCTACAGTCCATGGGGTCGCAAGAGTCGGATACAACTGAATGACTTTCACTACTACTACTTCACTACTACCATATAGTCACTGCCATATATAAAATAGATAACAAATACCTAGCACAGGGAACTACACTCAATATTTTGTAATAACCTATTTGGGAAAAGAGCCTGAAAAGAAATATATATGTATAACTGAATTACTTTATTGTATGTCTGAAACTAACATAACATTGTAAATCAGCTATATTTCAATAAAAGGTAAAAAGACAAGGAAAAAAAAAAAAAAAAGAAGAATTGCCCTACTGCACTTTAGCAATTTCTTTTAGACAAGGCAGGGTCATGATGCTGTCTCTTATACACATCTAGATGTGTATAAGAGACAGTTTCTAAGGAGTCAGTTCTTCAGATCAAGTGGCCAAAGCATTAGAGTTTCAACATCAGTCCTTCCAATAAATATTCAGGACTGATTTTCTTTAGGATCAAAGGAAATTGACTGGTTTGATCTCCTTGCAGGTCCAAGGGACTCTGAAGAGTCTTCTCCAACAGTTCAAAAGCATCAATTCTTTGGCGCTCAGCTTTCTTTATGGCCTAACTCGCACATCCATACGTGACTACTGGGAAAACCATAGCTTTGACTAGATGGACCTTTGATGGCAGAGTAATGTCTCTGCTTTTTAATATACTGTCTAGGTTGCTCATAGCTTTTCTTCCAAGGAGCAAGTGTGTCTTTTAATTTCATGGCTGCAGTCACAATCTGAAGTGTTTTTAGAGCCCAACAATATTCCATAGGAACCTGGAATGTTAAGTCCATGAATCCAGGTAAAGTGAAAGTGATCAAAAAGGAGATGGTGAGTGAACATCAACATTGCAGGAATCAGTGAACTAAAATGGACTGGAATGGGTGAATTTAATTCATAGTGGTTAATGATCAAAACAATCTCCAAGAAAAAGAAATGCAAAAAGGGAAAATGGTTGTCTGAGGAGGTCTTAAAATAGCTGAGAAAAGAGGAAAAGTGAAAGGCAAAGAAGAAAAGTGCAACCAGAGGACATACTATTTGGCACTGATTAGGGAATTATTTGGCCTCCTGGATAGCTCACCTGGTACTTTAGCTACATGCCTGCCTTGCAGGAGACCCCAGTTCCATTCCTAGGTTGGGAAGATCCCCTAGAGAAGGGATAGGATACCTGTTGGGGGGCGCTCCGCAGAGAGAGAGAGGCAGTGGAACTTCCCTCAGCAAAGCCAAGGGGTCCCAAGGAGAGGTGAGCCTGCTGTCCGCCAACCCAGCCCCCTAGCGAGCGAGAAATAATCAGACTCAACAGGGCTCCTGTCTGAGCAGTTCCGCTTGATTGCCGCAAGCTCCCAGCTTATAAAGGCAAGCAGGGGGCGGTTTGCGAGGGACTTTCCATAGTTGCACCAATCATGTTAAAGTTCAAATCACCATGTGCCTTCATTATAAAAGGAGTCTATGGTGATCACGTGCTATCCACGTGCACGGAAATCAAGAGAGCCAATCAAAAACTTTGACAAACAACATAGACCACGCCCCCATCTCTCCCGCCATGTGCCATCTTAGTTTCTGACCGCAAAGCTAGCTCTTCTTTTTTTTAAGGTTTCCCATTTATGGCCACACAGATACCCACTCCAGTATTCTTGGACTTCCCTGGTGGCTCAGACTGTAAAGAATCCACCTGAAACATGGAAGACTTGGGTTTGATCCCTGTGTTGGAAAGATCCCCTGGAGGAGGGCATGGCAACCCACTCCAGTATTCTTGCCTGGAGAAACCCCATGGACAGAGGAGCCTGGCAGACTATAGTCCACGGGGGTCACAAAGAGTCGAACACAACTGAGTGACTAAGCACGGCACGACACAGTGAATTATTTATTCAAAACTGTAATGTGTTTTACAATTAATTGTCCATTACTACAGACATTATTCAGTTTTTATAAAATAGAATAGAAAACAGTGAAAGCTCATTTAATCAAAGAACAGAAAAATCGTTTTCAAGTTAATCTTAAAAATAAAAAATTTTCAGATTCAAATTCTTGAATAATCTTGGGAACACATTTTACACCTGGAAATATACTCAAATATACTTTAAGTCAGATTTCATGACTCTAAATCAGAAAATTCTAGGAGTAAAATCATGGTTTCTATAATCTATGCCAAAGTAGAAACATCATTTAATTAAGATTATTTAATTTACAAAATTACCTCTCATCTTTGATTACATTGAATCTTGTTTCCTTAAACATGGCTTATATTCAGTGTCTCTTTAGTGTAGTTCTAAGGAATACATTAATAAATAAAAACTATATTTTTTTATTGATAATGTTTGTGAAGAAAATGACTGAAACAAGGTTTTTATGCTCTGAGCCATATTTTTGGAAATTAACATAGTGTTTCATAAGAAGAAGAGAGTCAGCCAAAGTCCTTACTACTATATATGAAACATATAAAATATTAGAAAATTAATCTCATGATGATAGCTTAAAATGAAAAGGAGACTGCAAAAAAAAAAAAAGAATTATTAGAGAAATGCAAAAAAACTACAATGAGTTATCACCTTACATCAGTCAGAATAATCACATGAAAATGTCTATGAACAATAAATACTGGAGAGGGTGTGTAGAAAAGAGAACCCTCCTATACTGTTGGTGGGAATGTAAATTGGTACAATCACTATGGAGAATGGTATGGAGATTCCTTAAAAAAAAAAAAAAAAAGAGTTTCCATGTGATCCTACAATCCCATTCCTTGACATATATCTGGAGAAAAAATAATAATTTCAAAAGATATATTCCTTCTAGTGTTCATAGCAGCACTATTTAAATGGCCAAGATATGGAAGCCACTTAGGCATACATGGACAGATAAATGATAAAGAAGATATGGTATATACACACACGCAATGGAATATTACTCAGCCATAGAAAGAATGAAGTAAAGCCATTGGAACATTGCAGGCTACAGTCCATGGGGTCGCAAGAGTCGGATACAACTGAATGACTTTCACTACTACTACTTCACTACTACCATATAGTCACTGCCATATATAAAATAGATAACAAATACCTAGCACAGGGAACTACACTCAATATTTTGTAATAACCTATTTGGGAAAAGAGCCTGAAAAGAAATATATATGTATAACTGAATTACTTTATTGTATGTCTGAAACTAACATAACATTGTAAATCAGCTATATTTCAATAAAAGGTAAAAAGACAAGGAAAAAAAAAAAAAAAAGAAGAATTGCCCTACTGCACTTTAGCAATTTCTTTTAGACAAGGCAGGGTCATGATGCATGAAGATAGAAGCAGAATCAAGAACCACTTTGTAATTTCCCCACACTTTGTAAATAGCTCAACCACAGTTGTGAATTGAGCGTCTCCCTTAGATTGTAAGCAGTTCAGTGTAAGGGACTACCTTTTATGAACTGTGAGTGTTTAAACCAGAGCCAAAATCTTTCTAATCACCTTTAATTGAATTTTTTTACCTAGTTGAATCAAAGCTTTGGTAAATTAAACCTTCATCTTTACTTCTTGGGCAAGTTTTCTGTGGTCTATAAACACAGGTTAAAGGTCACTGTTATGGTCCTGTCAGGGCACCGGCATCGTGGTTCCTGGGCGGTCGCCACCGAGGGCACTTCGGTGGGGACCTTTGGGGATGGCTTCGTGGCTAGCTGCGTTCGTCTCTGGCCTTGCTCCCAGCCTGCATCTCCCGGTTCGCGGGTCCCACCGTAGGGCGCGGGTGCGGGCCGGCAGCGCGGCGGCTTTGGGGCCTGGGCCCATTCGCAGCCTCCTCCTCCGCCACAGGCTCGGAGGGGCCACGAGATGCAGCCGCCGGGCCCGCCCCCGGGGTATACCCCCACCACTAACGGGGACTTCACCTTTGTCTCCTCAGCAGACGCGGAAGATCTCAGTGGTTCAATAGCACCCCCAGATGTCAAGTTAAACCTTGGTGGAGATTTTATCAAAGAATCTACAGCCACAACATTTCTGAGACAAAGAGAATATAGCTGGCTTTTGGAAGTTGAAGATGATGACCCTGAGGATAACAAGCCACTCCTGTGGTCTCATGGATTGTAACCATTTGGATATTTGGTTCACTAACGATTTTCTTACTGGCTAGAGTTCTTGGTGGAGAAGTTGCGTATGGCCAAGTTCTTGGAGTTATAGGATATTCATTACTTCCTCTCATTGTAATAGCCCCTATACTTTTGGTGGTTGGATCATTTGAAGTCGTGTCTACACTTATAAAACTCTTTGGCGTGTTTTGGGCTGCCTACAGTGCTGCTTCATTGTTAGTGGGTGAAGAATTCAAGACCAAAAAGCCTCTCCTGATTTATCCAATCTTTTCATTATACATTATTTTTTGTCCTTATATACTGGGGTGTGATCTAAGTCATATATAAGTAGAAAAAGACAATGTTACATTTCTGTGTAGGCTGGAAATTCTTGCTTGAGGATATCAAAAAAAAACCTGTTGACGGCAAAATTTTACACGTTCAGATGTAAAGGCAGTTTCAGGTCTTTTTAAAACAATTTTTTTTTTGTATTAAGCATTTGCAGTTATCTGAATATTTTTGGTCAGAATTCTGAATTCTGTTTGATTCTTCATATTCCAGTGAATAAAATATAAGAGCACTGTGTTTTTAAGATTGTGTCAATATTCACCTAAAAATCTGTGCCAAAAGCACCCGGACTGGTAATTATATTTCACTTGAAGGGTAAATATAATAACATTCTGATCATCTAAAAGTGCAATTTTTTCCTTTAAAGAGTTTTCTCCTGCCTTGCAGATCCTGTAGATATATATTTATATTTATACATATATGTTTATGAATTCTTATTCACAAAATATATTTCTGAATAGCCTAAAAATTAAGATATTTTAAATCCGATGCTTACACTTTCTTTAATTTGGCCTTTAATCTTTTTATTTATGAAATTAAATTTGCTCTTAAATTATATATAATTTTTAAGGACTCGTACATGCTTCTGGCAATATGTCCTTGTTAAAAAAAGAGAGAAAAAAAAAACACAGGTAAAAATAATTCTATATGCTTAAAGATATAATCAAGTCATTTTTCCATAATTAATTCATTTCTGTCTTATCAAAACCTTCAAAAGTATACCATGCAATGGTTTGGAAAATTTTGTTGATTTGCTTGATATCAGTTGTGTGTATTCACTATGAATATCAGGGCTTTTTGCTTATAGTGAATATCAGGGCTTAATTTATATTGTTTTCATACTATGAATGCATTTCAAACATTCATATGGTGTTTTCAACAAACAATAATAGGTGTTGAAGTTCAATATGAAAGCATTATAGGCAATAAAGTCTCATTTAAATATAAAATGCATTATTTCAATTTATGTAGTTAGAACACTTGAAAAAAAGTGTCTATATAACCAAGAAAAATAAAATAGTTATTACAGTCTAATATACATTGAATGCAGAGTTCCAAAGAATAATAAGAAGAGATAACAAAGCCTTCCTCAGCCATCAGTGCAAAGAACTAGAGGAAAACAACAGAATGGGAAAGACTAGAGATCTCTTCAAGAAAATTAGAGATACCAAGGGAACATTTCATGTAAATATGGGCTCGATAAAGGACAGAAATAGTATGGACCTAACAGAAGCAGACGATAAGAAGAATTGGGAAGAATATACAGAAGAACTGTACAAAAAAGATCTTCATGACCCAGATACTCATGATGGTGTGATCACTCACCTAGAGCCAGACATCTTGGAGTGTGAAGTCAAGTGGGCCTTAGAAAGCATCACCATGAACAAAGCTAGTGGAGGTGATGGAATTCCAGTTGAGCTCTTTCAAATCCTGAAAGATGATGCTGTCAAAGTGCTGCACTCAATATACCAGCAAATTTGGAAAACTCAGCATGAAGTGAAGTGAAGTGAAGTCGCTCAGTCGTGTCTGACTCTTTGCGACCCATGGACTGTAGCCCACCAAGCTCCTCCATCCATGGGATTCTCCAGGCAATAATACTGGAGTGGGTTGCCATTTCCTTCTCCAGGGGATCTTCCCGACCCAGGGATCGAACCCAGGTCTCCCACATTGCAGGCAGACGCTTTAACCTCTGCACCACCAGGGAAGCCCTGGAAAACTCAGCATAGGATACTGAAAAGCAGAGACATTACTTTGCCAACAAAGGTCCGTTTAGTCAAGGCCATGGTTTTTCCAGTGGTNGTGGGGCTCCAAAATCACTGCAGATGGTGACTGCAGCCATGAAATTAGAAGACGCTTACTCCTTGGAAGAAAAGTTATGACCAACCTAGATAGTATATTCAAAAGCAGAGACATTACTTTGCCGACTAAGGTCCGTCTAGTCAAGGCTATGGTTTTTCCAGTGGTCATGTATGGATGTGAGAGTTGGATTGTGAAGAAAGCTGAGCACCGAAGAATTGATGCTTTTGAACTGTGGTGTTGGAGAAGACTCTTGAGAGTCCCTTGGACTGCAAGGAAACCCAACCTGTCCATTCTAAAGGAGATCATCCCTGGGTGTACATTAGAAGGACTGATGCTAAAGCTGAGACTCCAGTACTTTGGCCACCTCATGCAAAGAGTTGACTCATTGGAAAAGACTCTGATGCTGGGAGGGACTGGGGGCAGGAGGAGAAGGGGACAACAGAGGATGAGATGGCTGGATGGCATTACCGACTCGATGGACATGAGTTTGATTGAAGTCTGGGTGTTGGTGATGCACAGGGACGCTTGGCGTGCTGCAATTCATGGGTCGCAAAGAGTCGGACATGACTGAGCAACTGAACTGAACTGAATGTATATTGAAATACTAGTTTAATATTTTTATCAAATAATTACCTAATGAGACTATTCAATGGGAATTAAAAGAATTTAGAATGTCATAAATTTGAAAGGGCTTCCTTGATGGCTCAGTGATAACTAATCCCCCTGCCAATGCAGGAGTCACAGATTCAGTCCCTGTGTTGGGAAGATCCTCTGAAGGAAATGGTAACCCACTCCAGTGTTCTTGCCTGGAGAATCCCATGGACAGAGGAGCCTGGTGGGCTATAGTCCATGGGGTCACAAAAAAAGTCAGACATGACTCAGCAACTAAACAATAACACAAACTTGAGAAATATGATTTTTTCTAATGTGTTTTAATTTCATGAACACCCTTCAACATGTCATGCCTTCCTGCTCTTTTTTGAACAGAAATGAAAATATAATTGATTTTGTTTCTTTCTCTAATTTGTTTCTTTCTTATGAGGTGGTGGTTTAGTTGCTGAGTCCTGTCCTACTCATGGACTGTAGTCTGACAGTTCCTCTTTCCATGGGATTTCCCATGCCAGAGAATACTGAAGTGGGTTACCATTTCTTTCTCCATAGTATTTTCTTGACCCAGGGTTTGAACCCACGTCTCCTGCATTGCAGGCAGATTCTTTAACACTGAGTCATCAGGGAAGCCCCTTTCTCCTGATTAAAAGATAAACTTTAGATTTTTGTATACCTGGAAGTAAAAATTCACTGGTTGCAAACTATCTTAATTTTAAACTTGCCTGTAGCAAAGCATTTAAAGAGGTCTTTGTAAAAAGATGCTGACACTGAATTAGAAGCCGATTTCATTTGTGTATAGGCGGATGAATGAGACCCATTAACTTCATTTGGAATTGAACAGCCACCCTGGGAAAGCTTGTCCAAGTGAAAATGAGCATAGTTAAATTTAAAGCAAGGTGCATAAGAACATCTGAAAGTTTAATGTGATGCAAAGTGTTTCAATGTGGCCTATTAGTCACACCTAGAAGACTATTTAAAAAGTCTAGACAGACAATAAACATAGCTACCAGAGAAAATAGAGATTCTAGATGCCCATGGGATTTTCTGTTAGTGAGGAAATAATTTGAACTATACATAAACCACTTTCTACTCTCAGATAGCTTTTAGATAGGTTAATTTTAAGTGGGAAGGCACATTTAGATATTTTCTTAAAATGTGGCCTGATTATTCCTCAGAACCTTATGGCTTTACCCTTCTGCAAACAAGAATAAACAAATAAGTTCCTTAAGCTTCTATTTTAAATACTCTAAGAGGGCTTGTCATTTAAAGATAGTACTTTTCCCAGCATTTTTAGAAACAAATAATTTATCTTTAACGGTAACTTCTGTAAATCCAGAACTCTACATGTATATTTCACTATTTTTTTCTACTGTTGGGGAGAATTATTACTTACATCTAGATTATATAACTATCCACCTTTAAGGACACACATGCCTGTATACACATGTATATTAATCTGTCTACTTTTGTGTTTGGACGATAATTCTTGGGAAAGGTTATGTTAAAAGATAAGCTGAAACACATTAAAATTTTCAGGAGTGTATTTGAGCATATGTTCATTTGAATTCAGTTCAGTTCAGTCGCTCAGTCGTGTTCGACTCTTTGCAACCCCATGAATCGCAGCAGGCCAGGCCTCCCTATTCATTAGCATCTCCCGGAGTTCACTCAGACTCACGTCCATCGAGACAGTGATGCCATCCAGCCATCTCATCCTCGGTCGTCCCCTTCTCCT
>SJYX01009738.1:379133-395994 GCA_006410675.1 Oreotragus oreotragus | reverse complement strand
GTGACAACCACCTCCTGTGGGTTTCCCTAGAATATCTGAAGTCTCAGGGAAAATATTATTTTGTTGGCCCCTATAATTATAAACAATTGTATTTAAAATGTATAAGAGAATTCATGATCTCCTTGGACAATAGTAAATAATTGATGAAATTTTAAAATAATTGTAATTCCTCATTACTCACAATGCTACATCATCCATTGTGTTGCTTTTGAATACTGGTTTCCAAAGGCTGTCTTAGATTTTATTGTGTTTGTTTGATGATGACTCCAATAACACATCTTACACAGGGAATGCAGGAAAATGGGAATAATATTTTTTTCTTGTTTTGTTGAATTTATCATTCAATATATATGGTATAGTGTAAATGCAGAACAATACACCTTCCAACCATATCTCCTCTTGAACTCTTTATGCCAGAACTACTTCATCCCTAGTGACCTTCTTCAGTGTTGATCATGTCCCTGTCTTTCAACACATTGGGTGAGACGCTCAAGGAATACACTCCAGTGTTCATTTACGGCACTATCTATGCCAGCCAAAACATGGAAGCAACCTAAGTGTCCATCAACAGAGGGATGAATAAACAGGTGGTACATATATACAATGGAATATCATTCATCCATAAAAAGAAACAAACTTGTACCATTTGCAGAGATGTGGAAAGACCTAGGGACTGTATATACAATGGGATATTACTCATCCATAAAAAAGAAACAAACTTGTACCATTTGCAGAGATGTGGATGGACATAGAGATTGTCATACAGAGTGAAGTAAATCATAAAGAGAAAAACAAACATCTTATTATATCGCTTGTATGCAGAATCTAGAAAAGTAATACAGATGATCTTATCTGCCAAGGAGAAATAGAGACACACATATAGAGGGCAAACATATGGATACCAACAGGGAAGGAGGGGCTAGGAGGAGTTGGGAGAGTGGGATTGGCACATATACACTATTGATACTATGTATAAAATTGATAACTAATGAGAAGCTACTGTATAGCATGGGGAATTTTACTCACTGATCTCTGATGACCTAAATAGAAAGGAAATCCAAAAAAGAGGAGGTATATGTAAATATATATATATAGCTGATTCATTTTTCTGTGTAGCAGAAACTAACACAACATTGTATAGCAACCATATTCCAATAAAAATTAATTAAAAAAAATAAAGACAACCTTCTTAGGAAGCACCTCCTAATTACAAAAAAAAAAAAGAAAAGGTGTATGTTGGCATACAATCCATATGACAATCCATGTGTTTGTGTGTGTATGCATATAATGCATATATTCTTGTGTCTATGAATATGTGTATTTACATATATGTTAATATATGAATCTTCACAGGTGGTACTAGTGGTAAAGAACCATCTTTCCAATGCAGGAGGATGTAAGAGATATGAGTTTGATCTTTGGGTTGGAAATATCCCCTGGAGCTTCAGGGTTAGGAAGCTCCTTGGGCTTCAATCCTTGGGTTAGGAAGATCCCAGGGTTTCCCTGACAGCTCAGTTGGTAAAGAATCCTCCTGCAATGCAGGAGATCCTGGTTCAATCCCTGGGTTGGGAAGATCTGCTGGAGAAGAGATAGGCTACCCACTCCAGCATTCTTGGGCTTCCCTTATAGCTCAGTTGGTTAAGAATCTTCCTGCAATGTGGAAGACCTGGGTTTTATCCCTGGATTGGGAAGATACCCTGGGATTTGGAAGATCCCCTGGAGAAGGGAAAGGCTACCTACTTCAGTATTCTGGCCTGGAGAATCCCATGGACTGTTATATTATATATATACATATATATACACACACACATATATATATATGAACTTAATGCATCTTTAAAAATTAAGTTCTATTTCATACTTCAGTAAATCAAGGTAAAAACTCTACTGTAGAAACATTGACTACAATATAATTTTATTTAAATTGTCTCTTACCATTCAAAAAATTACTGAAAATCACATGAGTGAATGAACTTAATTGTGAGTATTGGTAAAACAAAGCAGTTGATGCTTTCTTCCACCATTGAAGAATCATTAAACAAGATAAAATTTTGTCATTTTCCTTCTTCAAGAATCTAGCTATTAATTCATTAAAAAGGAAGGTTTCTTTTTTGATTGTCCTGTGTTGGCAAGATACAAGTTGTATGAAGGTCCATTTTTACTTATTTTATTGCTCAAGATACAATAATTTATTTCATGTATAGAGTAAATTTTTAAAAGCAGAGAGCAAATAATAGTTGTTTTTTGTAAACTGCAAAATAATAGTTGAAATTTTAAAATTAAACCCAATAGCATATTTCATTCTTGCACATTGAAATGTATTTATACATGTATATGAATGAGGAAGAAGAGCATTTATGTGAGGTGACTTTCTTTGGTAGTGCTCTACAGACTGGATAAAGGCTAGAGATGCAATAAATATTGCTGGAGAAAAGAATGGCAGAACACAGTCAGTCTCTACATGCACAATGAACTATTTTTTCCACCATGATATGGAGCCTGGAAAAACTGTCATATAAAACACTCTTCTAGATGTTTTTCCTATTAAAAAAATAAATATTTTATTTTAAAATAATTTCAGACTTACAGAAAAAGATACAAAATTTACTCAGAGAATTTCAGTAAATCTTTCACATATTAAGAACTTAATATTATTTATCAACCTCCCACATTTAGCACCTTGCAACAGCAAGCATTTATTATCTCACACAGTGTCTGGATGTCAGGAATCTAGGAGCACTTTAGCTGAATGATTTCTGGTTCAGTTTTTTCATGAAGTTGTAGCCAAGCTATTGACTAGGGCTGCTGTCATCAGAAAGGACTGGAAAATCTGCTTTTAAACATTTATGGAAGTTGACAGGCAGCTTTAGCTCTTTGATTTGACCTGTGGACTTCCCCATAGGGTTACTCACCTGACAGGACAGTTGGCTTTCTAGAGAGAAGGAAGCAGGCAATGGGAGAGGAGACAGGGGAGAAAGGGAGAGAGAGAGATGCCTTTTATAACATAATTTAAGATTCATACTCCCTGATTTCTTATTCTTTTTGATAGAAGCAAATCACTAAATCCAGGCCAAACTCAAGGGGAGCGGAATTGCCCTGTACTTCTTGAAGGAAGAAGTAACAAGCATGCACATATTTTTAAAGCCACTGACCCAGCTTACCCAAATGTTAGTAATTTATTCTATTTGCCTTCCCATTCTCTTGTCCTCTCTTATTATTTACTTTTTTTTGGAGGGGCCTTTTGAAAGCAAGTTCTAGACATGATGCCTCCTTCTAAAAGCTTAACTATATATTTGCCAAAAGTAATGCCATTCTACATAACCATTGAAAATTTCAAAATCAGGGAAGTAACACTGATACAATATTATTATCTAATACACAGACCTTATCAAGTTTTCCAGTTGTCCTACTAATGCCCTTGTTAAAAGAAAATATATATATATAACTTGGTCTTTGACCAATCCATAATTAGTCAATGAATTTAGTTGTTATAGGTTTCCCCCCTCTCTCTTTCTTTTTTCTTCTCTTCCCTTTTCTCTTCTCTTTCCCTTCCTTCTTCCCTCTCCCTTCTTCCTTCCCATATCCCTTCTTCTCCCCACCCCGGTTTTCTTTCCTATCATTTAATGTAGAACAACAACTTAGGTTTTCTTGTTTTCCATGATCTTGACTCTTTGATATTTATTTTGTATGTTGTTATTCAGCTTTGAATTATCTGAGTATTTTTCACCATTTGATCCTGGTTATGTATTTTGGGAGCAGCAATACCATGTATGTGATTCTCTGTGCTCCTCAGAGTATCACATGAGAAGATACATATCTGTCTCTAACTATTACTAGCTTTAACTTTTATCATTTGGTTAAAATGGTGCTTACCAGGTTTCTTTACTTGAATGTTGCTATTTTCCCTTTGTAGGTAGTAGGTACCATATAGGGATATACTTTGATATTGTGTCAATATATTGCTTTATTTTAGCATGATTTTTTTTTTTTTTGCCTGAAAGAATTAGTGCTGTGGTGGCTTTCACACAGTATTTAACTAAATACTTAGGTTAAATATTTACCAACATGTAAATAAATGGATGAGATGATTAGATAGCATCACTGACTCAATGGGCATGAAACTATCATTTAATGTAGAACAACAACTTAGGTTTTCTTGTTTTCCATGATCTTGACTCTTTGATATTTATTTTGTATGTTGTTATTCAGCTTTGAATTATCTGAGTATTTTTCACCATTTGATCCTGGTTATGTATTTTGGGAGCAGCAATACCATGTATGTGATTCTCTGTGCTCCTCAGAGTATCACATGAGAAGATACATATCTGTCTCTAATTATTACTAGCTTTAACTTTTATCATTTGGTTAAAATGGTGCTTACCAGGTTTCTTTACTTGAATGTTGCTATTTTCCCTTTGTAGGTAGTAAGTACCATATAGGGATATACTTTGATATTGTGTCAATATATTGCTTTATTTTAGCATGATTTTTTTTTTGCCTGAAAGAATTAGTGCTGTGGTGGCTTTCACACAGTATTTAACTAAATACTTAGGCTAAATATTTACCAACATGTAAATAAATGGATGAGATGATTAGATAGCATCACTGACTCAATGGGCATGAATGTGAGTAAACTCTGGGAGATAGTGGAGGACAGAGGAGCCTGGAGTGCTGCAGTCCATGGGGTTGCAAAAAGGTGGACATTACTTAGCGACTGAATAACATACTACTGAGTAGGCAGTGCTGAAACTGAGCATCCTAGGATTAAGAAATCAAGTAAGGATTCCATGTATAACAGAATCCATGCTTCTCACTTCAAAGAATTTCAAATGCAGAAAGGGAGGAGGATGATTTGTATTTTGTGTGTACACATGTGTGCAGGTATTTCTTGGCTGATTTCTCTAAAGGGTCTTAAGTCAGTGATCCTAGTAACAATCATTGTACCTAGAACCCACATTTGATTTCTCAGCCAACTAAGAGTGACCAGATTCCTTGGTGAAACTGCTGACTTCAGGATTGGTGCCAGCAGGGTACCAAAAGATCTTGAAACATTTTGCTATGCCAGAAATAAGAAAAGGCTCAAAGAATGATGGATGCACATTAGAAAGATACAGGAACAAGCTTTAAAGGCCTTCCTATAAAGTTATGAGTACTTTGACTATAAAAATATATAATGATAGTAACAGATTACAGAATATAATTAAATACTTCTTGAAAAAAATACATACCAAGAAGGGAAAGCTCTCTCTTAACAACAGACAGAGAGCTAATAAGTGCATAATTAGTGAGAGAATGAGAAGACTGTCATACTTTAATAAATCCCGTGAAATGCTCTTGGTAAGCTGAGCAGCTGATAATTCATGTCCACGTCATCTGTGTATGATTAATTACTCTGGGGTTTGGGTTTGGCCTGAATAGAATTGGTTGCATTTATTGTGCAACTCTTAGCTTGTTAGTTTTCTTCTACATTTATTAACCATATATGAAAGTGAATAAAACTGTTATGATTAGAGAAAGAAACTTTAGTTACTATAAATTATTTTATTGTGAATTATTTTATTTATAACTCTCAAATCCATATGAAAATGATCATTAATAACATATTGCCTGAAAAACACCTGGCACGGGCGCCCTCATGCTGTGCATGAGAACTTCAATCTAGATAAAAGCTACACTTCTCATTCCCCTTGAAACAAAAAATCTGATAAATGCTTTTATTTCTTTACTGACAGTTTTATCTCTGAAGAGTTAACAAGAGTTAAAGGAACTGCTTCTCTGAGAAATCATCACAGAAAAGGAAGTGATGGTGGGTGACGTGAAAGTGATGGAAACGGAGATACTAATCATATCATTAAACTGTCTGAAATAGCTGTGAAAGGTAATATCCATCACTGTCAGGCTTGCACAATAAACTTGAGGAAAGAACATTGCAATATTTATTTTCAAATTTCAAATTTCCCCCATCATAGAAAATTTATATTTATAAAAACATGAATTTATGATATTTTGCCTTAAAATTTGTCAGATTAGCCATAGCTTGCAAGATAGTTTGAAACTGTTAGTGAGGCATTTATGGTATGGTCTTGCTAATATTTCACTTGTATCTCTCAGTTATCCCAATGACCCACTCAATCCCGATAAACAGTCATACACACCACCATGACCCAACTACACATATACATATATACACATACAGAAAATTCATAAATCTCTCTAGTCTGGCATTTTGCATTTGCATTTTTCCAAAAATGCTCTGCTCTGTGACATTTGTGTTCCTTTGGAATTTTCTTCTGCCTGGTACAATATAATTTTTCCCTGGATCCTTATTATTTCTGTCTTTATGTAGTCAAGTAGTCTTCCCCATCCTCTAAGACCCAACTAATTTCCACATCTTCATTGTTTCCATTATACTTTCCATATACCTTTCTCAATGCATATCTAAGAATTTTAACAAGCTTCACATAATCTATCTCAAATATGATACTATGTTTCTTGACATTAGGGACTTTAACTTTGTTCTCCTATGAATTTGCAATAATATTTACACTGTGTGAATCAAATTCAATACGTATTTGCTTTTTGTGAGAAATGAAATTTATATTTGGAACATATAGTCACTAAAATGTAAAATTTACTAAAATATAGAATAGTATTCTGGCACTAAACAGTCTAAACGTTATTAAATAAGAATCTGTTGAGTATCCACAAATATGGGGAGGGAGGAAGGAGGGGGGTTCAGGATGGGGAACATGTATATAACTGTGGCAGATTCATGTTGATGTATGGCAAAACCAATACAATATTGTAAAGTAATTAACCTCCAATTAAAATAAATAAATTTATATTTTAAAAAAATAAGAAAAAGAAAAGAGGTGAACACCAGTATGCACCATTAAACTTCCACATGGTCTATTCCAGTGAGTAGTTTTTATTTAATAAAAGTTCAAATTCTAAAGATGGGAGCAGCTTCCCTGAAAAAATAGGAAGTCAAGAGATACTTGGAATAACAGGCAAATTTGGCCTTGGAGTACAAAATGAAGCAGGATAAAGGCTAATAGAGTTCTGCCAAGAGAACACACTGGTCATAGCAAACACCCTCTTCCAAAAATGAAAGAGATAACTCTACACGTGGCTATCACCAGATGATCAATAAAGAAATTATATTGATTATATTTTTTGTAGCCAAAGATGGAAAAGCTTTATACATTCAGTAAAAATAAGACAGGGAGCTGACTGTGGCTCAGATCAAGAACTCCTTATTGCAAAATTCAGGCTTATATTGAAGTACGTAGGAAAAACCAGTAGGCTGTTCAGGTATGACTTAAATCATACCCTTTACAATTATACAGTGGCAGTGACACATAGATTCAAGGGATTAGATCTGATAGATAGAGTGCCTGAAGAACTACGGATGGATGTTTGTAACATTGTACAGGAGGCTGTGATTAAAACCATCTCCAAGAAAAAGGAATACAAGAAAGGCAAAATAGTTGTCTTAGGAAGCCTTAAAAATAGCTGTGAAAATAAGAAAAGCTGTAGAAAATTCGTAAAGAAATGGGAATATCAGACCACCTTACTTGTTTCCTGAGAAACCTCTATGCAGGTCAAGAAGCAGCAGAACCAGACATGGAACAATGGACTGGTTCAAAATTGGGAAAGGGTATGTCAAGGCTGTATTTTGTCACTCTACTTACTTAACTTGTATGCAGAGTACCTCATGCGAAATGCTGGGCTGGATGAAGCACAAGCTGGAATTGCCAGGAGAAATAGCAATAACCTCAGATATGCAAATGATACCACCCTTATGGCAGAAATTAAAGAGCCTCTTGATAAAGGTAAAAGAGGAGAGTGAAAAAACTGGCTTAAAACTCAATATTCAAAAAACGAAGATCATGGCATCCAGTCCTATCACTTCATGTCAAATAAATGGGAGAAACAAAGGAAACAGTGAAAGGTTTATTTTCTTGGGGTCCAAAATCACTGTGGACTGTGACTGCAGCCATGAAATTAAAAGATGCTTACTCCTTGAAAGAAAAGTAATGACAAGTTTAGATAACATATTAAAAAGCAGAGACATTAATTTGCTGACAAATGTCCATCTAATCAAAGCTATGGTTTTTCCAGTAGTCATGTATGGATGTGAGAGTTGGACAATAAAAAAGGCTGAGTGCTGAGGAATCGATGCCTTCAAACTGTGGTCTTGGTGAAGACTCTTGAGAGTCCCTTGGACAGCAAGGGGATTAAACCAGTCTTTCCTAAATGAAATCAACCCTGAATATTCACTTAAAGGACTGATGCTGAAACAAGCTCCAGTACTTTGGACACCTGATGCAAAGAGCCAGCTCGTTGGAAAAGGCCCTGATGCTGGGAAAGACTGAAGTCAGGAGGAGATGGGTTGACAGATGATGAGATGGTTGGATGGCATCACTGACTCCATGGACATGAGCTTGAGCAAACTCTAGGAGACAGTGAAGGACAGGGAAGCCTGGTGCTTTGCTGTCAATGGGGTCACAAAGAGTCAGAAAGAAGTTGTTACATCAAACTGTACAAATTTTGAAGGAAATCTAATTCTAAAGAAACTAAATGTACCTGCTGTTTGTGTGTTTTTGTTATTGTGCTCAGTTGCTCAGTCATGCCTGACTCTTTGTGACACTGTGGGCAGACTGCAGTCCATCAGACTCCTCTGTCCATGGGATTTTCCTGGCAAGAATACTGGAGTGGGTTGCCATTTCCTTCTCCACGGGATCACTGGGACCAGGGATCTAACCCTCGTCTCTGTCTCTCCTGCATTGCAGGCAGATTTTTTTTTTTTACTGCTGAGCCATTATCTATTTCATTGTCAGGACAGACACTGAGATGAAAACTTCAGTTTAATTTAACTCAAAGTCCAGAAATAGAGGAAATATAAATATAACAGAGAATTATTTAAATATATAATGGTTCAGAATCTTCAAAAACTGATGATAGACATAAGTGTATATCAAGAAGCCTAAACCCACCTAGAGATATATCTAGACAGTTCATGGAAAAACTGCTGAAACCCCAAACAAAGTCAATCTTAAAAGGAACATGAAGGATGAAAACAAAAGCTTCAGAGACATATCATTAACACTGAAGATTATTTTTCAAAATGAGCTATGGAAACCAAGAGGAGAATAATAGCTTCAAGTAGGGAGAGCAAATAATTTCAACATAGACTTCTATATAGAGCAAAAGTTGTCCTTCATAAATTAAGGTAAAATAGAGACTGTATCATCAGTGAATACACATTAAATGTAAATGTAAAGAGCAGTTGTAGAAATAGCATTTAAAGATGAAAACTATAATAATCAGATAAAGAAAATGTAACCAAAAAATAACAATGTGGGTAAATACAAATAATGTTATATTCAGTTTAAATTTATAGATGGCTCAGCTATATGAAAGTAATAGCATAAAATATAGAAAAATATTAAATTATGTTGGAGAGTTTTAATATCCTTCCTTTGTGCATGATATGAACAAGCTATTTATACATATTATACTTGATGAATTAGGGATGATGTGGATAGAAAAATAATTTAGAAAGGGAAAATAAAATAATACACAGAACTAGTATGTAAGTGGCAAGAAAAAAGAAATAAAGAACAGATGGGGGAATGTTCAGAAAAAGGTTGACTTACATATATGTTGTTTATAAGAAAAACAGAAATAATTTGAAAATAAATATATAGAAAATATATTATACAAAGATTAATCAAGAGAAAGTTGTCAGAATGTATCAATAGATTTAAAATAAAAACATAATAGAGATAAAAAGGAAAAAATAATGATAGAACAATCAGTTTAATATGAAGATATATCATCCATGTTCTTTCAATGGAAGAATGAATAAATGGAGACTTAAAAAATATATTTGTAGTAAATCAGGGTAAATGCTGTGCTACATGCAGCAGCAAGGATGTATCTCAGAAGCCACGAGATTCATAAATCTTATAGAGTCTATAATTTTATTTATATGCTCTTCAAAAACAGATGCTAATTGACTTTGAAGATGAGGATGATAGGGTTTGAAAGAGAATATGGGGCATCTGCATTGCTAGTAATGTTCTATTTCTCATTCTGAGTGGTAATTCCATGGATATGTTCCTATTGTGCTAATTCATAAAGGTATATATTTATGGGTTGTGTTTCTTCATATATGTCATACCTCAATAAAAGGCTTATTTTTTAAACAAACATGTTGGTATAAAAGTCATTAAAAAATAAAAGGACTTGTTTATTAAAGATAATATAATGTTGGAAGTAATGTTAACATCACACAAAATGAATGTAATAGCAGTCCATATATTTTTGGAAATGATAGATGGCTACAACTTGGCTTAAACTTTTTACCAACCAAAATAAAATGCAAACATGATTATAAAGATGTACAGTCTCCATAAGTTGAAGATAAACTGTGAAACAGAGTAGTACAAATATTCCTGGCACAGAGACCACAGAGAAAATTCTTATTCATTCTCAAGAAAAGAAAAAAATGCACAATCTACTAAATGTTGTATTCAACAATAACTTTAAAGTAAATATAGAGATGTTTCAAAAAACTCAAAGTTCAATTCATTAAAGCAATAAACTAAATGGTAGGAATATTTGGGAGGAGAGGAAGCTTAAGAAAAATCCCATTTAACAATTTTTAAAAACAGGCTTCATTAATTTATCTAGAGAGATTTAAAGGTGTCACTCAAAAAATTGAACATAATGTTTCTTTTAATTCAATTTTTGTCAATCCTTCCTGTCAAGGTCACATTCCTTCACAACTTGGAATACAGTTATTCTGTTCTGCCAGTTTGTGTAGGGCCATATGCTGCAACAATCAGTGAAACAGAAGGTAAGATTAACATCCTCTNAAAACCAATACAATATTGTAAAGTAATTAACCTCCAATTAAAATAAATAAATTTATATTTTAAAAAAATAAGAAAAAGAAAAGAGGTGAACACCAGTATGCACCATTAAACTTCCACATGGTCTATTCCAGTGAGTAGTTTTTATTTAATAAAAGTTCAAATTCTAAAGATGGGAGCAGCTTCCCTGAAAAAATAGGAAGTCAAGAGATACTTGGAATAACAGGCAAATTTGGCCTTGGAGTACAAAATGAAGCAGGATAAAGGCTAATAGAGTTCTGCCAAGAGAACACACTGGTCATAGCAAACACCCTCTTCCAAAAATGAAAGAGATAACTCTACACGTGGCTATCACCAGATGATCAATAAAGAAATTATATTGATTATATTTTTTGTAGCCAAAGATGGAAAAGCTTTATACATTCAGTAAAAATAAGACAGGGAGCTGACTGTGGCTCAGATCAAGAACTCCTTATTGCAAAATTCAGGCTTATATTGAAGTACGTAGGAAAAACCAGTAGGCTGTTCAGGTATGACTTAAATCATACCCTTTACAATTATACAGTGGCAGTGACACATAGATTCAAGGGATTAGATCTGATAGATAGAGTGCCTGAAGAACTACGGATGGATGTTTGTAACATTGTACAGGAGGCTGTGATTAAAACCATCTCCAAGAAAAAGGAATACAAGAAAGGCAAAATAGTTGTCTTAGGAAGCCTTAAAAATAGCTGTGAAAATAAGAAAAGCTGTAGAAAATTCGTAAAGAAATGGGAATATCAGACCACCTTACTTGTTTCCTGAGAAACCTCTATGCAGGTCAAGAAGCAGCAGAACCAGACATGGAACAATGGACTGGTTCAAAATTGGGAAAGGGTATGTCAAGGCTGTATTTTGTCACTCTACTTACTTAACTTGTATGCAGAGTACCTCATGCGAAATGCTGGGCTGGATGAAGCACAAGCTGGAATTGCCAGGAGAAATAGCAATAACCTCAGATATGCAAATGATACCACCCTTATGGCAGAAATTAAAGAGCCTCTTGATAAAGGTAAAAGAGGAGAGTGAAAAAACTGGCTTAAAACTCAATATTCAAAAAACGAAGATCATGGCATCCAGTCCTATCACTTCATGTCAAATAAATGGGAGAAACAAAGGAAACAGTGAAAGGTTTATTTTCTTGGGGTCCAAAATCACTGTGGACTGTGACTGCAGCCATGAAATTAAAAGATGCTTACTCCTTGAAAGAAAAGTAATGACAAGTTTAGATAACATATTAAAAAGCAGAGACATTAATTTGCTGACAAATGTCCATCTAATCAAAGCTATGGTTTTTCCAGTAGTCATGTATGGATGTGAGAGTTGGACAATAAAAAAGGCTGAGTGCTGAGGAATCGATGCCTTCAAACTGTGGTCTTGGTGAAGACTCTTGAGAGTCCCTTGGACAGCAAGGGGATTAAACCAGTCTTTCCTAAATGAAATCAACCCTGAATATTCACTTAAAGGACTGATGCTGAAACAAGCTCCAGTACTTTGGACACCTGATGCAAAGAGCCAGCTCGTTGGAAAAGGCCCTGATGCTGGGAAAGACTGAAGTCAGGAGGAGATGGGTTGACAGATGATGAGATGGTTGGATGGCATCACTGACTCCATGGACATGAGCTTGAGCAAACTCTAGGAGACAGTGAAGGACAGGGAAGCCTGGTGCTTTGCTGTCAATGGGGTCACAAAGAGTCAGAAAGAAGTTGTTACATCAAACTGTACAAATTTTGAAGGAAATCTAATTCTAAAGAAACTAAATGTACCTGCTGTTTGTGTGTTTTTGTTATTGTGCTCAGTTGCTCAGTCATGCCTGACTCTTTGTGACACTGTGGGCAGACTGCAGTCCATCAGACTCCTCTGTCCATGGGATTTTCCTGGCAAGAATACTGGAGTGGGTTGCCATTTCCTTCTCCACGGGATCACTGGGACCAGGGATCTAACCCTCGTCTCTGTCTCTCCTGCATTGCAGGCAGATTTTTTTTTTTTACTGCTGAGCCATTATCTATTTCATTGTCAGGACAGACACTGAGATGAAAACTTCAGTTTAATTTAACTCAAAGTCCAGAAATAGAGGAAATATAGATATAACAGAGAATTATTTAAATATATAATGGTTCAGAATCTTCAAAAACTGATGATAGACATAAGTGTATATCAAGAAGCCTAAACCCACCTAGAGATATATCTAGACAGTTCATGGAAAAACTGCTGAAACCCCAAACAAAGTCAATCTTAAAAGGAACATGAAGGATGAAAACAAAAGCTTCAGAGACATATCATTAACACTGAAGATTATTTTTCAAAATGAGCTATGGAAACCAAGAGGAGAATAATAGCTTCAAGTAGGGAGAGCAAATAATTTCAACATAGACTTCTATATAGATCAAAAGTTGTCCTTCATAAATTAAGGTAAAATAGAGACTGTATCATCAGTGAATACACATTAAATGTAAATGTAAAGAGCAGTTGTAGAAATAGCATTTAAAGATGAAAACTATAATAATCAGATAAAGAAAATGTAACCAAAAAATAACAATGTGGGTAAATACAAATAATGTTATATTCAGTTTAAATTTATAGATGGCTCAGCTATATGAAAGTAATAGCATAAAATATAGAAAAATATTAAATTATGTTGGAGAGTTTTAATATCCTTCCTTTGTGCATGATATGAACAAGCTATTTATACATATTATACTTGATGAATTAGGGATGATGTGGATAGAAAAATAATTTAGAAAGGGAAAATAAAATAATACACAGAACTAGTATGTAAGTGGCAAGAAAAAAGAAATAAAGAACAGATGGGGGAATGTTCAGAAAAAGGTTGACTTACATATATGTTGTTTATAAGAAAAACAGAAATAATTTGAAAATAAATATATAGAAAATATATTATACAAAGATTAATCAAGAGAAAGTTGTCAGAATGTATCAATAGATTTAAAATAAAAACATAATAGAGATAAAAAGGAAAAAATAATGATAGAACAATCAGTTTAATATGAAGATATATCATCCATGTTCTTTCAATGGAAGAATGAATAAATGGAGACTTAAAAAATATATTTGTAGTAAATCAGGGTAAATGCTGTGCTACATGCAGCAGCAAGGATGTATCTCAGAAGCCACGAGATTCATAAATCTTATAGAGTCTATAATTTTATTTATATGCTCTTCAAAAACAGATGCTAATTGACTTTGAAGATGAGGATGATAGGGTTTGAAAGAGAATATGGGGCATCTGCATTGCTAGTAATGTTCTATTTCTCATTCTGAGTGGTAATTCCATGGATATGTTCCTATTGTGCTAATTCATAAAGGTATATATTTATGGGTTGTGTTTCTTCATATATGTCATACCTCAATAAAAGGCTTATTTTTTAAACAAACATGTTGGTATAAAAGTCATTAAAAAATAAAAGGACTTGTTTATTAAAGATAATATAATGTTGGAAGTAATGTTAACATCACACAAAATGAATGTAATAGCAGTCCATATATTTTTGGAAATGATAGATGGCTACAACTTGGCTTAAACTTTTTACCAACCAAAATAAAATGCAAACATGATTATAAAGATGTACAGTCTCCATAAGTTGAAGATAAACTGTGAAACAGAGTAGTACAAATATTCCTGGCACAGAGACCACAGAGAAAATTCTTATTCATTCTCAAGAAAAGAAAAAAATGCACAATCTACTAAATGTTGTATTCAACAATAACTTTAAAGTAAATATAGAGATGTTTCAAAAAACTCAAAGTTCAATTCATTAAAGCAATAAACTAAATGGTAGGAATATTTGGGAGGAGAGGAGGCTTAAGAAAAATCCCATTTAACAATTTTTAAAAACAGGCTTCATTAATTTATCTAGAGAGATTTAAAGGTGTCACTCAAAAAATTGAACATAATGTTTCTTTTAATTCAATTTTTGTCAATCCTTCCTGTCAAGGTCACATTCCTTCACAACTTGGAATACAGTTATTCTGTTCTGCCAGTTTGTGTAGGGCCATATGCTGCAACAATCAGTGAAACAGAAGGTAAGATTAACATCCTCTATGGAATGTGAGGAGCTTAGAAGGGACAGATGCCTGACCAGAAGGCCATGGTGTATTCACACAGAGGTATATCTGGGTAGCTCCTGCCAAGCTTCTCTCCCCAAAATAAAAGCTTAGGGTATGTTCCAGCATATATATGAACAAGTAATAATGTCCACAAAGTTCTGAGGAATACAGGATGATTGCAAAGATTTGATTTGGGAATATTTCTGTAAATGAAACATCTCAAATATTACTTCTTTTTGCTCTCTTCTACCATCACCACACCATCAATGGCTCTGAATAAACATTTACTATATTATTTATCCTGCAGAGAACTTACATATATTATCCACTTGGTACCTCAATAGCCCAACAGTAATGGCAATGACAGTAAAAGTCGTCAAATAATACTGATTGTATATCAGTCACCATGTTAAGATCTGTACATAATTATTATCATCCAGATAATTTAATCCTCCAGTGTTTTAAGAATTACCTTAATAGTATCATCTCTGTTAAATACATAAGAAGAATTAAAGTGTAGAAAAGTTGAACATACAAAGATAAATTTCAAGAACTAAGGTATGAACCTAGGTCTTTATGATTCTGTCAATTAGATGATCAAACTACATATGTCTGTGTGTATATGTGTATGTGTGTGTGTCTGTGTGCCTATTGTCTGTCAGTCAATTTCTTTTATTTCATTATTCTTATTGGTAAAAAGTATAGAAGTAAAGTGAAGATCAAAATTTTATACAAATAATAAAAATTTAAAAACCCAGCTTAAACCTAAAGGGAGAGCAGCACTCATCTTCTAGATTTGAAGACACTTGGGCCTGCTTAGAACTCAATATTGATTTAGGTACCTAGTCAGAGGCAGAAAATCTGGAGGCTTCTGGGCCTGCTGGATCAGGCACTGGTTATCTTTACTTAGATAACATTCCTTTTCTATTGTTTACTAATAATACTCTTTGATGGTGACTTTTTCCAAATGATCTCAATAGTAATTTCTAACAAAACATTTCACTTGCCTATTTCACCAAAGGGAAGTGTTTGGCACATGAATGCAGTTAAGTCCATCAGCTTTGAAACCAAATCTTGAGCTCAAGGACAGAAAACAGAGCAGAATTATTCTAATGGCAACCCTTAAAAATATTCCAATTTCTACTGCCTTATTTTCTTGAGCCACCCAGATTGTTTTTAGTCACTTTTTATCTGTATTACTGACTTTTTTTCTCACTAAATCAGCTGGAGTTGGCTAAAGCTGAAAAAATCTAGGTATTGATCAATCATACCACTTTTATTGCTTTTGCTTATGAGAATCACATTTTGAAAGAAATTCTGTCAATAAGAGTGACTTCTGGAAATTACCATAACAGTTAAATGGCAATAAACTATTTTTAAAGTATAAGGATAGGAATTTTTTAATTTGTAGGATAAGAATTCATACAAAAGAGACTTATCAGGACCATTTCTTTAACTTGACCATAACTTTCAAGTTAAAGGAACTTGAAATTCAAATATGTTACTATTTGAGGTAGTTAATTCATTGTCAGTGAGGGTACTCAGTTAATATAGAAAATTGCTAGGACTTTTGTACTCATGTAATCAAAACCGTAAAAGCAAATCATTACTAATGCATTTTATACAAACAAAAAACATCAATAGTGATGATTCTTTTCCATTATCTAACAATATGCAAAATGTTACCTATTTTTGTAGTCTTACAAAAAAGTTTACACTAAAGCATTTATATGGAATATGAGATATTTTAGAATTTCAAGCCTCCCATTTGTATAAATTTTTTTTATATTGTAAATTCAGTTCAGTTCAGTTCAGTCGCTCAGTCGTGTCCGACTCTTTGCGACCCCATGAATCACAGCATGCCAGGCCTC
>SJYX01009738.1:343493-376915 GCA_006410675.1 Oreotragus oreotragus | reverse complement strand
TTCCAAAGAAATCCCAGGGTTGATCTCCTTCAGAATGGACTGGTTGGATCTCCTTGCAGTCCAAGGGACTCTCAAGAGTCTTCTCCAACACCACAGTTCAAAAGCATCGATTCTTCGGTGCTCAGCTTTCTTCACAGTCCAACTTTCACATCCATACATGACTACAGGAAAAACCATAGCCTTGACTAGATGGACCTTAGTTGGCAAAGTAATGTCTCTGCTTTTCAATATACTATCCAGGTTGGTCATAACTTTTCTTCCAAGGAGTAAGCGTCTTCTAATTTCATGGCTGCAGTCACCATCTGCAGTGATTTTGGAGCCCAAAAAATAAAGTCTGACACTGTTTCCACTGTTTCCCCATCTATTTCCCATGAAGCGATGGGACCGGATGCCATGATCTTCGTTTTCTGAATGTTGAGCTTTAAGCCAACTTTTTCGCTCTCCTCCTTCACTTTCATCAAGAGGCTTTTTAGCTCCTCCTCACTTTCTGCCATAAGGGTGGTGTCATCAGCATTTAGGAAAGGCTAAATTATGGTATCTACCTCAAGTCACTAGAAAGTAGATAGAAAAATTCTACTATTTCATGTAAGGTTGGAAATAAGAGAAACACCTTACTGAAGGATACAAATGTGGGTTTTGCGTTTGCAAAGCTTGAATACTAACAGCAACACTTGCGTTATGTGTGGATTGTTGTTGTCATTGTTCAGTTGCTAAATCATTTCTGACTCTGCGACCCCATGGACTGCAGCATCCTAGACTCCTGCCCTGAAGTATCTCCCGAAGTTTCCTCTAATCCATTGAGTTGGTGATGCTATATAATGCAGATTACAAAATTTCACCTCGTAGAGATCATCTCCTTGCATCTTAAAGCAATTAAGAGAGAAAATTTTTATGAAAGAACATTTCCATTAGTACAATAATTTCTATTTATGGAAATAGGAGAGAGAGAGAAATAGTAGAAAGGAGTAAATTAACTGGTGTTTGCGGAAATTGCTACTGTGGCAAGTGTATTTACAAGAAGTTCCAGCATTATTTTATCTTAAGCAAATGTGATCCCATTTAAATTGTTTCCTCAAGGTGCAGAAGCTAGACAGAACACAAAATATGCTTCCTTTTGGCATCCCCAAAGCCACCTCATTTACCAGTATCCCCACCATTAATTTCTGATTCTTAAATTACACAATATTATCTAGGTATTTTGTATCAGGGATTATGCCTGTGAAGCTCAGTGTTTTATTTAATTACTTACAATTCAGAACTAATATCAAGTGAACTAACATCAATGTAAATATTATTTACATTTTAAAATTGCCTATGTTAAGTAGCAGTGATTAATTTGTAAGGATCATGGAAAAGATTGCCCAGCCTCGATACCTGAATCTTGACCTTTCACCTATTTTGAATCTCATCAGTTCTGCTAGATTTGCTGTGAAATGAACAGGACAGATGACCTTCTAAGGTATGGAGGAGGCATTAGCTGAAGCACGGATTAAAAAAAAAAAAAAAAAAAGAGCTGTTCAGTTAAATATTGGGAATACAAGGAAGCTCCTCAAAGGAGCACTTTTACTAAAGTAGAAATATTTTGGACTTTTAAAATAGCACTCTCAAACTTTAGTTATTTTTTCAGTATTAAGAGAAAGCTGAAGTTATTATCTAATGTTTTATTAATTAAAAAATGAGTATCTAGAGGAAAGCAAGGTAACATTTCTTATCTGGAATGTATCCCAAGGAAATGTTAGATCTGTCTACCTCCCTGTCTGCTTATCTCACTGTACTTTCTAGAAGACTCAGTGTGGGTCAGGCTTTCAAAAACATAACCGAACTATGTTGCAAGTTTATTTTCAGTCTGAGGAACAAAGAGGATAAAACCTGTCTTTATTGGTTCAGTTCACCCACAAAGGAAGCAGCTGAGAGTGAGAGTGCCATTTTCTCATCCTGTTCTAACTCTGGTCTAAATAGCGTAATCATCTTCACATACAATATTTTCTTTTGTCATCTATGACTCTAATAAACATATACATCCATGTGTGTTGTCAACACTGTTTCTGATTGTGAATGCAATGAGAATTCTCAGTGCCTAGCCTTCCAGCCCATATGTCTCATGGATCCCTAAGAAGATGATATGTAAATGTTGAAATTGCAAGTCAGTGACACAACTGGGAGCTTGATTCTTTCTCTGAGGAATTACAAAGTAGAAGTTCTCAGTAAGTGTTACAGACAAATAAGTTATATAACGTTTAAATAAAGAGAAGACAATAAATTTTAGCATACCTGGAAAAGCATTATATCCTTTTCCAGCTTTATTGGAATTTAACTGGCATATAACATTGTATATGTTTAAGGCATGCAGCATGATTTTATACGTTCATATATTATGAAATGATTACCACAGTAGAGTTAGTTAATGCCTCTAAACACCTCACCTAATTATCTTTTCTGTGTGTATAATGGTACATTTAAGATCTATTTCCTTAGCAACTTCAACAATAATGTAAAACCCAAAGGAACTGAAATACCACATCAAAAACCTGTTTCTCATCTACAAAATTAAAATTAAGATTTTAAATAGCCTGCCTTCTTTAAACTCATTTCTACTAGTACAGTTGCATAGATGATTTCTCAAGTGGTTGTAACCTTTATCCACAGCTCAAACACTAAGTTCTAGTGTTTGATATGCAAAGTATACCAGGTGGTATGTAATAAATAAAAGATCACTGTCCTTGGCCATTGCCACATTAACAAGTCTGCTGCCCACAAATACCAAAACATATCAGAAAAGTTATCCATGCTCCTGAGATTTAAGATACATCAAATATTCCCTTTCATTATGCTCTATGAATTTAGA
Source organism: Oreotragus oreotragus (assembly GCA_006410675.1). Taxonomy (NCBI): domain Eukaryota; kingdom Metazoa; phylum Chordata; class Mammalia; order Artiodactyla; family Bovidae; genus Oreotragus; species Oreotragus oreotragus. The sequence goes on along the minus strand of SJYX01009738.1, from coordinate 374,070 downwards.
CAATTGGAAAAAAATTAATATATCAATAATCAATCTATTCTAGAGGTAAAAATAAGCTTTTTAATGAAAAATAAAGTTTTCATTCAACAAAATATGACATGTATATTAAGTACTAGATTGGTTCAGGTTATAGGCAGATACGAATACATGGTCTCTGTCCTCACAAAACACACACCATAGTGAAGAGAGCAGTGTACAGTTCTAATATATAAGCTAATTGGTCATAAGAGAGATAAAGTATGTCAGAAGATCACAAACTGAAGAGTGATAAATCCTGTCTGAGGCACATAGGAATTCTTCAAAATATAGGAACCTTTGGCCCTTAACTTTGGGTGATACAGAAAACATCTTCTGAAATGCTGATAGGAAGAATTTCCCAGTGAAGCTAATCCTGGCCAAGAATCTGAAAGCACAGTGTGCAGAAGTGCTCCCTCAGATTTCTTAATTTCTCAGGTTTTCCTAATCTTTGCCTTACAGTTTTTGAAGAGTATTTTGTAGATATTTTATAAGTTCTTTTTTTTAAAACTTACTTGTCATTCATATCATAGGTTCACATTATGCATTTTGGAAAGAATATCAGTAGGGTGATATTTTCAATGCTGTGTCCTTTTCAATGCATTGTATCAGAGGCACATTATGTCAGTATGTCCCAGTATTGTTGATATAGCAGTGTATTATCAGATCTCTTCCTGGCTTAGAGTTTGATTTGGGTAGAGGAGTGGTAGGCAGGCAGTAGTTCTCTCAGAGTATCTTTTCCAAGATTCTAGGTCTTAAATGGGATGTATATGAAATTAAATGATGCTTGTTCTTTGGAAGAAAAGCTATGACCAACCTAGACAGTAGATTAAAAAAGCAGAGACATCACTTTGCTGACAAAGATCCATATAGTCAAAGCTATGATTTTTCCAGTAGTCATGTACAGATCTCAGAGCTGGATGATAAAAAAGACTGAGTGCCAAAGAAATGATGCTTTCAAACTGTGGTGATGGAGAACATTCTTGAGGGTTCTTGGACAGCAAGGAGATCAAGCCAGTTAGTCCTAAAGGAAATCAACCCTGAATATTCATCGGAAGGACTGGTGCTGGTGCTGAAGCTCCAGTACTTTGGCAACCTGATGCGAAGAGCTACCTCATTGGAAAAGACCCTGATGCTGGGAAAGATTGAGGGTGGGAGAAAGGGAGGATGAGAGGATAATATGGCTAGATATCTCCGTTGACTCAATGGACATGGGTTTGAGCAAACTCTGGGAGATAGTGAAGGACAAGGAAACCTGACATGCTGCAGTCCATGAAGTTTCAAAGAGTCAGACATGGCTGAGCAACTGAACAACAACAACTATGATGCCTATGAGAAAAAACGTGAAATGCTTTTCACAAATAGTAGAATTATTAAGGAAATAATTAAATAGTAAAATTATTAATTAATAGTAAAATTATATAAAAAATTAAATAGTAAAATTATTAAGGAAATCTGAGGGAGCACTTCTGCACACTGTGCTTTCAGATTCTTGGCCAGGATTAGCTTCACTGGGAAATTCTTCCTATCAGCATTTCAGAAGATGTTTTCTGTATCACCCAAAGTTAAGGGCCAAAGGTTCCTATATTTTGAAGAATTCCTATGTGCCTCAGACAGGATTTATCACTCTTCAGTTTATTAAGTTCTGACTATCCATTATGGGACTTGATGCTTAATAATATTAGTTTTTTTTTTTTTGAGGGGGGGTCTGAATCCTTTATAAATAAGCCCCCAATGGTTAGTAGTTTTGCTGAACAAAGCTGAGTATGTGTTACACTCTGTAACACCTGTTCCTTCTGCAAACGGCATTTCCCAATGGTATTTCTAAAGATCCACTGGGAAACAAATTGATCCACAATCAATTTATGTGTTACTGTTATTCTTTTATACTCCCCAACATTTTTTGATTATTTATGCCATTTTCTTCTAAGAGATTCTTGCTCACAGTAGTAAATATAATAGTCATCTGAATTAAATTCATCCATTCTGGTCCATTTTAGCTCACTGATTCCTAAAATGTCTATGTTCACTCTTGCCATCTCCTGTTTGATCACTTCCAATTTACCTTGATTCATGGACCTAACGGGCTTCCCTGGTGGCTCAGAGGTTAAAGCGTCTGTCTCCAATGCGGGAGACCTGGGTTCGATCCCTGGGTCGGGAAGATCCCCTGGAGAAGGAAATAGCAATCCACTCCAGTATTCTTGCCTGGAGAATCCCATGGATGGAGAAGCCAAGTAGGTTAAAGTCCACGGGGTCACAAAGAGTTGGACATGACTGAGTGACTTCACCTCACCTCATGGACCTAACACTCCAGGTTCCTATGCAATATTGTTCTTTATAGCATTGGACTTTGCTTTCATCAACAGTCACATCCACAATTGGGTGTTGTTTTTCACTTTGGCTCCCTCTCTTCATTCTTTCTGGAGTTATTTATCCATGCCTCTCCTATAGCATATCAGGCATGTACCAACTTGGGAAGTTCACCTTTCACTGTCATATCTGTTTGCCTTTTCATACGGTTCATGAGGTTCTCAATGCAAGAATACTGAAGTGATTTCCCATTCCCTTCTCCAGTGGGCCACATTTTGTCAGAACTCCCCACCACGATCCATCTGAGTCAGGTGGCCCTAGATAGCATGGCTCATAGTTTCATTGAGTTAGACAAGGTTGTGATCCATGTGATCAGTTTGGTTAGTTTTCTGTGATTGTGGTTTTCATTCTGTCTGCCTTCTGATGGATAATGATAAGAGGCTTGTGGAAGCTTCCCGATGGGAGGGACTGGCTGTGGGTGAATCTGGGTCTTGTTCTAATAGGTGGTGTCGTGCTCAGTACATCTTTAGTCCAATTTTCTGTTGATGGGTGGAGCTGTGTTCCCTGTCTGTTGTTTATACTGCGAGATCAAACCAGTCAATCCTAAATGAAATCAGTCCAGAATATTCATTGGAAGGGCTTATTTGAAGCTGAAGCTCCTATACTTTGGCCACCTGATGCAAAGAACTGACTCGCTAGAAAAGACCCTGATGCTGGGAAAGAATGAAGGTAGGAGAATAAGGAGATGACAGAAGATGAGATGGTTGGATGTCATCACCAACTCAATGGGCATGAGTCTGAGCAAGCTCCGTGAGTTGGTGATGGACTGGGAAGCCTGGTGTGCTTGGTGTCACAAAGAGTTGGAAACAACTAAGCCACCTAACTAAACTGAGTGCCATTTTCTGCACAAGACACTCACTCTAACAGCATAACTATTCATATTTTTCCTCTACTAGATAACTAACTTCAATGTTTCTCTCCTAACCCTGGACCTAAACTTTCTCTTTTACCATTAGTTTATAGTTCCACATTTTTCAACTAAACTTTGCACCAATCTTTCACCCCCATTTGGTTTTGGTTATAACATCTTGGTGGCTTTATTTCTGTTGACCTAATACCTTCTTTTCCTTCTCTTTCCCCCCAGTTAATTGAAAAGTACAGTTTCCTAGAACATATTGAAAACTCTAGAGAAATCTAAATTTAATAAAAATGTCCTACATGGTTTTTCCTAGAAAACTCTTGTTATTGTCTAAATCTACCCTCTTCTCTATTTCAGTAAATAATTAAATTTAGATACCTAACTCATTCTATTTTCTGGACTAGAGAAATGGTACTATTTCTTCTCTAGATACTTGGTAAATTTAAAAATTATTTAGGCCTGGCATTTTCCTTTTGGAAGTTCATTAATGAAATCATTTCGTTAATAGATATAGTCATAAGAAAATTATCTTCTTCTCCTTGTATGAGGTTTTGTAGCTTGTGTTTCAAGGAATTGTTTTATTTTATCTAAAATTACAAAATTTCTGGCTATAGAGTTGTTCATAGTATTTTTTAATTATTCTTTAATATTATGGGATCAATAGTGATGAACTCTCTTTTATTTCTGATGTTAATAACTTGTGTGTTCTCTCTTTTTCTTTGTTAATATGACTAGAGGTCTATCAAATTTATTGGCTTTTAAAAGAATTAGCTTTTGGATTCACTGATTTTCTCTATTGAGAGTGAGAAACTCCTGTGTGGGTTTCATTCTAATGGGCACTCTGCCTTCAGCAGCTTTTCAAAATTACTATTTAAGTGTTTCTTCCAAATGATNAAAAAAAAAAAAAAAATCTGAGAAGAGAGCTTAACAGTTCCAGGCTGGCGCTGGTATACACTGATTTGATTGATCACCAGCCTATCTAGCAGATATGGGGTTTGGGGCACTCAACAGAATAGAATGCTCACGCAGAATCCTGTTGATGGAGCCCCAGAATTGCCATCATCATCTGCTCTTGGCATCACCAGCAGAACCGGTTTAAAAGGCAGCATCCAGGCTCTCCCCACAGGGATGATGCTGACAGTCTGTATCACACAGACACTGTCTGCCCCTCCATGGACACCTGGCTGAGGAATCACACGTCCAGATATACTGCTCAAGTGTAACAGGCAAATTTCTAGGAAACTGGGTCTTTATGCAGGGCTGAGGCCCCTAGACAGCAGGCAAATTTCTAGGAAACTGGGCCTTTATGCAGGACAGAGGACAGAGGACAGACACTGGACAGTCACTGGCCCTGAGGTGGATAGTCCCCACCTCCAGAGATGTTTCGAGGAGGGACTTCCCTCCAGTAGACAGTGACTAAAAGTAAACTTCACAGGGGCATTGTAAACTGGGTTAGGTGCTACCATGGTCTGCTTTTTTAATCATGTTTTTTGTGAATCCCCAACTGCTTTTTTTCTAACTGATTCACTTCCTTAAATACATACAGGCTTATTCCAGTCCAGGCCCCCAACGCTGGCTGGCACCCTGAATTTGGTGGAAAGGTCTGGACCGAGGGTGAAGGTTACCTTTTATTTATTTCACAATTCTTATTGGAGTCTAGCTGACTTACAGTGTTGTGTTAGTTTGGGGTGTACAGCAAAGTGAATTAGCTATACACACACATATATCCACTCTTTCTCAGATTCTTTTCCCATATAGGTCATTATCGAGTGCTGAGGGGAATTCCCTGTCCTATGCAGTAGGTCTGTATTAGCTATGTTTTATATAGTAGCGCGTATATGCCAAGCCCAATTTTCCCAACTATCCCTCCCTACCCTCTCCCTCCTGGTAACCACAAGATTGCCTTCTACATCTGTGACTCTATTCTGTTTTGTAAACAAGTTCATTTGTACCATTTGTTTATTTGTTTTTCTGAGAACCCACATATTAGCAGCATATTTGTCCTTCTCTGCCGGCCTTACTTCACTCAGCATGACAGTTTCTCGGTTCATCTATGTTGTAGTAGATGGCATTGTTTCTTTCTTTTTTATGACTGAGTAGTGTTCCATCTGAAGGCAGAGTTCCAAAGAATAGCAAGAAGAGATAAGAAAGGCTTCCTCAGCAATCAATGCAAAGAAATAGAGGAAAACAACAGAATGGGAAAGACTAGAGAGCTCTTCAAGAAGATTAGAGATACCAAGAGAACATTTCATGCAAAGATGGGCTCGATGAAGGACAGAAATGGTATGGACCCAACAGAAGCAGAAGATATTAAGAAGAGGTGGCAAGAATACACAGAAGAACTGTACAAAAAAGAGCTTCATGATCCAGATAATCATGATGGTGTGATCACTCACCTAGAGCCAGACATCCTGGAATGTGAAGTCAAGTGGGCCTTAGAAAGCATCACTACGAACAAAGCTAGTGAAGGTGATGGAATTCCAGTTGAGCTATTTCAAATCCTAAAAGATGATGGTGTGAAAGTGCTGCACTCAATATGCCAGCAAATTTGGAAAACTCAGCTGTGACCACAGCACTAGAAAAGGTCCGTTTTCATTCCAATCCCAAAGAAAGGCAATGCCAAAGAATGCTCAAACAACCGCACAATTGTACTCATCTCACGCACTAGTAAAGTAATGCTCAAAATTCTCCAAGCCAGGCTTCAGCAATACGTGTACTGTGAACTTCCAGATGTTCAAGCTGCTTTTAAAAAAGACAAGGGAACCAGAGATCAAATTGCCAACAACTGCTGGACCATTGAAAAAGCAAGAGAGTTTCAGAAAAACATCTATTTCTGCTTTATTGACTATGCCAAAGCCTTTGACTCTGTAGATCACAATAAACTGTGGAAAATTCTGAACAAGATGGGAATTCCAGACCACCTGACCTGCCTCTTTAGAAACCTATATGCAGGTCAGGAAGCAACAGTTAGAACTGGACATGGAACAACAGACTGTTCCAAATAGGAAAAGGAGTACGTCAAGGCTGTATATTGTCACCCTGCTTATTTAACTTATATACAGAGTACATCATGAGAAACGCTGGGCTGGAAGAAGCACAAGCTGGAATCAAGATTGCTGGGAGAAATATCAATAAGCTCAGCTATGCAGATGACACCACCCTTATGGCAGAAAGTGAAGAAGAACTAAAGAGCCTCTTGATGAAAGTGAGAGGAGAGTGAAAAAGTTGGCTTAAAGCTCAACATTCAGAAAACTAACATCATGCATCCAGTCTCATCACTTCATGGCAAATAAACAGGGAAACAGTGGTTGACTTTATCTTCTGGGGCTCCAAAATCACTACAGATGGTGACTGCATCCATGAAATTAAAAGACGCTTACTCCTTGGAAGGAAAGTTATGACTAACCTAGACAGCATATTAAAAAGCGTAGACATTACTTTGCCAACCAAAGGTCTGTCTAGTCAAGGCTATGGTTTTTCCAGTAGTCATATATGGATGTGAGAGCTGGACTATAAAGAAAGCCGAGTGCTAAAGAATTGATGCTTTTGAACTGTGGTATTGGAGAAGACTCTTGAGAGTCCCTTGGACTGCAAGGAGATCCACCCAGTCCATCCTAAAGGAGATCAGTCCCGGGTGTTCATTGGAAGGGCTGATGTTGAAGCTGAAACTCCAACACTTTGGCCACCTGATGCCAAATGCTGACTCATTGGAAAAGACCCTGATGCTGGAAAGATTGAGGGCAGGAGAAGGGGACAACAGAGGATGAGATGGTTGGATGGCCTCACTGACTCAATGGACATGGGTTTGGGTAGGCTCTGGGACTTGGTGATGGACAGGGAGGCCTGGAGTGCTGCGGTTCATGGGGTTGCGAAGAGTTGGACACGACTGAGCGACTGAATTGAGTATTCCATTCTGCATACATAACACATCTTCTTTATCCATTCATCTGTCAATGGATATTTAGGTTGCTTCCATGTCCTGGATAGTCAACAGTGCTGCTATGAATACTGGGGTGCACGGATGTTTTGGAATGATGATTTTCTCCAGAAATATACCTAGAAGTAGGATTGCTATATCATATGACAGCTCTATTTTTAGTTTTTTAAGGAATCTCCATGCTGTTCTCCATAGTGGCTGTACCAATTTACATTCCCACCACCAACATAGGAAGGTTCCCTTTTCTCCATACCCTCTCTAGCATTTACTATTTGTAGATCTTTTGATGATGGCCATTTTGACTTGTGTGAAGTGATATCTCATTATAGTTTGGATCTACATTTCTCTAATAATTAGTGATGTTGAGCATCTTTTCATGTGCTTTTTTAACCATCTGCATTTTTTTTTTAAAAGAAATATCTATGTAGAGCTGCCAATTTTTTGATTGGGACTTCCCAGGTGGCCCTAGTTGTAAAGAACCTGCCTGACAATGCATGAGGTGTAAGTGACATGGGTTCAGTCCCTGGCTTGGGAAGATTTCCTGGAGGAGGAAATGGCAACCCATTCCAGTATTCTTGCCTAGAGAACCGCACATGGACAGAGCCGCCTGGTGGGCTACAGTCCAGGGGGCTGCAAAGAGTCAGGCACAACTGAGCAACTCAGCACTCAGCAAATTGGGTTTTTTTTTTGTTGTTGTTATTGTTATTGAGCTGCATGAGGTGTTTGTATATTTTGGAGATGAATTATTTGTCAGTTCCTTCATCTGCAAATACTTTCTCCCATTCTGTGGGTTGTCTTCTCATTTTGTTTATGGTTTCCTTTGCCCTGGGAAAGGAACCCACCTTTTATGTGGGTTTGTTTCAAAGAAAGATTTGTAGCACTTACGAATTAACTCAAAATGATGTCTCTGGTGTGTCTGCCTCATCCAGGTGCTAGATAATCATCTACCCAAACAGCCAACACTACTGCAAATCCATGAGAAGTTCAACGGTAAGACAAAAAGGACTGAATTTACTAGCTTCCCAGGCTCTTCTGAAAACCTTTTTAATTTTAACCTTCATGGCAAATCTTTACTTAATACATTCATCCACATTCCTCCTTAGGACAGAGTAAGCTCATTAGAGCTGGCAAAAAATCTTGCAGGAGTTGCATCATCTCAGTGACCTGCATCCCACTGCCAGTCACCGGGTAAGCTGAAAGCCTAGGATTCTGGTCCTAAAAATTTGGGTCTGTTTTCTGATTGAAAAACAACTTCTGATCTACTCAAAGCATCACAAGGGAGCAAGCAAAGATGACTGGAAGAAGTCTCAATACAATCGTGCAAGTGCTTTGTGGGGAAGGGAAGGAGAGGGATGTCAGTGAGATTCTCCAAGTCAAAAGGAGGGGCTGTGGGTGGCATGGAGGTTGGGCCTGGAGAACCTCCAGGCCCAAACATTCTTTATCTGATCAGTGTAAGGGATGAACAACTGATCTGCTACACAATTGGTGGAAGTTTTAAAGTTAACTTTAAAAACTGTGTACTTATTTGTATCTGCCACAAAAATGAAAGTAGACTCTGGTTAATGTAAGAAAACAACCAACTTGGGGAGGAATACATGTGCAAGGTGATTCCATTTCTATCTTATTTAACACAAGTTTTGAAGTAGGTAGGTTTTGGTACCCTCATATTTTATAGATGACGAACTAAGACTCAGTTTATGTGATATGCTCTAGATCTCACAGAGAATTTGGCCAACACACTAATGAATCCCTGGTGACTCAGTGGTAAAGAATCCTCTGGCAATGCAGGAAATGAAGGTTCGATCCCTGTGGAGAAGATCCGCTGGAGAAGGAAATGGCATCCCACACCAGGATTCTTGCCTGAAAAATTCCATGGACAGAGAGGAGCCTGGGGGGCTACAGTTCATGGGGTTGCAAGAGTCGGATGTGACTTAGTGATTACACCACCACCACCCAATGAATGTGAGCCGTGCCATGACTCTGGATAACTGGGGTGGTATAGTATATGCATATTTGGCTCTGCTCACCCCATCTGCTCCAGTCAAACATCAAACCAACCACGAAATCCCTGAAAGGAGGAGCTCAAAGGACAGTGACATCCCTACCAAGTTCTACGGCTTTGTCCCCTTCCCTGGCATTCACGCCATGACTCCCTCAACTCAGACATGGATCNACAGTATATGCATATTTGGCTCTGCTCACCCCATCTGCTCCAGTCAAACATCAAACCAACCATGAAATCCCTGAAAGGAGGAGCTCAAAGGACAGTGACATCCCTACCAAGTTCTACGGCTTTGTCCCCTTCCCTGGCATTCACGCCATGACTCCCTCAACTCAGACATGGATCCTCCAAGGCAAAGAAACTACCTATGGGAAGCTCCATCATTTCAGCCCCACCCCATCGTCTGCCTGAATAAGGAAACCCTCACCATGCTACCTCCCAAGGGTATCTTTTCCAATCGCATGGCCCATGGGATCTTTCTGAGATTCCAACCAAGAAGGGAACAAATGCCACTTACACGTCCTTTGATCTTACTCCAACGTGTCCCCCCACATCCTGGTAACACTCCTTGTTCTTAGATTTGAAAGATGAGTTCCAAAGAGAAAGAGGTCAGTGGGCCCAAGGATGCTCTCAGTCCCTCTGCCTGTGCTGTCTGTCCTCTTCTCCACCTCCTCAATCTCAGAATTCACTTCAAAAGGCAAAAAGAACCTCTGGCTGAACCCTGGAAAAAGTGCATCTTGCTTTACTGTAGGAAGAAGGCAAGGTCTTGATTAACTCATTGTTCTGGTGCTCAACATTCATAGACTGGGGCAAAGAACAGGAATTACATTTGTATTGGGATTTCTGTTTTTGTTTTTTGGTTTTCTTTTTCAAAAGCCAGCCTCTAGAGCCTGTCACGGACTAGGTTTGGCAATTACACTTCTGCCCTCCTATAAATTATAATTCATACCTATGCAAACATCACATTAAGACTACAAAATCCTGAACGGTCAAAAGCAGGACAACAGTATATGCACCAAGGTAAACCCATTAAGGCAGAAAGTGGTCAAAGTGGGGTAGTCATTTAATACATCCTACAAACATCTTCATCAACAACAGTTGGAAAAAATTTTTAAGACTTGGTTTTAAACTTTAGTTACTTATTAGTTAATATTAATAAGTATTCTTATTAATCAAGTCCTATTTAAATCACATAAACATACTCTATAACTTTCTCTTTGAGTAAAATATAGGTTTGCTCCAATATCCGAAAGTAGATTATTCCTATGAAACTTTTGGTAAGCTGAAATGGCATAAAGTAAAGAGAATCGCTGACATCAAGTTACAGCAGGCATTTCACTTCAATGAAAGACTCATGTTATAATTTGATAATAGCTTTTTTCATAAAAATGAAAATCTTTGGATTTCTTTCAGTGAGATGTAGATCCGGGGTAAAAGCTAAGTGGTAATAATTCCAACTTTCAGAAAGTGGGAGAAACCTGTAGTTGTTTTTCCTGTTAGAAAAGAGATGCTTTCCACTTTCTATGATACATTTCTGGAAAATGTGTTTGAAGGACATATGTCCAAAACTCAACAACAGTCATAAATTCTTAGGAGGTGATTCTCTAACAAAGATATTTCTGTCTCTCCCTCTCCTTCTCCATCTGTTTCCCATGATGGTTCAAGGAGACATTGCCTCTCTCAGGCCCAAGCCACCCAAAGTGCTCCTGCATGAGGCTGGCGCTAGTGCAGGGCCCCGAAGCTCAAGCTTTTTTAGCATCACAAAAAATCTGCCTCTAGGTGTCAAGCTTACACAGTACCAAAAAAAAAAAAAAAAAAAATCAATCTTTTAGCCAAACTTATTAAACTTGTTGAAACTGATAAGTATATTAATCAATTCCTTGAAATTTTCAATAGCTTGCACAGGATGTCAGACCAATAATCTAAGCAAATGGTGCCTTCCACGTGTCTCAAGATCCAAAGGACAGCCATTCCAGAGATTAATTCATGTGAGATCATTCCAGAGTTGATAAATGGATAAAATTAAAAACTAGAACTGGTTTTCAGAAGTCAATTTTCAACATGCTCCTGTTTTCATCATTAAAATCCCTCAACACAACTCCCATCCAGGTTCAATTTCATTTTTATCTGAAACATTTCTCATTGTCCTGTAAGTAGAGACTTGTGATGACAACCTTGATAGAAATCTAGGACATGGGTGCTTTAAGAGTCCACCAGATCTATAAAGACAGTAGAATCTAGACAATAATTGTAATAATTAATTAGAAAGTCTGGGGTATTAGCATTTTTTAAAAAATAACATTTAATAGTGTCATTTCTACATTAAAATACTGAAAGGTTTAGAAATAAAACAACCAGTGGATCACTTCCCCCTCACTTGATAACTAAATTAAGACAATCTGTTCGGTTTTATTAGCCAGAGATCCTGAGGCTAGTGAGTCAGAAGGAGCCACTTATGAAAGTGAAGTAAATTCTGACAACACTACCCTAAACTCTGCAGGCAGGAAGCCGTTTCAACTGTCATGCCAGAACTATGAGATAATGGGTATTTCAAAATGTTTGTCCCATCTCAAAGCCCAGTCTCACACTAGCATCTTGGCATCCCAGAAAGAAGTTGAAAATGAACTCCACTGCCAGAGAAACATCTCAACACTTAATTGCCCAGTCTGTTAGTAAGGAATCTAGAGACTCAAGTCCTATTACTTTCGTTTCTCCTGGCTCATGACTAATTTTATTGGTGCAGCTCAGAGTAACTGCTGGGCCCACAAGACCCATGGTGTGCCCACTCAAAGGAGAAGATGCCCTTTCAGCAAAGAATCTATGTCAAAACTCAGGAGGAGGGGGCTGGCAGCGAACAGTCATTAAGAAGGGGCTTTAAGGCAGTTTCAATTCTTATAAGACTTTATGTTTAAAGAAGCAGTGGACTCCTTACTAAATATGCCTCATTTCTAGACCTGTTACTCTGAAATTTTATTGATCAAATTTGAGGAAGCTGCCAGAAGTAGAAGAGTGTTTAATTAAATTGGGAACATTTCCAGGAAGAAAAATGTGATGCTTAAATGAACTCTCTTCATCTAGAGCAAACCAAGGAAACAAATCCCCTGAGATTACACCAGTGAGTGGTAAGTTTGTACTAATTCAGCCACCAGGTGCCAGTGACCGGGGGTTAAGATGGAAGGGCGCTCCCTATGAGTTGTTTGCTGACTCGTATATACCATACAGATGCGTATATCTGTGAGTGCGCGCAGTCTTTTCGAAGGTACATACTTTGCCGGGGAAGCCCGGGGCGGGGGGGGGGGTCCGCCAAATTTGCCCAAATTAACGTTGCTGCACTTAAAACTGCTCCAGGGAAGGGTACAGATTTGCCAATGTCTCACCACAAAACCTATCAGAACCAAACTATTATTGCCCCACGCGGAAACTGCCTTTACTGGGTCTGGGGAAATAATCCACCATCGCTCCAAACGAGTCACTTCGCTCCCAGATGCTCCATTTTTGCGGATTGGGGAGAGATTCCCCAAGGCTGCTCATCTGGCACCAGAGCACGAGATGCTCAGAAACCACCTTGCGAGGTCCGCTCCGGCTGATCCACCCGCCGCTTGGTTCCCCACCACCCGCAGCCTCCGCTTCACCACCCGCAGCCACCGCTTCGCCTTCCGCGCTCACCCACCACCAGCGCCGAGCTGCCCGCCCGCCCCGCTTCCCGCCACGGGCTCCCAGGCCGCCTGCTGTCCCAGACTTCCATTCAGTCCCATGTTCTCCACTACGTTTCTCTAGAATTTCTCAGGGCCTCCAGTATCTCCTAGCTCCTATCCCGGGAGGCGTGCCTTCTCTTCTCCACCACGATAACAGAACACTTTGTCCAGCGCTCGCCACCACGACCCGCCCCTACGACTCTCCCACAGTGTCCCCACGAAGGGGGCAAAGTCAGACTCTCCAGCTTTATCCGGCATAAAACACCAGATCCTAATAGCTGGGCTCCTGGCCTCAGACCAAACTTCCAGGCTCAGCTCGGACTCGGATTCCCCTCCTTCCGTGCGCCGACGGCTGCTCCCTCCTCCGGCAGCGTCTTCCCAGAACGCGTGCCCCAAAGACTCTGGCTGGCTGGAGACCCGGCCGTTTTCGGCCTCGGTCTCGCTACAAAGCTCCTGACTTCCGAAAATGCACCCAGCGCTGCCATCTAAGGAGTCAGGACCCGCGCCTTCCTCTCGAGCTGGAACCAGCGGTTCCATCCACCGCTGCTCCCAGGTTTGGAGAGGCGGCTACAGCCCTTTGATTTTTCTCTGCCTTTCCTGTACAGCCCGGCTCTGCTTGTGTTTGGCGGAGGGAGTGGGAGGAGGGATTCCTAACCTTATTTTTTAAAAAACATATATAAGTGAATAAGTATTGAATAAAGCAGCCAAACGCTGGCCCTCCCCCAAACCTAGGAATTCAAAGCCACATGGTCACAGCCCTTTCCAAGGCAGGCCCCCTCTCTGCACACGCTCCACTAGGCAAGGACCATAAAAGCCCTTTAAAGTCCTCGGTGCATCCAAGGGCTTCCCAGATCACCAGTCCCTCTCGAGCCACCCTATTCCCGCGCCAGAGGCCCCAACACCAGGAGGGCACCTCGGGGACTAGGTGTCTGAGGCCGCCGCGCCCCAGTTTGGACACCCACCTTTGGGCGCCGGATCCCGGGGGGGCGCTGTCCTCTGGCTGCGCTCTGGCGCGGCCCCTGCCTCCTCCTCGGTACGTCCGGGAGATTCCGCGCAAAGACGTTCAGCTGCCCCAGGCTGGGGCGAGCGCATCTGCCGAGAGCTGCGGCCGCCGGGCGCGCTGGAGCGCTGCGAGCGCCGCCCGCCGCCTCCGCGAGCCCGCCCCGTCCCCGCCCCCTTCTCGGCGCCCTGGACCTCCGTCCGCCCCTCCGCTTCCACACCCACTCCCCAACCACCCACACCTTCCGTCTGTGGTTTTGGCGGAATCGTTACACAAACTGAGAAACCAAGAAATGAGTGGATGGATAAATTGGAGGGACCGAGGGACGGTGGCATGGGGCAAGTGAGGCCGAGTATATCCTAACCCGGGAGAGGGCTCTGTGTCTGGGTACGTGGACTTGTGTTCGCGCAGGGGTGGGCGTGTCAGCGTGTATGCATGTGGACGTGTGTGTTGGTGTATACATACATGCATATGTGTGTATATGAGTGTGTGTGTGTCCTTACAACGCCGAAACTGTTGAGTTCCTATACGAGGGGTCGAGTTCCTCGGGACTATGTCTGGTAAGGAAGCCAGCTGGGAGAGGTTGGGAGGCGCATCTTTGTGATGCGGCTGGCGGCTCCTTATGTTTTGGGCTTCTCCCTGATGTGGTCCAGAGACTGAGATGCATACCAGGATGCTTCCGGTTACTGGCCTGCCAGAGCCTTCACGCTGCCCTCCGCGTCGTGCCAGCTGGCGCCCTGTTGTCAGAGCGCGTGTGTTAACAAAGCCAGTGGTGGGGAAGGAGGCAGCTGATACACGGCATGGGGCTCGATGGGATAGAGAGTGGCCATCCATCCCCCACTCCGGAGCTGTCTGAAATTTCAGCATGTCATACCCTCCCCCACTATGAATATTTAAATAATGTTAATGACCCCTTGTAAGTGGACCGTCTAGAAATCCCAAGAGGACTCAAACACCTCACACACACAAAACAGTATTTTTAAAAGCAAGGCGTTCTCCTCAGAGGAAATGTAATATGAACATAATATATAGTCAGATTTCTTGAATTCAGCTTTCCACTAGGCATGGTCAAGTTTTCCATTTTCCCAGTGATTCTCTCTCCAGCTCTGCAGGTTAGAGCCCTTTACTCTCCCAGCTTTCATCCTCTGTTGGCCTGTTTTTTTCTGAACCGCTGGTCAAAATACTGGGGTCCTCTTTTGAGAGTCAATTCTGCGTGCCAGGGTCCTTGATTTCCTATGGGGTTTCCCTGTGGCTCACATGCTGCCTGCAATGCAGGAGACCCAGGTTCGATCCTTGGATCAAGAAGATCGCCTGGAGAAGGGAATGGCAACCCACTCCAGTATGCTTGCCTGGGAAATCCCATGCACAGAGGAGCTGGTGGTCCACAGTCCATGGAGCTGCAAAGAATCAGACACAACCGAGCAACTAACACTTTCTTTGATTTCCTATACAAGAAATGATAACATGGGGACTTGTCCAGAAAGTCTGTCCAGCTAAAGACACATTAAAAAATAGCATCCAACCAGAAAGGTTTACCATTTGGAGGTTTATTCACACCTTGGGCTTCCCTGGTGGCTCAGAGGGTAAAGCGTCTGCCCGCAATGCGGGAGACCCGGGTTCGATCCCTGGGTGGAGAAAATCCCCTGGAGCAGGAAATGGCAACCCACTCCAGTATTCTTGCCTGGAAAATCCCATGGACTGAGGTGCACAGACTGAGCGACTTCACTTTCACTTTTCTCTTTCATGCATTGGAGAAGGAAATGGCAACCCACTCCAGTATTCTTGCCTGGAGAATCCCAGGGATGGGGGAGCCTGGTGGGCTGCCGTCTATGGGGTCACACAGAGTCGGACACGACTGAAGTGACTTAGCAGCAGCAGCAGAGGTGCCTGGTAGGCTAAGACCATTGGGTCGCAAAGAGTCGGCCAGGACTGAGCGACTTCACTTCCTAGAAGGGGAGGTGGGGGGTGGGGGTAAAGAGTACAATGCAGACCTCAGCTGTTCTCCTCAGGGTTCCTGAAAGTCTATAGGCTTCTCTTTGTTGGCATTTAAGAATTGTTTCACCAGCCTTTTTGCATGTTTGTCTCTTTGACTGTTGAATTTCAATAGAATTTACTGACCAGTGGCTGAGATTACAAAGCTTCAGCCTCAATAAATCCCTTTCCTTCCTTCCTTTCTTCTTTTCTTTTTTCCTTTTTTTCTCTCTTTCTTTACTTCTTTCTTTCGGTTCTTCATGTCACTGACCTGAGTTAAATATTTGGTGCCCTATATCATGATCTATTTTTTTAATTTTTTTCATCTATTTTTAACATTTTTATTTTTTATATGTATTTTTAAAGTCTTTATTGAATGTGTTACAATAGTCCTTGTGTTTTATGTTTTGGCTTGAATTCGTAACTCCTGCATGGAAGGCAAAGTCTTAATCACTGGACAACCAGGAAAGTCTCTTAACATTTTAATATCGTGTGAAAACTCACATTGAAATGAACATGTTTGGGGACAGTTATTTATTTATATGGACCATAGATTCTTCAAGGAAAGAGTCTAACAATACAGAGGTGAGATTTTCATAAACAGTATGAGGGGCAAGTACATCGTCACTCTTCCTATATTCTTAAATTAGAATGTATCATTTACAAATCAAATTTGTCTCATAATTAGAAACAGTACAGCAATTTATGGGCTTCCCTGATATCTCAGTTGGTAAAGAGTCCGCCTTGCAATGCAGGAGGCCCCAGTCTGATTCCTGGGTTGGGAAGATCCACTAGAGAATGGAAAGGCTACCCCACTCCANTCATTCCAGAGTTGATAAATGGATAAAATTAAAAACTAGAACTGGTTTTCAGAAGTCAATTTTCAACATGCTCCTGTTTTCATCATTAAAATCCCTCAACACAACTCCCATCCAGGTTCAATTTCATTTTTATCTGAAACATTTCTCATTGTCCTGTAAGTAGAGACTTGTGATGACAACCTTGATAGAAATCTAGGACATGGGTGCTTTAAGAGTCCACCAGATCTATAAAGACAGTAGAATCTAGACAATAATTGTAATAATTAATTAGAAAGTCTGGGGTATTAGCATTTTTTAAAAAATAACATTTAATAGTGTCATTTCTACATTAAAATACTGAAAGGTTTAGAAATAAAACAACCAGTGGATCACTTCCCCCTCACTTGATAACTAAATTAAGACAATCTGTTCGGTTTTATTAGCCAGAGATCCTGAGGCTAGTGAGTCAGAAGGAGCCACTTATGAAAGTGAAGTAAATTCTGACAACACTACCCTAAACTCTGCAGGCAGGAAGCCGTTTCAACTGTCATGCCAGAACTATGAGATAATGGGTATTTCAAAATGTTTGTCCCATCTCAAAGCCCAGTCTCACACTAGCATCTTGGCATCCCAGAAAGAAGTTGAAAATGAACTCCACTGCCAGAGAAACATCTCAACACTTAATTGCCCAGTCTGTTAGTAAGGAATCTAGAGACTCAAGTCCTATTACTTTCGTTTCTCCTGGCTCATGACTAATTTTATTGGTGCAGCTCAGAGTAACTGCTGGGCCCACAAGACCCATGGTGTGCCCACTCAAAGGAGAAGATGCCCTTTCAGCAAAGAATCTATGTCAAAACTCAGGAGGAGGGGGCTGGCAGCGAACAGTCATTAAGAAGGGGCTTTAAGGCAGTTTCAATTCTTATAAGACTTTATGTTTAAAGAAGCAGTGGACTCCTTACTAAATATGCCTCATTTCTAGACCTGTTACTCTGAAATTTTATTGATCAAATTTGAGGAAGCTGCCAGAAGTAGAAGAGTGTTTAATTAAATTGGGAACATTTCCAGGAAGAAAAATGTGATGCTTAAATGAACTCTCTTCATCTAGAGCAAACCAAGGAAACAAATCCCCTGAGATTACACCAGTGAGTGGTAAGTTTGTACTAATTCAGCCACCAGGTGCCAGTGACCGGGGGTTAAGATGGAAGGGCGCTCCCTATGAGTTGTTTGCTGACTCGTATATACCATACAGATGCGTATATCTGTGAGTGCGCGCAGTCTTTTCGAAGGTACATACTTTGCCGGGGAAGCCCGGGGCGGGGGGGGGGGTCCGCCAAATTTGCCCAAATTAACGTTGCTGCACTTAAAACTGCTCCAGGGAAGGGTACAGATTTGCCAATGTCTCACCACAAAACCTATCAGAACCAAACTATTATTGCCCCACGCGGAAACTGCCTTTACTGGGTCTGGGGAAATAATCCACCATCGCTCCAAACGAGTCACTTCGCTCCCAGATGCTCCATTTTTGCGGATTGGGGAGAGATTCCCCAAGGCTGCTCATCTGGCACCAGAGCACGAGATGCTCAGAAACCACCTTGCGAGGTCCGCTCCGGCTGATCCACCCGCCGCTTGGTTCCCCACCACCCGCAGCCTCCGCTTCACCACCCGCAGCCACCGCTTCGCCTTCCGCGCTCACCCACCACCAGCGCCGAGCTGCCCGCCCGCCCCGCTTCCCGCCACGGGCTCCCAGGCCGCCTGCTGTCCCAGACTTCCATTCAGTCCCATGTTCTCCACTACGTTTCTCTAGAATTTCTCAGGGCCTCCAGTATCTCCTAGCTCCTATCCCGGGAGGCGTGCCTTCTCTTCTCCACCACGATAACAGAACACTTTGTCCAGCGCTCGCCACCACGACCCGCCCCTACGACTCTCCCACAGTGTCCCCACGAAGGGGGCAAAGTCAGACTCTCCAGCTTTATCCGGCATAAAACACCAGATCCTAATAGCTGGGCTCCTGGCCTCAGACCAAACTTCCAGGCTCAGCTCGGACTCGGATTCCCCTCCTTCCGTGCGCCGACGGCTGCTCCCTCCTCCGGCAGCGTCTTCCCAGAACGCGTGCCCCAAAGACTCTGGCTGGCTGGAGACCCGGCCGTTTTCGGCCTCGGTCTCGCTACAAAGCTCCTGACTTCCGAAAATGCACCCAGCGCTGCCATCTAAGGAGTCAGGACCCGCACCTTCCTCTCGAGCTGGAACCAGCGGTTCCATCCACCGCTGCTCCCAGGTTTGGAGAGGCGGCTACAGCCCTTTGATTTTTCTCTGCCTTTCCTGTACAGCCCGGCTCTGCTTGTGTTTGGCGGAGGGAGTGGGAGGAGGGATTCCTAACCTTATTTTTTAAAAAACACATATAAGTGAATAAGTATTGAATAAAGCAGCCAAACGCTGGCCCTCCCCCAAACCTAGGAATTCAAAGCCACATGGTCACAGCCCTTTCCAAGGCAGGCCCCCTCTCCGCACACGCTCCACTAGGCAAGGACCATAAAAGCCCTTTAAAGTCCTCGGTGCATCCAAGGGCTTCCCAGATCACCAGTCCCTCTCGAGCCACCCTATTCCCGCGCCAGAGGCCCCAACACCAGGAGGGCACCTCGGGGACTAGGTGTCTGAGGCCGCCGCGCCCCAGTTTGGACACCCACCTTTGGGCGCCGGATCCCGGGGGGGCGCTGTCCTCTGGCTGCGCTCTGGCGCGGCCCCTGCCTCCTCCTCGGTACGTCCGGGAGATTCCGCGCAAAGACGTTCAGCTGCCCCAGGCTGGGGCGAGCGCATCTGCCGAGAGCTGCGGCCGCCGGGCGCGCTGGAGCGCTGCGAGCGCCGCCCGCCGCCTCCGCGAGCCCGCCCCGTCCCCGCCCCCTTCTCGGCGCCCTGGACCTCCGTCCGCCCCTCCGCTTCCACACCCACTCCCCAACCACCCACACCTTCCGTCTGTGGTTTTGGCGGAATCGTTACACAAACTGAGAAACCAAGAAATGAGTGGATGGATAAATTGGAGGGACGGAGGGACGGTGGCATGGGGCAAGTGAGGCCGAGTATATCCTAACCCGGGAGAGGGCTCTGTGCCTGGGTACGTGGACTTGTGTTCGCGCAGGGGTGGGCGTGTCAGCGTGTATGCATGTGGACGTGTGTGTTGGTGTATACATACATGCATATGTGTGTATATGAGTGTGTGTGTGTCCTTACAACGCCGAAACTGTTGAGTTCCTATACGAGGGGTCGAGTTCCTCGGGACTATGTCTGGTAAGGAAGCCAGCTGGGAGAGGTTGGGAGGCGCATCTTTGTGATGCGGCTGGCGGCTCCTTGTGTTTTGGGCTTCTCCCTGATGTGGTCCAGAGACTGAGATGCATACCAGGATGCTTCCGGTTACTGGCCTGCCAGAGCCTTCACGCTGCCCTCCGCGTCGTGCCAGCTGGCGCCCTGTTGTCAGAGCGCGTGTGTTAACAAAGCCAGTGGTGGGGAAGGAGGCAGCTGATACACGGCATGGGGCTCGATGGGATAGAGAGTGGCCATCCATCCCCCACTCCGGAGCTGTCTGAAATTTCAGCATGTCATACCCTCCCCCACTATGAATATTTAAATAATGTTAATGACCCCTTGTAAGTGGACCGTCTAGAAATCCCAAGAGGACTCAAACACCTCACATACACAAAACAGTATTTTTAAAAGCAAGGCGTTCTCCTCAGAGGAAATGTAATATGAACATAATATATAGTCAGATTTCTTGAATTCAGCTTTCCACTAGGCATGGTCAAGTTTTCCATTTTCCCAGTGATTCTCTCTCCAGCTCTGCAGGTTAGAGCCCTTTACTCTCCCAGCTTTCATCCTCTGTTGGCCTGTTTTTTTCTGAACCGCTGGTCAAAATACTGGGGTCCTCTTTTGAGAGTCAATTCTGCGTGCCAGGGTCCTTGATTTCCTATGGGGTTTCCCTGTGGCTCACATGCTGCCTGCAATGCAGGAGACCCAGGTTCGATCCTTGGATCAAGAAGATCGCCTGGAGAAGGGAATGGCAACCCACTCCAGTATGCTTGCCTGGGAAATCCCATGCACAGAGGAGCTGGTGGTCCACAGTCCATGGAGCTGCAAAGAATCAGACACAACCGAGCAACTAACACTTTCTTTGATTTCCTATACAAGAAATGATAACATGGGGACTTGTCCAGAAAGTCTGTCCAGCTAAAGACACATTAAAAAATAGCATCCAACCAGAAAGGTTTACCATTTGGAGGTTTATTCACACCTTGGGCTTCCCTGGTGGCTCAGAGGGTAAAGCGTCTGCCCGCAATGCGGGAGACCCGGGTTCGATCCCTGGGTGGAGAAAATCCCCTGGAGCAGGAAATGGCAACCCACTCCAGTATTCTTGCCTGGAAAATCCCATGGACTGAGGTGCACAGACTGAGCGACTTCACTTTCACTTTTCTCTTTCATGCATTGGAGAAGGAAATGGCAACCCACTCCAGTATTCTTGCCTGGAGAATCCCAGGGATGGGGGAGCCTGGTGGGCTGCCGTCTATGGGGTCACACAGAGTCGGACACGACTGAAGTGACTTAGCAGCAGCAGCAGAGGTGCCTGGTAGGCTAAGACCATTGGGTCGCAAAGAGTCGGCCAGGACTGAGCGACTTCACTTCCTAGAAGGGGAGGTGGGGGGTGGGGGTAAAGAGTACAATGCAGACCTCAGCTGTTCTCCTCAGGGTTCCTGAAAGTCTATAGGCTTCTCTTTGTTGGCATTTAAGAATTGTTTCACCAGCCTTTTTGCATGTTTGTCTCTTTGACTGTTGAATTTCAATAGAATTTACTGACCAGTGGCTGAGATTACAAAGCTTCAGCCTCAATAAATCCCTTTCCTTCCTTCCTTTCTTCTTTTCTTTTTTCCTTTTTTTCTCTCTTTCTTTACTTCTTTCTTTCGGTTCTTCATGTCACTGACCTGAGTTAAATATTTGGTGCCCTATATCATGATCTATTTTTTTAATTTTTTTCATCTATTTTTAACATTTTTATTTTTTATATGTATTTTTAAAGTCTTTATTGAATGTGTTACAATAGTCCTTGTGTTTTATGTTTTGGCTTGAATTCGTAACTCCTGCATGGAAGGCAAAGTCTTAATCACTGGACAACCAGGAAAGTCTCTTAACATTTTAATATCGTGTGAAAACTCACATTGAAATGAACATGTTTGGGGACAGTTATTTATTTATATGGACCATAGATTCTTCAAGGAAAGAGTCTAACAATACAGAGGTGAGATTTTCATAAACAGTATGAGGGGCAAGTACATCGTCACTCTTCCTATATTCTTAAATTAGAATGTATCATTTACAAATCAAATTTGTCTCATAATTAGAAACAGTACAGCAATTTATGGGCTTCCCTGATATCTCAGTTGGTAAAGAGTCCGCCTTGCAATGCAGGAGGCCCCAGTCTGATTCCTGGGTTGGGAAGATCCACTAGAGAATGGAAAGGCTACCCCACTCCAGTATTCTGGCCTAGAGAACTCCATGGACTGTATAGTTCATGGGGTCACAAAGAGTCAGACACAGCAATTTACACCAGCTTTATTCTGAATTCTTTCCTAAAGCAATGTCAGTGTTAATATTACTATAATATTATATATAAATATGAATTAATGCTAATTTTCTATTAATATTAAAGTTCTGGCATATCCTACAGAAAAGTATGGGGAATATTAATTTAGGAGAAGTACATATTCAATAGATATTAATTTACAAGAACATTTCTTTTTGTTTCATCTTATAAGATATTAAAGAGGAAGCCATGATTAAATTACCCTCTTTTAAAATATAAAAGCATAGTACATACCAGGACTCAGAAATATTTAATTTGTTCTATGAAATCAGTACAAAGGTATGAACATCTGCATATGAAAGAAAAAACTGTTTTAAATTAACATTTTCCCCCCTATGTCAGTGGTTCTCAATCAAGGGTAATTAGACACCCCAACCCCCACATCCACCCCTGGACAGTTTTGGCAATGCCTGAAAACATTTTTTGATTGTCATAACGGGTGTGGGTGCTACTGATAGAGGCCAGGGATGTTGGTAAATATCCTGAAAGTTACCGCACTGTCACCTAACAACAAAAGGGTTATTGCATCCAAAACATCACGAGTGCCAAGGCTGAGGTATCCTGCCCTGGACTCAAAGCCAGGACTAAGGGGACTTATCTGGTGGTGCAGCAGGTAGGAATCCGCCTGCCAATGCAGGGGACACAGATTCGATCCCTGAGCAGGGAAGATTCCACATTCCACAGAGCAGCTAAGCCTGTGCACCACAACTACTGAAGCTCATCCGCCTAGCCTGTTCTCCACAAAAGAAGCCACCACAATGAGAAGCCCACCGCCACTAGAGCGTAGCCCCCACTCGCTGCAGCTAGAGAAAGTCCACTGCAGCAATGAAGACCCAGTGTAACCAGAAATAAACATAAATAAGATTTTTTTTTAAAGCCAGGATTAAGGACCACAGATTTTAGGACCATGTCTGTGTTTATTAAAAAGGCAAATTCCTGGGCTCCACCTTTACCTACTAAGTCAGAGTCTCTGGGGGCAGGACCAGGGAAACTGTGTTAATAGCTTCTAGGGATTCTTAAGAACAGGAACGTGAGAAACACTAGAGATAAGAAAGCCAGGCTTCATTACCCAATGCATGCTTATGGGCTCATCACATCCTATGTGTCTTAACATGATAATAGTTATTAGAGCTGAGAATGTTTTATGAAATATATAGGCTCTTCGATCCATGTAAGAAGCACTAGGAAGCAAATAAAGGGCTATTGATTCTGTGAAAAAAAGACAAACAAACATAGCTGGGATATGAAAATATTAAATGCTCCCTACATCATTAGGGCACAAAACCGTCTATAGAACTGTTGTTTGGCAAGAGAGGAGGTCAGGACTGTTTTCCCTATGGTCTAAGTGTACATTTTTGCTTATGTACCATGCCATATCACCTGCCCATTTTAAATGGTGCTCCTGAACAAGAGTGGCCCCCAGGGGACCCCATAAATAGAATGTACTTAGTAGAGAAACACCAAAAGTAAAAGTTGGGTGTCTGGTAAAGGAGTCAGCCTAGACACAGATTGACAGAGCCTCTTCTTTCTCCCCAAGCTTATAGAAAAGTAGAAGCTGGGGGAAAAAAAAAAAAAAAAAAGACCCATGAGTGGGTCAGAGAGCTGAGCTAAAAACCCAAAGAAGGGGCCAAGACTGGTCAATCATAAAAAAGAATTTCCATTTCCTACTTCCAGCAAGGAGAAAGACATCAATAAGCATCAGTTGGGTATAATCAGCTGGGTATAATCCTCAAGCACAAAATGTGTCTCACAGAAAACAAAGGTTTGCTAGAAAACAAAAGAGTAAGAATAAGATGGAAAAGCAAACAAAACTGACACCAAAAAGGTTGGCCCCTATCAAACCAAAAGCCCCATATCTGTGGGACTTTCCCACCAAGTACCAGGTAAAGTCACTGGAATGTAAGGAACAATCCCAATCCCAAAGGCATCCCCATGGGACCAGATGCACCACTGTAAATCTAAGACAAGAAACAAATGGGGAAATATTTGCAACACTCATAACAATGTTAATATGCAATCTAATATGCAAAGAGTTCTTACAAATCAATATGAAAATTAAAGAAAATTACCAACTCTCTAATAGAAAAAAATTAACCAGTCACTTAGACAAATAAGGATAACTGGCCATTGAACTTAAGAAAAGATGCCCAAACTCTTCCTCATCTAAAAAAAAATGCAAGTGAAAACAGTGAAATAATATATTTTGCCTCTGATAACAGAAAATACATTAAATACAAATATTATCTATTATTGGTCAGAAAAATGATGAAAATTAACTGTACATTGTTGAAGGGAATATAAACTAATATTAATAGATTGATAAATTTGTTAGACAATTTGTTAATAGCTCTTGAAATTTAAAAAAATGTTTATACCACTGAACTTTCAGTTCACTCTTGGAATTCAGAAGCTTATAAAATCTGTGAGTCAGAAGACTAAAGTGGTGAGGAGGAGTCAGCAAATGAGAAATTTCTGATCGTAGAAAAGGGCCAAAATAAATAAATTACTTAATATAAACTTTTAACGTTGCTTGCTGTGTAACGTTGTGATGTAAGTACTTCGGATATCTCAACTTCTGATAACAGCATTTATTTGGAGAGCCAAAGGCAAGGGGCTTATATATGGCTTGGTGCGGTTGGGTATCAGGCTAAAAGGATGTGAGATTAAGAATTCAGACAAAAGAAGGCTTCCTTGGTGGTTCAGAAGGTTCACTTTCTTCCAGGTGGTAAAGAATCCACCTGCCAATGCAGGAGACATGGGTCTGATCCCTGGTCCGGGAAGATCCCACATGCCTTGGGGCAACTAAGCCCAAGTGCCGCAACTACTAAGCCCACACGCTGCAGCCACTGATGCTCGCACGCCCCACAGCACGTGCTCCACAGCAGGGGAAGCCACCGCAGTGAGAAGCTGCTGCTGCTGCTGCTGCTGAGTCCCTTCAGTCGTGTCCGACTCGGTGCGACCCCAGAGACGGCAGCCCACCAGGCTCCCCCGTCCCTGGGATTCTCCAGGCAAGAACACTGGAGCGCGTTGCCATTTCCTTCTCCAGTGCATGAAAGTGAAAGGTGAAAGTGAAGTCGCTCAGTTGTGTCCGACTCTTAGCGACCCCACGCACCACAATTAGAGAGTAGCCCCCTCTTGCTCCAACTAGAGAAAACCCGGCACAGCAATGAAGACCCAGCACAGCCAAAAATAAATAAGGTTATTTTTAAAAGGAAGAAGAATTCAGACAAAAGAGGAAATCAGAACAAGAAGTGACCAGTAAAACCAACTCCATCCCACTTGAGTTAACTGCCTGAGTAAAAAAATCCATAAAAATAGTGGGGGTAGGCGTTGGACCACTTCTAACATTTTGTGGGTAAGGTCCAAGTAATTTTAATTCAAATATAAAAGGAATAATTTTCCCTTGCAGACTGTGGGACCTGGGATAGCCAGCCAACAAACTCCTAGGAGGCACTCCTTTGGCTTACTTTCTAATTCTGAGAGTGGTGGTAAAACCAGATGACTAGGATGTTTTGTTCCATTAAACGAATTTCCCACTTAAGATATTTCTCCACTGATTTCTGACTCTTATAAAAGGGCAAAAATGTCTTCCCTAGATAATGTAAGCTATGATGCCATCCTTGGCTTTTCCATAGAAGAGATATTCCACCCATATAATGTTTGAACCATCAGCTTTATGAATGAATGCACAACATATAAGACAGGCTATAGACTGTTTGTTTTGACTTGTAGTTGTTTTACCAAATGGAAAATACTCTGCTCAAAACCATCTCTTCTCTTGGGTCACGTCTGGTTGCTGAGTGATGGTCAGCTTTTAAGACTGCGTCATCTGAGGACTTTCGTGCTGGTCTGGTGGCTAAGACTCTGTTCTCCCAGTGCAGGGCACCTGGGTTCAGTCCCTGGTTGGGGAACAAGATCCCACATGCTGCAACTAAGACCTGGTGCAGCCAAATAAATAAAGAAAAAAGAACGAAAGGGAAAAAGGAAAGACTTTGCATATCAGTGTTTCCCAAGCTAGCCCATGTTGAGTGTGGCTGGAAAACTGGGGGGAAAAATTTTTTTTTAAAAATTAAAAAAAAAAACCTGAATTAATTTCCCTAAAAGATCTGGAGTTCAGGAATCTCTGTTTAAGTTTCTCACGTGATTCTATGACACAGCCTGGTTTGGGACCCACTTGGGGTGGACACATTTATCCTTGGGCAGGGGAAGGAGAGAGCAAGTGAACACAGGGACAAGGGTGGCTGTGGCATAAGAACACTTGGCTCCTGGACCACGTTCGCTCCCGTTCTTGGCCTATTTTGCGGTGGCCTGCCTTTCCTTCATTTCCTCTCCAGGGTCTCTGGCTTCCTGTGCCCGAGGAAGTTCCTTTCCAGCCTGTTCCACATTTATTTCCTTCCCCTGCATCCTCACACTTGGCCTCTCCTCTGCCAAACCCTCTAACACAAGGAAATGGTGACCTGATGACATTCCCCCCAATGCCTGAGACTCCCTTTTTTTCCCCAAAGACTTTTACAAACCTTCCAGAGAAACATTCCAAAAGCCAAGCAACTTCTGCCCATATGAATGCTTTCATTTTGTCCCACATGGTAGAGCTGGCCTTGTGCCTTCTCTACGTTGACAAAGTGACAGCCGTGCACCCAGACTGCCCCTGATAACAAGCATTTATTTAAATGGTATCATTATGAAGTGCAGGTCTCTAGTATTCCAAGCTAAAAGCATCAGTGAAATGCAACAACGTGGGAGGTGCCTGGCTGGAAAAGATGGAGGGAAAATGCTATTTGTGGAGAGGAAAGGCAGAGAGAATGCTGGGGAAAGAGTCCCCCTCTGGGGGAGGTAGGAAGGCACAGATGGGATACATGGGGCCCACACCTTCAGAGCCCTCAGAGCTTTGTGTTAATGAGAAGAATGCACTCATGTGTTGCTTTGGTAACTGACAACAAAGCCCAGAGGCTTAAATTCTGTGTTTCCTGACTGAGAACTTTATCTCATTTAACAACTGAAGCATTTAAAAAATCTAGTAAACACTTGGGAGTTCATGCCCTAATGGAGACGCAGCATAAAACAAGGCACTTTTTAAGCATGGCACTACAAACACAAAATCTGCCAAATATACTTGGAATGTCCAGGAAGGTACAGAGAGTGTTCACAGACAGGACGATGGGAGCAGCGCGCCCAGTGCAGAGGCCAGTTCCTGCTGAGTAAACCCGGTGAATTTGCTTCTCATTAGCGATCTGTTTTATTTTATTTATTCCCTTTTTTGGACTGCACTGCATGGTTTCTTGGATCATAGTTTCCCGAGCACGATGAACCCGGGCCAGTAGCGAAAGCGCGGAGTTCTAACCACTGGACACCCAGGGATTTCCCAGATATCTGTGTTTTAAATACAAAACTACCTTTCTTTCTGGCAGTGCTTAATTCCTTTTCACTTGAGGTGAGAATGATTTTTTAGTTTTTTTTTTAAAAATGAGACTAACATTTTCCCAGTCATGCTCAAGTGTTTTCCTCAGAACTTTTAAGTACAGGCTGTTAATTTATGCAAAAGAACCATAAGGTTTTTCAGTCTTATTAGGGGAAAAAAGACTAAACTTGACATTTTAAATTTTAATAATTCTGATTATCGCAGAGGGGTGGTCTGTGCAGTAAATAGTCTCTCACTTATTTGTCAAGTGTCTTAATACCGAGAACAACCCAATGAGAAAAACAGACTTTTCCATCTACACTTTTGAACATATTAAATTACTCATCCTGGTGTGAAGGTACGTTCACTGAAGACAATGGGGGAATATTATGAAGGCAGTTTAAGTTCATCTACACAGAGTGAGTTAATTACTTAACTAAATAACCACAAAGATTGTGAAATATTAAGACCATTTAGATATGGAGAATAATAATAGCTTCTTCTACAGTATATTAAAAGCCTTTGCTGGAAGGGGGCCACGATCCATGTAAAATCACTTTAGAAACCATAATAGCTTCTGATAAAGTCAACTAAAGCATAAAATCCCAGGTAATCTATGAAGCGCCTCCAACTCCTCCTTTGCCTTCTGCTTCCTATCCTCCCTCTTGTCCTTTCTCTCTCCTTGAAAAAATTTTTTTCACTGGGGTATAGTTGGTTTGCAATGTTGTGTTAACTACTGCTGTAATAGCAAAGTGAATCAGTCAGACATATACATATATCCACACTCTTCTAGACTCCATTCCGATATAGGTCATTACAGAGCACTGGATAGAGTTCCCTGTGCTATACAGTAGGTTATTAGTTATCTTTTATATATGAAAGTGAAAGTGTTAGTCACTGAGTGGTGTCCAACTCTTTGCAACCCCATGGACTGTAGCCCACCAGGCTCCTCTGTCCATGAGATTTCCCAGGCAAGAATANGAGCACTGGATAGAGTTCCCTGTGCTATACAGTAGGTTATTAGTTATCTTTTATATATGAAAGTGAAAGTGTTAGTCACTGAGTGGTGTCCAACTCTTTGCAACCCCATGGACTGTAGCCCACCAGGCTCCTCTGTCCATGAGATTTCCCAGGCAAGAATACTGGAGTGGGTTGTCCTTCCCTCTCCAGGGTAACTTCCTGACCCAGATATGGAACCCATGTCTCCCACATTGCAGGCAGATTCTTTACCCATTGAGCCACCAGGGAACCCCATCTTTTTATATATAGTAGCAGAGCTTGATGGGCTGCCATCTATGAGGTCGCACAGAGTCGGACATGACTG
Source organism: Oreotragus oreotragus (assembly GCA_006410675.1). Classification (NCBI taxonomy): domain Eukaryota; kingdom Metazoa; phylum Chordata; class Mammalia; order Artiodactyla; family Bovidae; genus Oreotragus; species Oreotragus oreotragus. The sequence continues at coordinate 345,076 of SJYX01009738.1, read as the reverse complement.
AAGTGACTTAGCAGCAGCAGCAGTGTATGTATGTCAATTCCAATCTCCCTCCTTTCTCTATCTTTTCTCCTCCCTCGGTTCCTTCCCTCCCTCCCTCCCTCCTTCCTTTCCTTCCCTCCTTCTCTCTCTACCTCCCCTCCTTGTCCCTTTTCTTTTTAGACCACAGCCTAGTTGATTGTAGGAGCAGGCCCTGCAAACTCAAATACCTTTCAACGCCAGACAGATAACATAAATGAGTAAAGCTGCCAGGTATCAGAAACAGTTTGTGACTCCTGTGAAGGACTGCTAAGTAATTTATAGACTGGCTAAGATAAGATAGGCCAGCAGGGAGAGAGAACAGAGTGTTTAGATAGATGGCTGCCACTGCTTCTGTTTTATATCAGGCATTTTCTTAACTTGCTTGAAATGGATGAGGGCATAACAAAATGTCAGAGACAGAAGAATTAGAGCTAGGAGGAACATTACGTCACCCCAGCTGCGTACCTCGTTTTACAATGTAGCAAAGTGTCAGTGAATACAGGGTGTCTGGAGCCCAAGACCAAGGCTTGAACCCTAGTCTGTCATTTATTAGTTGTGTGACCTTGGGGAAGTTGCTCAGCCTCTCCATCCCTCTGGATCCTCACCATTAAAAGGTAGATCATGAGAACCTCTACCTACAAATGTCACATCTACAACATGACTGTTGTGAGTGTAAAATGAGAACACCCATGTAAAGCTGTAAGCCCAGGGCCAGCAACGAGGTTAGTTGTTATCAGTGAAGGCAACTGAATCCTGGGAGGGGGATGGGACTTACACAGAGCCACTGGGCAAAACTGGGTCAAGGTCAGGACTCAAGCTCAGGCCTGCTCTCTCCTAGGTCAGGGCTAATTTCTCTGCTGTAAGCTTGCTGTCTTTGGTATTTTTATTATTTCTAAAGAAAACAGCACACAACAACAATTACTGGCACGGTATAAGGAAGTTCTGGTTAATTGTTTTTGAGGCCAGAGTCATATCTATGACCTATCTCTTGCGGCCTTGGCCATGAGGCCAGACTAGTGCAAACGCAGTGGCTACCATCAGTCTAGGCAGCCCAGGAACCCAGGACGGCTGTGCTGTCAACGTAGTTACCCATCCACCATCTCGATCACAATATCCTAAAAATACTTCCCTCTCGGCCTTTTGTCCCAGAGTTTTGTTTTCAGTTCTGTTAAAGCCTCCAGCCTGTTCTCAATATTCTGGAACATTCTGCAGATACAGGATGATGCCATGTTCCTGAACGTCAGAAAAGGGATGTGAAGGCTTCAGACTCATACTCTCGCATGCTGTGGTTTGTGACCTCTCTCTGGACAGGGTACCCACTGGGCACTCTATCCAGAGGGCTTGGTTCCCACAAGATGAGGGCACCATCTCATCCCGGGGCAGGGCCCTGCCGGGGAGAAATAAGCTCCCACTGCCCGGCCCCTGCTCCCTTCTCCTTCCAGCCTGGGCTCCACCTTTTGCTTTCATTTTCTCCAGGTCGGGATCACTCAGTCAGGCCTGGGTCCACCAGTCCTTTCACCCCTCTACTCACACTCTGCACTTTACCTGGAAAGTCCTTCTCACAA
>SJYX01009738.1:331085-341896 GCA_006410675.1 Oreotragus oreotragus | reverse complement strand
ATATACACATCACATATTAAATATACATAATGTATATATATTATATATGCAAATCAAACACGTCCGTTTCCAAAGCACTTCTTAACTGAACAGCCAGTGTTCCCTAGGCCATTATACGCAATTATGCTGAAGACTAGTGTTAGCTCTTTTTGTGTAAGGTTTTCTGATTCGGCTTTCAGAGGATTCAAGGTATTTGATTTCTATATTTAGAAACCCAGGGCTTTTTGGTATGCTACAAATCACGCCAAGGCAAGACTAATTGTAAGCACTTGTACTTAAAAATTAGTTTCAAGCATAAGAACCTTCAGAGGTTTCCATATTGTATTCCACTAGAGTATCATTAAGGAAGCAATTACTTATCAGGATATACTCAAAACAACTTTATTGCGTTCGGAGGAAATAATGGGAGTTGTCTGTCTAAATTACTAGGCAGGGGCCTTGGAAATCACTTAGCATAATTCTTGGCATAAGAGAGGCAGTCAGTAACAGAACAGGAGTCACATAGGTGACCACCTAGTATGTGTTATGTGTCTACACATAATATGTCATGGGGTCTTCATCACTGCCCCTGAAGTAAGTATGACTAGTAACCTTGCCTGGAAAATCTCATGGACAGAGGAGCCTGGCAGGCTACAGTCCATGGGGTCGCTGAGGGTCGGACACAACTGAATGACTTCACTTTCACTTTTCACTTTCATGCATTGGAGAAGGAAATGGCAACCCACTCCAGTGTTCTTGCCTGGAGAATCCCAGGGATGGGGGAGCCTGGTGGGCTGCCGTCTATGGGGTCGCACAGAGTCGGACACGACTGAAGCGACTTAGCAGCAGCAGCATCTTCATTTATAGATGAGGAAACAGACTCATAAAAATTAAGTGATTTTACCAGGTCATTAGGTAAGTGAGTTAAGCTGCCAGCCCACAGGTGCTTGAAGTTGAAAGCAACTTTCTTTCCCCTACACACAGCTATTTCCTTCCTCACTTCTTTCCTTCTTTCCTTTTTGTCTCCTGTCCTCTATTAAGTTCCTCTCACACACACCTTTGGAAATGCCAGCCAGTGACAAATGCTAGCAAGGCATTCCCATTTTATGGATTGGTTCATAGCAGGAAAAAGCGATTCCCTCCAAGTCATCTCTGAAAGGTTTCAGAATAAAACACGGCACGCATTTCTGAATCCTATCCCTCAGTGCTCAGCCATAAGCACCAGGGTAACTTTCAGAGGATATTGTATTTAGGAAAACAAAGTGTTTGTGGGTAGACAACAGTCAGACGACAGTCCATCACCCGGAGCCGGGAGTCCCAGCTCAGTATGAGCCAGCTGCTCAAGGTGACAGAGATGCATAGGAGGGAAAATTGCTCTTGTTTCCAGTTTGAATACAAATGCCTTCTAGAGACACAAGTCAGGTGGATATGCCCACTTATTTGTTGCCTAATGACACCATTGCTATATAAAAATAAGGAAATAAAGTAAAACACCTATCGATCTATTATTTTACCAGAATATATGGAACCCCAGGCAATACAAAGGATTCAGTTCAGTTCAGCCGCTCAGTCGGGTCTGACTCTTTGTGACCCCATGAACTGCAGCATGCCAGGCTTCCCTGTCCATCACCAACCTAACTGGACAAAGGACTAATTGAGGGCTTTCTTCATATCCCCCCAAAACACCAGCTGTCTTTCTTCTCTATTTCTTCACATTTCCCCCATTCCTATACCACCGTTCCTCTTTCGTCCGAATGGCTTCTGTTTTCCACATCCTTTTCTCAAGCTATCTTTTTGGCCCTCCCTTTCAGAACTCTTGTCCTCATCTCCTGAGCACCTTTTCCCTGGTATTTTGTGTCTGGTTCCAGGAGGAGATATCAGGGATCAGACATGCCCCTGGAGGCAGGAGCTCTGTGTCATTGTGTCACTTCGGATGCATTGATCCATCGACTTCTCCTGCTCCTGGTAGGAGATGGCAGCTGAGCTGGTATAGGCTGTTTCCTCCTGAAACTCACACTGAAAATGGTGCCCAGCTGTCTGCCTTTAAATGGATTATGGAAACTAAATTTTTTAAGGGTTTTGTTTTAGTTATAAAAGTAATAAATATTTCTTAAAAGTATAGAAAAATATGGAAAAAGTAATCACCCAGTATTATTGCTTTGTGTGCATTTATTTTATTTCTATGTTGCTAAGGCGAGTCCAACTCTTTGCGACCCCGTGGACTGCAGCACGCTAGGCTCCTCTGTATGCCACTATCTCCTGGAGTTTGCTCAGATTCTTGTCGAGTCAGTGATGCTATCCATCCATCTCACCCTCTGCCACTCCCTTCTCCTTCTGCCTTCAATCTTGCCCAGCTTCAGAGTCTTTTCCAGTGAGCTGGCTCTTTGCATCAGGTGGCCAAAGTACTGGAGTTGCAGCTTCAGCATCAGTCCTTCTAATGAATATTCAGGGTGTATTTCCTTTAGGATTGACTGGTTTTATCTCCCTGCAGTCCATGGGACTCTCAAGAGCCTTTTCCAGCACCACAATTCAAAAGCATCAGTTCTTCGGTGCTCAAGCCTTCTTTATGATCCAACTCTCACATCTGTATATGATTGCTGGAAACATTTCAACACATATTTTAAATTTGCATATGTCACTAATTTTACCTATATACCTACATTGTCCATGTTATTACAATATTCAACATCATTTTTAATGGCTTCATCTTATTTCAATATATGTTTATGCCAAAATATACTAAATCATACTCCTTTGATGATTAAATAACTTAATCATCAAAGTAAAATAGTTGGCTCTTTTTTTTTGGCCTCTCAGCAGATCTCTCTGTACTTCGCCTCTCCCCATTCCTCTCTCAGAGAGATCTGCTGAGATACCCCAGCCGCTTAGATTTTAACTTTATAAAAAACACTACTGTCTTCCTACTTCAGCCTTCCAATCTCATGGTCCTAGTCTATACCTTGTTATTACCAACTGTCCAGCCTTCCTAATCTTAGTTCCAAACATCCTATTCTCTAACCATCACTCTTTCTACTACTATGCCAACTCCAATAATTCTCCAACCCATGACCAAGGCTAATCCAACGATTCTACTATGCATCATTGTTCCTCAGCCCTCCTGGTCTCCCTCTTTCTGCAGCTTAGATTCCATGGTCTATCCTTTGTGTACACTCTCAGCTCCTTTATCTCGCCCTCCCTTTGCCATATTAAGCCTGTAATCAGTAATCCCGGATCAGTCCAACTCTTTGTCCATTCCACATCTGCATTCACAGGCTGACATGCTTAAGAGAAAAACATAACAACTGTCTGGCTAGTCTCACTTAAAATGGATCACTGACTTTAAGTGGTACCTGGAGATGCTATTTACACTTCCCCAGTTCATTCATTACCCCATTCTTGGAATGACTAGGTACACCTCCTTCTTGCCCCTTATATGCTTCTTGCTCCACGTCACTCTCATCTGATGACCTGACTTCCCATCTCACGAAGCAGAAGCAATGAAAAGATGGCCTTCCCTCTTCTTACCTCTTCCAGGACATTGCTCCCTCAATTGAATCCTCTTCTGCCACATAAATTTTCTCTTGCCTCATCAGATCTGCTGTGATCTCTTCTACTTAAAAAAAAATTCTCTTGACCCTACAGCCTTCTGCAGCTACCACCTCAAGTCTTTGCTCCCCCTGAGATCAGACATACTTAAAAGAGCTATTTCTACTTACTGTCTCCATTTCCTACCATCCCCATTCTTTCTTTTGTCCCCATCACCCCACCAACAGAGCATTGGTCACACTCATCATGACCTCTCTCTGGACTGCCAAACCCAGTGATCATTTCTCAGAACTCATCTTACTCGACCTTTCAGCGGGATTTGACACAGATGGTCCGTCACTTCTTTTTGAACTGCTTCCTTTGGTTTCCCAAATACTCCTCTCTTGGTTCCACTCAGACCTCACGAGCCATTCTTTCTTGGTCTCCTTTTCTTCCTCATCTTCTGAACATTTAATATAGACTGACTCAGGTTTAGTACCTCAATTCCTTCTTTCCCTCTGTGATCTCAGCCCATCTTGTGGCCTGTACGAACGAATCCCAGAGTTCTATCTCTACCTGCCTTCTCCCTCGAAATCCAGACTCACACCTCACCTCTCCACTTGGATCCCTAGAACACATCTTAAACTTAACAAGCACTCAGCAAATTCCAAATTTCCTCCCCAGAGCTGCTCCTCTCATAATCCTGTCCATTTTATTAAAGACAGACCTCATCCTTCTAAGCCATAACCTTGTCACTCTCATCCAACAACATTCTGATTTTTCTCCAAATCACTGTCTTTAATATAACATACTCGCTTGGTTCTTTGTTTCTTATCTATCTCCCCTTACTAAAAAGTAATCTACATGCATACAGGTATATAGTCTCTTTCATTCTAGATGCCCATAGCTTGGCATAGAGGAGGCACTATGCCAAGCAATGTTTATTCACAATTAAAATTTGTTGAATAGAACTTCACTGGTGGTCCAGTGGTTAAGAAACTGCTTGCCAATGCAGGGGACACAGATTCGTTACCTGGTTCAGGAAGATTCCACATGCCATGGGGCAACTAAGCCTGAGGACCACAACTACTGAAGCCAAGTGCCTAGAACCCATGCGTGGCCACAAGAGAAGCCGCTGCAATGAGAAAGCCATACAGCGCAACTAGAGAGAGCCCATACGTAGCAACAGACACTCAGGCCAGACAAAAGTAAATACATAATTCTAAAAATTTGTTGAATAAATGAAAAATGTGTTCATGGAGCTTACATTCAAATACAACGTGAAGAATGGGGAAAGATTAAAAACAAAACAAAAACAGGGAGAAGAATGTCAGATAATATGAAACAAAATAATAGGAAAGAAATTAAAGGTCAATTGAATTAACTCATGTAGCTATTAGAACTATACTAATGTCAGGAGGTGGTAATTGTTATAAAGAAAATTAAGGCAGGGGAAAGGGACAGATATTGATGGCAGAAGTGAAGTGAAAGTCACTCAGTCATGTCTAACTCTTTGTAACCCCATGGACTATACAGTCCATGGGATTCTCTAGACCAGAATACTGGAGTGGGTAGTCTTTCCCTTCTTCAGGGGATCTTCCCAACCCAGGGATCAAACCCAGGTATCTCATATTGCAGGCAAATTCTTTACCAACTGAGCCACAAGGGAAGCCCAAGAATACTAGAGTGGGGAGCCTATCCCTTCTCCAGTGGATCTTCCTCACCCAGGAATCAAACCCGGGTCTCCTGAATTGCAGGTGGATTCTTTACCAATTGAGCTATCAGGGAAGCTCAATGGCAGAGTGGAGTAGGTCTTATTGTACATAGTATGGTCTGGAAGAGACTCTTTAATGAGGTGATATTTGAGCAGAGAACTGGAAAAAGAGGAGCGAGCCATGTAATATTGAAGGAAAAAACATTCCAGCATAGGGAACAACCCCTGTGGAGACTCAGACCAACCATGCGTGGACCACCCAGGAGGTCTTCACAGTCAGGAGGAGGAGATGAGAAGGAGGTGGCAGGGAGTGAACTCAGAAAAGAAGGTCACGCCAGATCATGAGCGCCCACAAGCCTTGATAAGTACTTTGGGTTATTTTTTTCCTGAATAGGATGCAAAGCCACTCATTTATTTCAAATAGATCAACAACATTCAGAGAACTAAGATCATGGCATCTGGTCCCATCACTTCATGGCAAATAGAGGGGGAAACAGTGGAAACAGTGGCAGACTTTATTTTTCTGGGCTCCAAAATCACTGCAGATGGTGATTGCAGCAATGAAATTAAAAGAGGCTCACTCCTTGGAAGAAAAGATATGACCAACCTAGACAGCATATTAAAAAGCAGAGACATTACTTTGCCAACAAAGGTCTGTCTGTCTAGTCAAGGCTATGGTTTTTCCAGTGGTCATGTATGGATGTGAGAGTTGGACTATAAAGAAAGCTGAGTGCTGAAGAATTGATGCTTTTGAACTGTGGTGTTGGAGAAGACTCTTGAGAGTCCCTTGGACTTCAGGGAGATCCAATCAGTCCACCCTAAAGGAGATCAGTCCTGGGTGTTCACTGGAAGGACTGATATTGAGGCTGAAACTCCAATACTTTGGCCACCTGACGCGAAGAGCTGACTCATTGGAAAAGACCCTGATGCTGGGAAAGATTGAGGGTGGGAGGAGAAGGGGACGACAGAGGATGAGATGGCTGGGTGGCATCATCGACTTGATGGACATGGGTTTGGGTGGACTCCAGGAGCTGGTGATGGACAGGGAGGCCTGGCGTGCTGCGGTTCATGGGGTTACAAAGAGTTGGACACGACTGAGCGACTGAACTGAACTGAATGACTTACAGTTTTTAAAGATCACTATGGTTGCTTCTGTATGAGGTCTGTGCTCCAGGGGAGAAAAGGGGTGGCCAGGAGAGCACTCGGAAGCTACTATAGTAATCTGGGCAAGAGGTGACAATGGCTTAAACTAGGGTGGTTGTGGGTAGTGGTGACAGTAATGGTGGAATCTGATCATATTTCAGACATAACTGCCAGAAGTGGACACACCAGGCACATGGCACAAAGCATCACACTTAGAAGACACTTAATGCCTATTTATCAGACGCATGCCTGTGTACTTCATATCTCATGACAATAAAATGTTTTTATTATTCAAAAAATCCCCATTTGGTTATTTTTCTAAGAAATTTCCTTTTTTTTTAATTTTAAAAAATGTTGGCCATACTGCATAGCATGTGGGATCTTAGCTCTGACCACAGACTGAACCCAGCCCCTCTGCATTGGAAGCATGAAGTCATAACCACTGGACTACCAGGGAAATTCCTCTAAATTTCTTTTCAACAAAATACCAACTCACCAAAACAGGCTTTTACAGTACACTGGGTAAAGTAGTTCTTGAACTTTAGGTAAAAAAATAATTGTACTTTTGAAACACTACAATAAATTAGATTTTCTCATAAGACGATTTCCAAGAAGAATTTAGTGTCTCATGTGAAAGGATCACATTGACCCTTAAATTTCTAACATTTATTATGGGTGAGTTCAACTGACCTTTCTTCTTTCTTCTCTTATTATCTGTGGCATTCTCCCCTTAACTCCTTCATTACAGAAACAGCTCTTTTCAGACATGTCACTTGCACAAAGAATGTCTAGCTTGACAGTTATTGATTCCTCCCCTGGGGAAAGCAGATTCCCTTGCCTTTTCTTTGCTCTGGATCTGAACTGCAAGTGAATGGTTGGTTGGGAAGTTAGCTGGCTCAGCATCGCCGGAGAAAAGGAGGAGCGCATGTAGATCTCAGGGAAGAGGTGGTCTGATGTCACAGGTAGGAGGGTTTGTTCTGGGTGCCAAACCTTCATTCCTTCACTGATTCTGGGTGGGACCTTCCACAGGTGACTTTCCCTCTCTGTGCCTCAGTTTCCTAGTCTTTAAAATGGTGACAATTATATAGTATCTATATCATGGGCTTCTGGTGAACACTGGTTGACTTAATGCTTAATTCATCTGCGCTACTCTGCTGTGCTGCAAGCTCCCTGTGGGCCAGTCCAAAGAACCAGAACAGTCTTAGATGAGAAAGGCTGCTGACTAATGCCTTCTCTTGGGGGATAATAGCTATCTTCCTATCATTAACTTTTTTAATTGAATTATAGTTGATATACAGTGATTCAGGTATACAGCAAAGTGATTCAGTTATATATACATATTTTTCAGATTCTTTCTCAAATAGATTATTATAAGATATTAAATATTGTTTCCTGTGCTATACAGTAGGTCCCTGTTGTTTATTTTATATACAGTAGTGTGTATCTGTTAATCTTAAATTCCCAATTTACCCCTCCCTCTTCCCTCTTTGGTAACCATTAAGTTTGTTCTCTATGAGTTTATTTCTGTTTTGTAAGAAAGTTCATTTGTATTATTTTTTTCCTGGTTTCATGTATAAGCAATATCATGTAATATTTGTCTTTGTCAGTTATGTCATTAAATTTTAATTAAAATAACTTCCTATTTATTAAAGACATACTCACTGAATGGAAAGCAATAAACTGCAGACTCTGGAATATTACAGACCTAGGACTGAATCCTGGCTCCATTCTTACAGATTTTGTGACCTTGGGAAAGTCACTTTTTCAGAGCATGGAACTCTTGAAATAAACAAAATAAGGGTCCCTGTTTCACGGTGCACTTATGAGTCTTATGTGAAATAACATAGCATCTGACCCTTAGTAAATGCTGGGGGAAAGAAAGGGAATGAGTGAGGAGGGAAGGAATGAGGAAGGAAACATGGAAGGAAGGAAAGGAGGAAGAAAAAATAAGAATAAGACAAGGAAGATCAGAGGAACAAGGGTGAGAGACAAGAAAAAATAGGAAGGGTGGGTCAAAGACTATTATAGGATAAGAAAGTTTGACAAAATCCATATGGAGGAAAAAGATTTATTTCACTGTCAAATACTAGGAAAAATGCTTAGAAACAGGATGCATATTTTTATTTGAAAAAGAAAGATTATTTTCCTCTTTTACAATGCCTTTTCTCTTAACAGGGATTTTCCTATGTCACTCAAGGGATAAATTTAATATAAACTTGGAAATTTTTTTCATATTTGGGTTTTGTTCATATTTTCTTTGTAGGGACGAACATATTTAAAATAATAATTCTTACTGGATGAATATTTGTCTATTTCTCAACTTAAATAAGGTTTATCTTTTCAAAATTTCCAAAGGATTTATTGCCATTAGTTTGAAAAATCACCCTCAGAATTTGAATATGTTTAAATATAGTATACCACATATATGAGCATGCATCATAACATTCAGTAAGTTTTTTTTTAACCTAAAAGTTAAGAAATGCTGTATAACACAGAAATATGGATATCTTAGGAAAAACTGAAAGAAGAAACTGCTCCAAGCTCAGGCCTGGTGGGTATAGTGGTCTCCTAATAAATACTGCAGGACATCTGTAGGCTGAATTTCTCCAGATTCAAAGCAAAGTCTACTTATTCACTGTCAGCCCCGCTTCCCTTATTTATTGAAGAGCCAGTTCTGTTTTTATCATATTCATGAATCACTGCAGTTGAATGATAATGAAAATGTAATCAGAATGTTGATAGGATGAAAACCCAAGGGCAAGTCTGAAAAACAACCAAAGCTCTGGGATGAAAATCAAATCTAATTCCACCAGGTAAACTCCAGTTTTGCATTTAAAGAACAAATGCAAACAGAACTACATAAAAGCTCCTTTATTGATCAGGGGCTGTGAGACCTACTTTATCTGTTTGCATAAGAGCATCACCATTCTGCTCAACCGGGGAAGTAGTAGTTGTTAAGGACAAGGGCTGCCTGGTTAGATCTGGGCTCTGAGACGGGGCTGTGCATCCTTGGACAAGTTACTCAGTGTCTCTGAACCTTTGTTCCTTTGTAAATTGTAGATACTCATGGTACCTGTCTCACACAGTTGCGGTGAATATTGAACATAATACCCTGAGCAATTGGCAGACGCTCGATACATGGAGAGCACCCAATAAATGTCAGCTATTATTCTCACTCATTTCTGTAAACTGAAATTCACTAGAAAATTTATCATATTAGAGGTCAAAATGCACTATCTCTGAGCATATAGAGAATACAATGACTGATCCATCGCTTTACCGTCGACAGAGCCCTTTGGGCCGAGAGGAGCTACTCCACATTCAAGGTCAGGAGGGGCGGCAGTGAGGAGATACCCCTCGTCCAAGGTAAGGAGCAGCAGCACTTTGCTGGAGCAGCCGTGAGAGATAACCCACATCCAAGGTAAGAGAAACCCAAGTAAGACGGTAGGTGTTGCAAGAGGGCATAAGAGGGCAGACACACTGAAACCCTAATCACAGAAAACTAGTCAATCTAATCACACTAGGACCACAGCCTTGTCTAACTCAATGAAACTAAGCCATGCCCTGTGGGGCCACCCAAGATGGGCAGGTCATGGTGGAGAGAGCTGACAGAATGTGGACTCTTTGAAAGAGGAACTCCCCAGATCAGTAGGTGCCCAATATGCTACTGGAGATCAGTGAAGAAATAACTCCAGAAAGAATGAAGGGATAGAGCCAAAGCAAAAACAAAACCCAGTTGCGGATGTGACTGGTGATGAAAGCAAGGTCCAATGCTGTAAAGAGCAATATTGCATAGGACCCTGGAATGTTAGGTCCATGAATTAAGGCAAATTGGAACTGGTCAAACAGGAGATGGCAAGAGTGAACGTCGACATTCTAGGAATCAGCTAACTAAAATGGACTGGAATGGGTGAATTTAACTGAGATGACCATTATATCTACTACTGTGGGGAAGAATCCCTTAGAAGAAATGGAGTAGCCATCATGGTCAACAAGAGTCCGAAATGCAGTACTTGGATGCAATCTCAAAAACGACAGAATGATCTCTGTTCGTTTCCAAGGCAAACCATTCAATATCACAGTAATCCAAGTCTATGCGCCAACCAGTAACACTGAAGAAGCTGAAGCTGAACGGTCTATGAAGACCTACAAGACCTTTTAGAATAACACCCAAAAAAGATGTCCTTTTCATTATAGGGGGCTGGAATGCAAAAGTAGGAAGTCAAGAAACACCTAGAATAACAGGCAAATTTGGCCTTGGGATACGGAATGAAGCAGGGCAAAGACTAATAGAGTTTTGCCAAGATAATGCACTGGTCATAGTAAACACCCTCTACCAACAACACAAGAGAAGACTCTACACATGGACATCACCAGATGGTCAACACCAAAATCAGATTGATTATACTCTATGCAGCCAAAGATGGAGAAGCTGTATACAGTCAGCAAA
>SJYX01009738.1:302867-327928 GCA_006410675.1 Oreotragus oreotragus | reverse complement strand
TGTGATCACTCATCTAGAGCCAGACATCCTAGAATGTGAAGTCAAATGGGCCTTAGAAAACATCACTATGAACAAAGCTAGTGGAGGTGATGGAATTCCAGTTGAGCTATTTCAAATCCTAAAAGATGATGCTATGAAAGTGCTACACTCAATATGCCAGCAAATTTGGAAAACTCAGCAGTGGCCACAGGACTGGAAAAGGTCAGTTTTCATTCCAATCCCAAAGAAAGGCAATGCCAAAGAATGCTCAAACTACTGCACAATTGCACTCATCTCACACGCTAGTAAAGTAATGCATAAAATTCTCCAAGCCAGGCTTCAGCAATACGTGAACTGTGAACTTCCAGATGTTCAAGCTGGTTTTAGAAATGGCAGAGGAACCATACGTCAAATTACCAACATCCGCTGGGTCATGGAAAAAGCAAGAGAGTTCCAGAAAAACATCTATTTCTGCTTTATTGACTGTGCCAAAGCCTTTGACTGTGTGGAAAATTCTGAAAGAGATAGGAATTCCAGATCACCTGACCTGCCTCTTGAGAAACCTATATGCAGGTCAGGAAGCAACAGTTAGAACTGGACATGGAACAACAGACTGGTTCCAAATAGGAAAAGGAGTACATCAAGGCTGTGTATTGTCTCCCTGCTTACTTAACTTATATGCAGAGTATATCATGAGAAATGCTGGGCTGGAAGAAGCACAAACTGGAATCAAGATTGCCAGGAGAAAAATCAATAACCTCAGATATGCAGATGACACCACTGTTATGGCAGAAAGTGAAGAAGAACTAAAGAGCCTCTTGATGAAAGTGAAAGAGGAGAGTGAAAAAGTTGGCTTAAAGCTCAACATTCAGAAAACAAAGATCATGGCATCTGGTCCCATCACTTCATGGGAAATAGATGGGGAAACAGTGGAAACAGTGTCAGACTTTATTTTTCTGGGCTCCAAAATCACTGCAGATGGTGACTGCAGCCATGAAATTAAAAGACGCTTACCCCTTGGAAGGAAAGTTATGACCAACCTAGATAGCATATTAAAAAGCAGATACATTACTTTGCTGACTAAGGTCTAGTCAAGGCTATGGTTTTTCCTGTGGTCATGTATGGATGTAAGAGTTGGACTGTGAAGAAAGCTGAGTGGCGAAGAATTGATGCTTTTGAACTGTGGTGTTGGAGACGACTCTTGAGAGTCCCTTGGACTGCAAGGAGATCTAACCAGTCCATTCTGAAGGAGATCAGTCCTGGGTATTCTTTGGAAGGAATGATGCTAAAGCTGAAACTCCAGTACTTTGGCCACTTCATGTGAAGAGCTGACTCATTGGAAAAGACTCTGATGCTAGGAGGGACTGGGGGCAGGAGGAAAAGGGGACGACAGAGGATGAGATGGCTGGATGGCATCACTGACTCGATGGACAAGAGTTTGAGTGAACTCTGGGAGTTGGTGATGGACAGGGAGGCCTGGAGTGCTGCCATTCATGGGGTCGCAAAGAGTTGGACACGACTGAGCGACTGAACTGACTGAACTGAGCCCTTTGGGAGAGGGAATGGGGATTGTGGCTACTGACACTTTTTTTTTCTTTTCAGAAATATACATGATAATGTTGAGCTGAAATAAATGTCACATTTCCACTGGCTCATTTCTGAAGAAGGAACAATTGCTGCAACAATAGTAAGCTCAAGTGAGATCAAAACACCCCAATTTCTGGTGTATAAATCGCCCTGCATCCTATTCTAGCCAATGCAGCCATCACCTTGTCTGAGCACATTTTCTGTTTTTTTAATACAACTTACACCTGTGTCAGATTTTCTTCATGTTAACTACTAGTTTTTACTGCAACAGAAAAAAGCAAGGAGGAAGGTCATTAGGGTGGGTAGAAGAAAGATACAGAAAAGGAACGCATTGATAATTTACCAAGAGGGATGCTAGATGCTCGCTTAACCTATCTGAAGTGCTTATATAATGAAACAAGGTCTCTCTACCAATGAATCCAACAGATACTTCCTGAGAATTATAATTACCCTAAAGATTTATGAGACCTCTGTGAGACTAGACAGAAGGACAAAGCCTATTGGAAATGGCCACATGAATAATTTGTTTTTCAGGAATAACTTGTGACCATTCCAAACCTTCTCAGATACTAATGGTAATTTATTCATAAAATAACTGGATAGGCAAATTCTTGCCTAATGGGAACCAGTTGGCAACCTTCCTAGAGCACCAAAGACCGATAGTTCCTGACAGTGGTTCTACGTTTTGGTAACTGCAAATGAGCCCTGCTTCAAAGCTAAATAGACCGGGGCAGATCATTCATAGGAAGACAGGTCTATCTGCAAAGGGGCTCTGACGCACAGGGCAGAGACTATTCTAGAGCTTTGTCATCATTAGTCGCTCCTACCCATGGAATGCTAGAAATGTGTATTGGAGGAAACGCACTGATGTACTCAGGAAATATTTGTGACTATGTTAGTACTTTTGCTCGGCCTATGTAGGCCAGTGTCATCTATTTCAGGAGGTGACCACCCAGAGAGAAGGGAATTTTACCAAGCAACAAAGTTGTTAAAAGCACAAGAATATTTCATCATTTTAAAACTTGGGATGAAGCTCTCTATAGAAAAGGAAATCACTGATAGCCCAGCTAAAGTGAAAATTCTAGAACAGACTTCAGAAAAATCATAACATGCCCAGATTGAGGAAAAGTAGTTTTGTTTTGTTTTTTTAAGTCAAGAGGAACAAACTGGGAGCAGCATTTCCCAGGGTTTCAGTTCATAGAGAAACCAATGAGGTACTGATCTCGGCATGGGTCAGGTTTGGAAGCCTTTATTCCTAAGGGGAAAAAGTGAATCAGGAGAGATCTGTTGATCAGTTATCAGTTTATTGTACAGACTGAACCCGCACATCTGTCTGATTTAAAGCTTAATATAATGAACTTAATACATTATCATCCTGAAATGAATAAAGCCACACTAATAGAAGAAATATAAAACTGCACATAATCTCAAACCACAGTAATCAAATGGATTAGCCTTTTTCTTTACCTCTTTTGCAATACCCCTCCTACCCAGGGCTGCCAGACTAAGCAAATCAAAACATAAGACAGTCAGTTACATTTAAATTTTGGTAACGAATAATCAATTTCTTGGTATGTCCCATGCAATATTTGGGACATCAAATACTAAAAAATTACTTGTTGCTTATCTAAAGTTTGAATCTAACTGGTTGTCCAGTGTATTATCTGGCATAACTACTCTTGCCTCATGGTTGGAACTACCCTGCTTTAGCTGATGACAAAACTAATTTGCATTCATCAACACTCAAATAGAGAGGTTGTAAGGTACCTTTTCGCCCGAGTTCCGATGCTTATTTTGAAATCTTGGATGATTCATTTAACTTTACTGTGCTCTAGTCACCACATCTGTAAAATGGGATGAATAAGAGCTCCTCCTTTGCAGGGCCATTTCAAGGACTATATGAGATGGTACACGTAAGGGCCTAGCACAGTACTCAGTTCATAGCAAATGCTCAATCAATATTAGTTATTATTATCAGCAGGAGAACACAATGAATAAATAAAATGACAGAGAAGAAGGTGCCTGAGATCTTTCATTTGTGGTAATATTCCTTATCTATACATAAAATATAAGGAGAGCTATGAATTGTGACTTCACTTATTTGACCTTCACTTTATTTGACACAAAGGGAGCAACACACAGGACTGATAGTAACCAATATTGTTACACCACAGTGTGTACCAGAGCCTTTTTTGCACTATTCTTTGAAATAATGCAAAATGTATATTAAAAAAAAAATAAGACAGTGATTCTCGTAGAAGGGGTATGGCAAACGTTAGTCCTGGAATGCCTCTCATCCCCCACCCTCACTGCCAACCGTCTTTGAGTTGCAGCACTTTGAATAGTTTCAAGGACAACAAAAATGTTCCATAAAAAGAGTTTCTTTGGCAAGGGAGCAAATTTAGAACCATCTTTGTGTATGTACCCAATGTAGAAAGGACTGCTGGTCCCAAATGTATTTTTTTTGTACAGAGCCTCTGCACAAACCATCCTTTATGTCGTCATCAGCGAATACAAAGGACAACCAGTTAGCACGGCTGGCAACAGAAGGTCCTCAGTAGAATGGCTTTTTAAAAGCAACTTCCAAAGAAAGCTGTAACCTGTGGCCTCTATTCACCACCGGAAGAGCCTAGATGTTTTTCCCCTTTTGTAACAGAGAACATCTGTCGGTCCAGAACAGTCACCCTCCCAGCAGTAAGTTTTATATACAGAGGCAACATCCTCTTTTTATGTGGTTCTGCCATGTCCTTGGTTAGGAAATGCACCCTTTCAAACAGTTTGTCAGCCCCAACTTGCCTAACTGATAGCCATCCTGTTTCTTGCCTAAGCACAACTGAAAAATATTGTCTATGTGGTTAAATGAATTAAACAAGGAATCCAAGACACAGAGGTGGCTCTACTGCCATGGAGAATTCCAGCAGCAAACCAAAATTTAAGCCTGTAAATGCCTAATGGTTACGAAATCAAAACCCCAAGCAATGCAAATGGCTAATGATGCTTTAAGTTACAGACAGTTGATTAATTTCCTTTCATTGCTCCCATCTTTTCTCTATAAAAGTCTCCCCTCAGCTCCTGTGGGCAGGGCACAACTAACCACTTCTCTGCCCAACTCACATGGGATTTTGATCAAAGTCTTAAAATTCTTACTATGGCTCAGTGTATCTTTTACCAATGTGAATAAGTACAAGACGTCTTTCTGAGAAAAAATCTTGAGTTGTGTACCAGAATGTTCTGTGCTCCTTTTTGCAAATAGTTTTTAGTCTCTGTATATAAAAGAAGATCATCAAACCATTCAAGCCTGGAGGAAATCGACCCTGAATATTCAATGGAAGGAAGCTGAAGCTGAAGCTCCAGTACTTTGGCCACCTGATATAAAGAACTGACTCATTTGAAAAGACCCTGATGCTGGGAAAGATTGAAGGCAAAAGAAAAGGACAACAGAAGAAGAGATGGTTAGATAGCATCACTGATTCAATGGATCTGAATCTGAGCAAACTCTGGGAGATAGCGATGGACAGGGAAGCCTGGCGTATTGCAATCCATGGGGTCACAAAGAGTCAGACACAACTGAGCGACTGAAAAACAACAACAATATAAGAGTAAAGTGAAGATAGCATTTGGGATTTAGCTGATATATTTCAAATGGCAGTCAAATCATTTTATATCAGCCCAAGAGATATTTCTTTTAACATGGACCTGACCTGTCTCTTGAGAAATCTGTATGCAGGCCAGGAAGCAACAGTTAGAACTGCACATGGAACAACAGACTGGTTCCAAATAGGAAAAGGAGTACGTCAAGGCTGTATATTGTCACCCTGCTTATTTAACTTATATGCAGAGTACATCATGAGAAACGCTGGGCTGGAGGAAGCACAAGCTGGAATCAAGATTG
The DNA here is from genome assembly GCA_006410675.1 of Oreotragus oreotragus. NCBI lineage: Eukaryota > Metazoa > Chordata > Mammalia > Artiodactyla > Bovidae > Oreotragus > Oreotragus oreotragus. The sequence goes on along the minus strand of SJYX01009738.1, from coordinate 322,470 downwards.
CCAGGAGAAAAATCAATAACCTCAGATATGCAGGTGACACCACCCTTATGGCAGAAAGTGAAGAGAAACTAAAAAGCCTCTTGATTAAAGTAAAAGAGAAGAGTGAAAAAGTTGGCTTAAAGCTCAACATTCAGAAAACGAAGATCATGGCATCCGGTCCCATCACTAGAGTACATCATGAGAAACGCTGAGCTGGATGAAGCACAAGCTGGAATCAAGATTGCCAGGAGAAATATCAATAACTTCATATATGCAGATGACACCACCCTTATGGCAGAAAGTGAAGAAGAACTAAAAGCCTCTTGAAAGTAAAAGTGGAGAGTGAAAAAGTTGACTTAAAACTCAACGTTCAGAAAACTAAGATCATGGCATCTGGTCCTATCACTTCTTTGCAAATAGATGGGGAAACAATGGAAACAGTGAGAGACTTTATTTTGGGGAGCTCCAAAATCACTGCAGATGGTGACTGCAGCTGTGAAATTAAAAGATGCTTTCTCCTTGAAAGAAAAGTTATGACCAACCTGGACAGCATATTAAAAAGCAGAGATATTACTTTGCCAACAAAGTTTGGTCTAGTCAAAGCTATGGTTTCTCCAGTAGTCGTGTATGGATGTGAGAGCTGGACTATAAAGAAAGCTGAGCACCAAAGAATTGATGCTTTTGACTATGGAGTTGGAGAAGACTCTTGAGAGTCCCTTGGACTGCAAGGAGATCCAACCAGTCCACCCTAAAAGAAATCAGTCCTGGGTTATCATTGAAAGAACTGTTGCTGAAGCTGAAACACAATACTTTGGCCACCTGATGTGAAGAACTGACTCATTGGAAAAGACCCAGATACTGGAAAAGATAGAAGAGGGGAGGAGAAGGAGACGACAAAAGTTGAGATGGTTGGATGGCATCACCGACTTGATGGACATGAGTTTGAGTAAGCTACAGGAGTTGGTGATGGACAGGGAAGCCTGGCATGTTGCAGTTCATGAGTTTGCAAAGAATCAGACACAACTGAGTGACTGAATTGAACTGAACTGAACTGAATCAGAATTTGCTGATACAGTGGGCTGAGATTAACGATGAAATGTTCGGGCTTAGGTAGCAGTGAAGGTCAAGAGGTAACCTAGGCTGCCGATGAGCTAGATCCAGCCATCTCTCCCATCATCAGAACTCAGGCTCTCTCTCATGAGTTCCCCCTCTCACCACTGTCAGCCTCTGGGTTGTTTTTCTCAAGCAAGATCTCTCCACATGGTGGCCTAGAAGGACGTTACAAGAGGAAATGTTCCATTTCCCTGCTAGAGGCAATCCCAGAGAAAAAGAGAGAAGCCTTAGTAGTAAAAGGCCTGGGGAGGAACATGTCCATGGCCTGGATTGGGGAACATGTCCAGTGTTGAGGCCATCGCCATGGCTAAGGAGATGGAGTGCATTGATCAGCCAGCCAGAAGCACTTTCCAGCACAGCCTCAGGAGAGAAAGATTCCTTCCCAAAAGAAAGAGGGGTGGGAAGTATGGGAACAGACCAAACTGGCTGCCACAGTCCATTACCCTGACTGAGGCTGAGGAAATGCAGGTTCAAGGTATAATTACACAGTACAGTTAAATAACAGAAAAACCATTAGGGGGAAACCATACAACTTGGGGAAACTGAGGGAGGACAGAGAGGCATATTCATGAAGCAATTTCTTTTTTTTTCCATTGTAGTGAGTGAGTGAAGTCGCTCAGTCGTGTCTGACTCTTTGCGACCCCATGGACTGTAGCCTACCACACTCTTCCATCCATGGGATTTTCCAGGCAAGAATACTGGAGTGGATTGCCATTTCCTTCTCCAGAGGACCTTCCCGACCCAGGGATCAAACCCGNAGTGAAGTCGCTCAGTCGTGTCTGACTCTTTGCGACCCCATGGACTGTAGCCTACCACACTCTTCCATCCATGGGATTTTCCAGGCAAGAATACTGGAGTGGATTGCCATTTCCTTCTCCAGAGGACCTTCCCGACCCAGGGATCAAACCCGGGTCTTCTGCATTGTATGCAGATGCTTTACCGTCTGAGCCACTGAAGAATTGCTACGCAAGAAGCCAAGTCCTAACTGGAGGTGCCAGGGATTGAACCCGGGGCCTCGTGCATGCTAAGCACGCGCTCTACCACTGAGCTACACCCCCTACTTTCCATTGTAGGGGGTCAATAAATTTTCTACAAATAATGGATTAAGGAATAAGAGTACATATGCACACNTACGCAAGAAGCCAAGTCCTAACTGGAGGTGCCAGGGATTGAACCCGGGGCCTCGTGCATGCTAAGCACGCGCTCTACCACTGAGCTACACCCCCTACTTTCCATTGTAGGGGGTCAATAAATTTTCTACAAATAATGGATTAAGGAATAAGAGTACATATGCACACTATTTAGAGTTATGGTGGTATACCAGAAGAACTAAAAATGGAAACGTTTAAAAGAAGTTTGCTTCTGGAGAATGAGACCAGAGGTGGGGAACAGTGAGGCTGCAACTGTTTCTTTTCATCATAAACTCTTCTGTCCTGTTTGACTTGTTCCTATTTGTATGCATTACCTTGATAACAAGATATATGGTGATCATGAAAAATCTATAAATATTTGTATGAATACCCTAAGCTTTGAAAAGGAGTGATGATCAATATCTAGCATTGTGACTCCATTTGAGAAGAAACTTTAGGGTCAAATACAGATGAAGAAGATGGTTTAAAATCATCTTTATTAGCATTTAAGTTATGCTTTTTAAGAAGTAAACTGCTTGGTTTTTTTTTTATCTGCTAGGCTGAACCTCTAAGAGTTTGACCTACTAAGTTTCAATAAAAGATAGATGTTCCAAGGTTTAAAAAACAAACAAACGCATCAACTTGAATAACAGAAAAAGCAATTACAAATAGATGAAGGGATGAATGGATGGACCTCTTGTCAGCCCTCTTTCCATGGGAGATGCCTTAGTTTTCACAAGAAGACCTGCCCCTCTGCCCTTTATCTGTTTCACAGATATGTGGCTCATCTGGTGTCTGTCTAAAACACTGACCACCACATGGTCACCCCTCTGCTCCTGCCAACTCTGGCCCTGATGGATGAATGAAAGCTGCTGAGAGCAGCTAGCCAGCATCCCATTCACCTTTGCTTTCTCAGGGCCTGACATGATTCTTAGACTCTTGGCATAGATATCCATTTCCAGCTGCCCAGAATCCAAGCCTGGCTTATTCACACCCGAATTTTCTATTGACTTAGAGATTAGAGCCCCCCAGGAGTCCAAGTTTGAGAAGGTCCCTGAGGTCATCAGAATTCCTTTTTTTTTTTTATGGACGCGAGTCTGAGTGAACTCCGGGAGTTGGTGATGGACAGGGAGGCCTGGTGTGCTGCGATTCATGAGGTCACAAAGAGTCAGACACGACTGAGCGACTGAACTGAACTGAACTGATGTCATTTTGTACAATCATCAAATAAACACAATTTGAGAAAACAATGCAGATCCAGACAGGTGCTATTGGTGGCTCTAGCAATGAACCAGCTGAACAAAAGCAAGACACTTCCAGGATGCCAGTACCTGGCAGTTTACTCCTCAGAAGAACAGAAGCTCTGCAACCAGCAAAGTCCTTTAAAAGCTGGCATGCAGCCGCTTCCCAGTAACTTTGGAACACTGTTCTTGTATGCATGTAAAATGACTGCCTTTCTCGCTTGCCTTGTCCAGAGAATATTAAAATGTGAAGCTGAGATTTAGCCATCTTTTTTGCTTTTTATTCTTAGCAGGATGTATTTAACATCCCTTTGAGAAGACAGCTAGGTATTATTACATATAAATTGTAACACTGAAGTGGTTGCTGGGAGCTGAAGGGAGGAGGCAATGGAGAAATAGTAGTTAATGGGTGGAGAGTTTCAGTTTGGGATAATGAAAAAGTCCTGGAGATAGATGGTGGTAACGGCTGCAGAACAGTACAAATAACATAATGCTACATAAAAATGGTTAAAAGTATAAAATTCTGTTATGTGTATTTTACCACAATAAAAAATATAACATTGATAGGCTAAAAATGATGATATTAAAAAAGCTGAGATGTAAGAGGAAAATAACCAGACAGAAGAGAGAGAGAGAAAGAAAAGAAAGGGAAAGAAATGAAAAGAAAAAAGATTGATGAGACATCCGACTCTTTCCCAGGGCACTGGTGGGAGAGGTGTCAGTGATCCTAAAGGGGAAATGTGAACTGAACCCCCTTCCCCATCGTTAAGACGAGGGTCTGTTACTCGGAAAACGCTGACTACACACCTGTAATAAGAGAATAATAGAACGTACCCTCTCCTACATAAAAGAAACCAAGCCATTGAAAAATTAACTGTATGTAAATGGCGAATAAGCAGATGAAAATATATTCTGCATCACTAGTCTACGGGGGGCGGGGAAGGCAATGGCACCCCACCCCAGTACTCTTGCCTGGAAAATCCAATGGATGGAGTAGCCTGGTGGGCTGCAGTCCATGGGGTCGCTAACAGTCGGACAGACTGAGCGACTTCACTTTCACTTTTCTCTTTCATGCATTGGAGAAGGAAATGGCAACCCACTCCAGTGTTCTTGCCTGGAGAATCCCAGGGATGGGGGAGCCTGGTGGGCTGCCGTCTATGGGGTCACACAGAGTCGGACACGACTGAAGTGACGCAGCAGCAGCAGCAGCAGTCTACAGGGAAATGTACATCAAAAAAGCACAATAAGATGCTGCTTGACACTTAGTAGGATGGTTCCAACCAAAACACAGGCAGTAGCAAGCGCTGGTAAGACGTGGAAAAATCAGAGCCCTCATCCAGTGCTGGTGGGAGGGTAATATGGGGCAGCCGCTTGGGAGAACAATCAGACAGTTCTTCCAAAAGTTAAACATGGATTTACCACGTGACCCAGCAATTCCACACCTAGGTTCATATCCACAACAAATGAACATATGCATCCACATAAGACCTGCTTGAGAATATTCATAACAGAATTATTCGTAATAGCCAAAAAGTGGAAAGCACCTCAAAGTCCACTGACTTGTGAATGGACTAGTGAACAAACCGAAACTCTGGTGCGTCCCCGAGATGAAACACTACTCAGCATTAAAGGAAATACCGATAGAGACTACGACACGGATGGACCTCAGAAATGCCAGGCGGAGCAAAAGACGCCAGACACAAAAGAATTCCGTTTTCCCAAAATGATCAGAACAGGCAAAGCTACAGAGACAGACATCAGGTTAGTGTTTGTTTGGGATGGGAGCTGAAATGGAGACAAACCGATAGCATAGACGAGGGATCATACTGGAATGATAAAATATTAAACTGGATTATGGTCATCATTGGTAAATTTACTAGAAATTATTGTATACTTAAACGTGTGAAATTTATGGTATGTAAATTATGGCTCAATTATGTTTTTTAAAAAGGAACTGTGAAAAAAACTATGATTTAGAGGCTCTAAGAAGTGAAAAACAAAATATGAAGGAAAGTAGCATACAAATAGATATCCAACCAGGACCTACTGCACACACAAGGAGCTATACTCAATATTTTGCAATAACCAAGATGGAAGAGAATCTGAAAAAGAACATATATATACATACACACACACACACATATATATGTATCTGAATCACTTTGCTGTACACCTGAAACTAACAAATCATTGTAAATCAACTACATTAAAAAAAAAAATTCTAGCATAAAGCGAGAGAAGCAAGGAGGTAGAAAAGACAGACTGTCAGGTGAGAACAGGGGAGTAAGTCGGCTTGAGGAAGGCCAGTGGTCCCCCTCAGCTGCTGTCTAGAGAGATGCGTCTTCATTTGTTCATTCATATATTTGCTCGTGCAACAACTATTGATGACTGCACGTGACAGGCTACACTCTCAGTTAGGTGCTGGGATGCAGGTCCTCACAGAGATGACATTCCAGCAGGGAAGACCAAATCTTGTTCAAGGACACTGATGGTTATTTAAGTCCCTGGCTCTGTGGGAGAAACACTAGGGCCTGTAAGAACATGGGACCAACAATACTGGTCAGAAATGGCTAATGTTTGAGCCAGAGACTTGAATATAAAGATGGGTTTGCCAGGCTGGGAGAGAGAGGAAGCAAGAGGAAGAGGAAGGAAGCCTTGAAAAAAAAGCCATGGGGTTTTAAAAGACACAGCACCTGCCTGAGCTAGCTCTTTGGTTCTAATGCAACAGGAAGGCTGGTCAGGATTTAAGCAGGGGGATGTTATCAGATTTGCCTTTTTTGGGTCTTTATTTTTTAACTGAAGTATAGTTGATTTACAATGTTGTGTTAGTTTCAGGTGTATAGCAAAGTTATTCAGTTTTTTATATATATATATGTAAATACATATTCAGTTTCATATCTGTAAATATACACACATATACTTTTAGCCTATATAATTACAGGTTATTATAAGATATTGAATACAGTTCCCTGTGCTATGCAGTAGGTCCTTGATGGTTATTTATTTTATACAGTGGTGTGAATTTATTAATCCCAAACTCCTTATTCCTCCCCTTTGGTAATGGTAAGTTTGTTTTCTATATCTATAAGTCTGCTCCTGTTTCACTGATAAGCTCATTTGTTCCATATTTTAGATTCCACATATAATTGACATCATATAGTCTTTGTTTTTCCCTTTTTAACTTCCTTTACTTAGTAGAATAATCTCTAGTTGCATCCATGTTGCTGCAAATGGCATCATCTCATTCCTTTAAATGGCTAAGAAGCATTCCATTGTGTATGTCTGTTTGTGTGTATCACATTTTCTTTATCCATTCATCTGCTACAGACATTTAGGTTGCTTCCATGTCTAGGCTATTGTAAATAGTGCTCCTGTAAACACAGGGGTGCATGTATCTTTTCAAATTAAGAGCTTCCCCCAGATACACATCCAGTAGTAGGACTGCTGATCATATGAATTGGCAGAATAATTTAAAAGATCATTCTGGCTACAAATAGCTGGGTGCAGAGGGCAAGGGTGGATCCAGAGACTGATATAGTGGGAGATGGGACTAGAAATGAAATTGCAGTTCTGAGCCTTAGTCAGTTGTAGCCAATTGTCTTAGCCAGCTGGACAACTAGAAAGCCAAGGGCAATGGAGGGATCATATGACCACACCCCATACTGCTTTAGTGAAATGCAAAACAACATTTTCCCAAATCACCAAGCGCTTGTTCAACATGCTAATTCTCACACTCTGTTCTTCTGGATCTGAATTTTGAGAGGAGAAGCCTGGGAAGTTATTTATGTGTATACTTAATACTGCTGCAGACAATTCTCTCAGTCAGGCAAGTTTCAGAAAGTATTGATACATACTTTCTTTTTAAAAGCAATGTCTAGACAAGCAACAAAACAGTGAAAACATAATATAGAGGTCATCCCAAAATATGACGACCCTTTTCTTCTAGTGAATTGTGATTCAGGCTGAAAAAGGTAAATGGCTCTTTCAAACAACAGGGAAAAACCACTTGTAAAGGGTGTTGTTGCTGTTTTAGTCACCAAGTCATGTCTGACTCTTTTATGTCCCCATGGACTGCAGCTCTCCAGGCTCCTCTATCCATGGGATTTCCCAGGCAAGAGAACTGGAGTGGTGATTGTTTCCTTCTCCGGGGGATTTTCCGGGGCCAGGGATGGAACCTGTATCTCCAGCATTGCAGGTGGATTCTTTACTACTTAGCCACTTGGGAAGCCCTGTAAAGAGTGAGCATAGTATAATAACAAAATGGGGTGGACGTGTATAATACTGGCTTTTGGCCTCTATGGTTTGACGCTCTAGAGGAGCAGGTATAATTCTGGGGTAGATCTGAGCATAGTGATTTCCTAGGGCTGCTGTAACAAATTACCACAAACTCAGTGGCCTACATCAACAGAAACTTAATCTCTCACAATTCAAGAGGCCAGAATTCCAAAATCAAGGAATCGGTAGGGCCCTGATCCCGCTGAAGGTTTTAGGGGAGGATTCTTCCTTGTCGCTTCCAGTTTCTGGTGGCTCTAAGTGTGCTTTGCCTTGGGCTGCATGGAACTCCAACCTCTGCCTCTGTTTCTTCTTATGGCCTCTGTCTCTGTGTTTCCTCTTCAGTCATAAGAACGTGTGTCATTGGACTTAGGTCTCCCTGGTTAATCCACGATGATCTCTCCTCAAAATTCTTTTCTTATTTACAGCTGCAAAGACTCCTTTTCCGAATAAGGTCATAGTCACAGGTACCAGGATTTAGGACTTGGACACATGGTTTCGAGGGGAAGGAAGGGATCCACTATTCACCCTACTAATAGTGATTTTAAATTGCTGAGCAAACCTACACGATGCTCCTACCTGTGTCACTATCTACACGGTGTTTTAAATATAAATGCTCTTAGTTCAACTTTGGGCTTCCCCAGGATTAGGGGATCCATTCTATCCAGTATACTCCCTCTAAGCCATCCATTTTGCAAACCAGCACCCCCGAAGGCTCAGCGGTAAAGAATCCACCAGCAATGCAGGAAACACAGGAGACACAGGTTTGATCCCTGGGTTGGGAAGATCCCCTGGGGAAGGAAATGGCAACCCATTCCAGTATTCTTGCCTGGGAAATCCCATGGACAGAGGAACTTGGTGGGCTAAAGTCTATAGGGTCACAAATAATTGGACACAACTGAGCATGCCCACACAGCTTAACATTGCTCAGAATGACAGGTTTGTTTATAAATGAATTTACTCATCTAAGCCATGCGTATTTTCAGAAGCATGACTTTCATTTCAAAATAAGACATGGTATTAAAAGGCTACCTATAGTAGACAAAACCACATTCAGACCACTGACATCACAAAAAATGCTGTGCTTTTTCCAGAAAGAAAACTCCTACACATGAAGAAAGGTACGTCTATTGCAAGAAGAGTAATAGGGAGGAAACCAAAGAATTTTAGTGGTTTCTGCTGATATTCCCCTTGGGAAATGTCAATGGATCAACTTTTACTGTGATAAGTGTTTTAACAGAATATTTTGTTTTCCCAGGGCAAAAAGCAGGGACAGGTGATATTACAAGGATATATGAAATAGCTATTAGAAGGAGGAACAGCTGCAGACATATGAATGCATGCTAAGCTGTCTCAGTCGTGTCCGACTCTTTGTGACCCTATGGACTGTAGTCCACCAGGCTCCTCTTCCCACAGAATTTTCCAGGCAGGAGAACTGGAGTGGGTTGCTATGCCCTTATCTAGGGGATCTTCCCAACCCAGGGATCGAACCTGCATCTCTTATATCTCCTGCATTGGCAAGTGGGTTCCTCACCACTAATGCCACCTGGGAAACCTGTAGTGACATGAATATATGATGAGAAATCTGTAGTTAACAAAGATCAGGTACTTACAGACACAGAAAAAAATAGTACTTTATGACAGATATAAGAGGGGGACTTCCTTTGCAGTCCAGTAGTTAAAACTCTGCTTCCAATGCAGAGGGTGTGGGTTCAATCCCTGATTGAACTAAGATCCCAGATACTACACAGCACAGCCAAAAAGCAAAAATTAAAAGAAAAAAAGACACAAGAGCAGGATGGATACATAAAGCAGTGTGGGGTAGGAAAAAGCATAGCACTGAAAGAAAAAAATTGATAATTTTTTGTAATTGGGAAATCTAATGGAGAAGAATCTAAAAAGAAGTATTTCCCTAAATTGCATTCATCTGGAAGTTTCAAGAATCCTTTATTGATAACAGATTAGCATTAATAAAGGAACTTAATATTTATGGGTTATTTTGGAGTATTAAATATATTTGTATCTTGTTTAACTTTTTAAAAGTATATAGTGTTCTTGCTTCTAAGTAGATTCAGTTCTTGTGAACTAAAAATCCCCTATTCTTATAAAATATTCCCAGGTATTCAATAAAAGAGGAGTCCTAAGTGGTTCAGTGGTAAAGAATCCACCTGCCAAGAGACTTGGGAGATGCGAGTTCAATCCCTGGGTCGGAAAAATCCCCTGGAGAAGGAAATGGCAACCTACTCGAATATTCTTGCCAGGGAATTCCCAAGGACAGAGGAGCCTGGCAGGCTACAGCCCATGGGGTCACAATGAGTCGGACATGACTGAGCATGCACACACGCATGCACATTCAATAAAAAAAGAAAGAGAGGTTGAGGATGACATCGAAGCTGAACAGACCCAAATACAACTTTAGTCAAGATCTTCATACCAGGAGCACGCTGATTATGCAGCAGCCTTATAAAATGGGACTTGGGCAAAACCTGTTTATATCCAAATACTCAATTTGCTTTTATAAAACAAACTCTGCAGGTAGACTAGCAACGCATCTCAGAAACTAATTCTTAAAATCATGACAAATTTCAAAATAGCACATCTAAATCCATCAGATTCTACTATCAGCATCCACCTCTCTCAATTCAACACGGCCAAAGATTTCTCAAACTTCTCAGACTTTGCACTAATAGCTAGGAAAATACCAATACACCATTGCAATATATATTTTTACCTTATAAGTTCAACTAAACATAATGACAAGCAAACACATTTTTAGCACTGGATAATTATTACCTATAGTTGACTCATTTAACCAACAGGCTATTTGTCCATCTTATAATACATTTCATGATTGTATTTTTCTTTGCTTTCTCTAACATTTTTAAAAGATAACACAAATTCAGCCATCACACTACAAAGAAAAGCTTGAATAAATTCATCCTGTATATTCTTTCGTACAACTTCTACTAAAAAATCCAGAGTGAAATCTCTAGTGATATCTCAATATTAAAAAAGGACATTATGTTTTCATTTTCTAAGAAAATTTTCGAAGAGGCATTTATTTAAATTCTATTCATTCAAGCAAAAATGTTAGAAAGCCCTCCCACTCCCAGTCTTTGTTCAGTTCAGTTCAGTCGCTCAGTCGTGTCCGACTCTTTGCGACCCCACGGACTGCAGCACGCCAGGCTTCCCTGTATAAACAGAATTCCAAGAGAGGAAGACTGTTCCTTTGTGTCTGTTTCAGTAATAGAAGAGAAGTAATTGTGTCTGATATATTTTGCTACAGACTCCTTAATCTAGGCAATGATTACAAATTCATGCATTTAATTTGAACAGTGATAATTAGGTTGATTTCCAGATGACTCATTTTGTAAACCTTCGGCCAGTAGCGTGTTCCATCTGGAGTGGGCCATGTGCTGCCTTCCCGCTGACATCAGTGGAAATCTTGAGTCAAGATCAAAGCTACTTTATGCCTCTCTGACCTTTCTTCACAATGCACAGTGGGGCCCGAGTTTCTCAGCTCAGAATTTTCAGACTTGCTTTGCTGTCCCCATGGGGTGACACTTGCAGACAGTCAACATGTAGATGTTTACTGAAGGCTCTACAACCAGTCCATTGGAAATCACAAGTCCTGGATTCTAGTTTTCAGGTGATTTCCTAATGCAGGCCCCAAATTTCAGCAAATCTTATTCTAGTTGACCCACTGAGGTCAGTGAATAGAGAACCCCAGTGGGGTTAGGGGCAGTCTTCATTTTATCCCCAGAAATCTGCCATAGGTTCACTTTCCTCTAGAGTAGCGGTCCCCCACCTTTTTGGCACCAGGGACCAATTTTGTGGGAGACAATTTTTCCATGGACAAGGAGTAGGGGATGGATGGTTTCAGGATGATTGAAGTGTGTTACATTTACTTTATTTCTATCTTATGCCAATGCTGATCTGATAGGAGGTTACTGGTAGCCCAGGGGTTGGGGACCCTGCTATAGAGATGCACATAGAGAGGCACACTAGAGAAAGGATGCCTTACCTTGACAGTCATGTCTGCGCTGGATGATGCTATGGCCTCTGAGGTTATATCATCTCGTGTTAGCAGCACACTCTCCCACCCAACTCCTGGAGAAAAAAAAAAAAGAGTGCCATGTGAGTCGAGTGCATTCAGTTGGCATAGATGGAAGCTATTTTGCAGCTTTCAAGTCCATGTGACGTGTAAAGGAAATCAGTGGTTCACCTGCCTGGCAATTAACAGGAAAACTTCCTTTCAGAAATGTGGTCAGTCAGCACCTCTTATTTTCACCTAATCTCCAAGTTTGGAGTCGTCATCTAAATCTTGTATGTTATAGTTTAATCGCTGTCATGTCCGACTCTTGCCAACCCATGGACTATAGCCCTCCAGGCTCCTCTGTCCATAGGATTCTCCAGGCAAGAATACTGGAGTGGGTTGCCATTTCGTTCTCCAGGGGATCTTTCCAACCCAGGGATTGAACCCGGGTCTCCTGCATTGCAGGCAGATTCTTTACCGACTGAGCTACCGGGGAAGTCCCATCCCCAGGGATATATATATATATATAAATCTTGTATGTTATAGACAGTGCTATTCCTAGTCCAGAGTGGAGAAGAGGTTAAAATGAACTCTAGAATCCAGGCCTCATCCTGAGGTCTTATGTGGGGCTTAAAGCGAATCCTGTAACACAGAAATCTGTCCATCTGAATCTAATTCAATACCCAATAGAAATGACTCCAGATTATTTACTGTCCTAGATTCTCCACACCTGCTGAAAAGAACTGAGTTTATACTCACATTTAAAATCTATATATGTTTCTCCCCAAGTCTTAATACATGTTAGCTCCTTTTTCTTAAGCTGTCAGACAGGCTCTGAGAGTGGACATCTGGCAAGACACAAGGTTTTGCTCTCTCCAGCCTCAAAAAAGATATCAGGGGCTGCTGTTTGAAAATACCCATATCACAATAGAGTAAAACTATACTAATTTAAATGCAGTTATGTGTGTGCACGGAGGTGGAATTGTCTGTAATAGTGAAAAGTCTGAAGTAATGACAGGTATATTTTTAAAAACAATATTGCAAGTCAAGTCATCTTCCTAAAACTTAAGAAGGTAACACTTATCAGTAGAGTTTCTCAGGGTCTACTTCAATAAGCAGATACAAATTTTATAACTGGTATAACAACTGCCTACTGGGATATGAGTGTTCATAGCCTAAAGTATTAAAAAGATTATTTTTTAAAATAGACTAAAACTATGTAATATTAATTTACAATATNAGTAATGACAGGTATATTTTTAAAAACAATATTGCAAGTCAAGTCATCTTCCTAAAACTTAAGAAGGTAACACTTATTAGTAGAGTTTCTCAGGGTCTACTTCAATAAGCAGATACAAATTTTATAATTGGTATAACAACTGCCTACTGGGATATGAGTGTTCATAGCCTCAAGTATTAAAAAGATTATTTTTTAAAATAGACTAAAACTATGTAATATTAATTTACAATATTGATTTTCTTATATAATTTTCCCTAAGGAAAACTCAAGGGCAATATTCATGCTAGACCTGTGTGACTCACCCAAATTCCACATTTCAACTGTCAAGCATTATGTTAAATGAGAACTGGATCGTTTTTCTGTTTGCCACACAGTAAATATTTTAGGTTCTGTGGTCAGACCACTTCTGTTGAAGCTTCTCAAGCTGCCATTATTAAGAGAAAGCAGCCAGAGATAACATATAAGCAAATGGACATGACTGGGTTCCAATAAAACTTTATTTAAAAAAAAAAAAAAAAACAGGTACTGGCCAGATTTGGCTCATGAGACGTGCATTTCCAGCCTCTGTGCTAAGTCAAGAAACCAGAGATGTATCTAGGAAAGATTGTTATACTTTGGCATTTTTCTAAGGATCAACTGGACAAATCAGGGGTGAAACTATAGCAGTAGTTTGCAATTGCATGACACTTTAAATAAACCAATATGAGATTAATTCAATTTTAATATGTTAGCACTGATTGCATTGCCTTATTTTATATTCTCAATCCTTGAGAGTCTCATTTCATAGGAAATGTGCACCATGGATTACTCAAGATCCACAGGCTATAATTTATTGCAGAGTGTAAAAAGTTGTCTCTCACTGGGTTGTAGAAATTGGGTCAGAGAAGTTTGATGACTTGCCCTACAATTTCCTCTCAGGAAAGTTGTGGGCTTTGTCTTAAATGCACATTTCTGGGAAAGAAATTTTGTTTCCACATGAACAGATTATTTCCCAGACATATCTTGCATTTAACTAAAACCCTTTCTGGTTTAAGCCACTGTTGGTACCTACTGGAACTGGCCAGCAGAGAGACACAGATATTGGGCATGGACAAATATATGATTTTTAATTATAGAATAATTTGATTTTTTTTTTTGGCTGCGCTGTGTGGCATATGGGATCCTCGTTCCCCACCTAGTAATCGAACCCATGCCCCCTGCTCTGGAAGCACAAAGTCCTGACCAATGGATCTCCAGGGAAGTCCCTAATGTGAATTATTGTTCAGCAAATATTTGGCGCCCTTCTCTCCCACTCTGGGAGAAATTTTCTTCCCTGTCCTACTGATGTTTGCCTTGGCAAATAGGATGTTAGTGGATATCATGCAAGCAAAGGTTTGAAATGGGCTTGTGTGGTGACATTTGCCCTCTTGCTCTTCTGCTCTAGCATGAGAAGGACATGCCCCAGTTGATCTGCAAGGAAATGAGAGTCATGGGGAACTGACTTGAACCCATTCTGCACCTGGAGCTAAGCCAAGTCTAGATCAGCCAATCCCCAGCTCAACTGCATATGCAAGACAATAAAAGTGATTCCGTTTTGGGATGATTTGTCAAGCAACATTATTCTAACAGTAGCTGAAAGATATAATCTATCACCAAAATTATACATGAAAATCATTTAAATAAAGCACTTTTATCTTTAACTATGCAAATATAATTCCCTTTGTTGCATATAATTCATTTACAAGTATTAATTTCCATCTCTATATATTATATCCCACTTTGGGAACAATCTTTCCTCTGCTACAATCATTCCTTTTGTAAGCAATACTATATTTATTACAGGATATATGGCCATAAGAAAGAGACATGAAACATCAATACATATGTATTCTCAATATATAATCTGATATATAATATAGAATATATGTAATTCACATAGTGTAGTTTTACCTACTGTACTTTCAAATAACCACTCTTATAGCTTCCCTTCTCCCTTTGCTCAATCTTATAATTTTTTTAAAAAAACCATGTTTTATATTATTCATACAATCCCTAGCAATACTATATTATTTTTATTCCATTTTTAAAAGGCTGGATCAAACCTTCAGGAAAAAAAAATCTTTCTCTCCCAGAAGAGAATAACTTTGCATTTCTCTGTAGTGGGAAAACTGAGACCCATCTACTTGTAGCTAAGGGATTCTTGTAAATACTCCATCAGGGAGAGTTTTATAAAGATCTTGCAGCAATAAATCAAATCTGTCATGAATTTGTTGTTGTTGCTTTTTATATACCTCCTTATTTAGCTTCACAGTCAGATTAATACATCCCTTTGCCCAAGCTTCCAGTTCCCTGGCGCCCACATCCCTGGGACTCTGTTCCCAGGGTGCACTCTGCTGATTGTCTTGGCCCTTCTCTGTTGATTTCTGTTAGGAATAATACATGTATTGTTGACAGGATAGTGCAAGCAAAAGGAAGGAGGCTTGGTGAGGAAGCAACTGATGGCATCCAGGGAACATGGGCTGACTTCCTTAATTCTGATCCTGGCTTCTACTAAAAATAAATAAAAATGAAGGGGCCAAGGCCCAGAGGGAAAGGGGAGCACTGCCTGGGAGGGTGCTGGTTGTGCCCAGAGCCGCTGGAATCACCATGTGTCACGAGGTGAAAGCAGATTAAGAAAGAGAGAAAGACAAGTCAGCATAGACTCTCATATGCAAGAGAGTGGACCCTTGCTCTAGCCCATCTGTCCACACAGATTTTAGACAGATCGCTGGATAAAGCAGGTGGCTGAGGGGGTCCCTAGTGCTCTTCACCAAATGCTCCCCCTTATTCCTTCCTCTCGTGGACACATAACAGGATTTCACTTCCTAGCCTTCTTAGAGCTGGTGAGGTCATGTGACTAGTTCTGGCTGATGGGTATGGGTGCAGTGGCATCGATCAGTTCCAGGCTGGAACATTTAATCACTGATGACAGACCCTCCAGCGCACCCTTCCCCTCCAAAATGGTGAAAGGCAGTGTTCCAGACGGCGACAATTTTGTTAGCCTAAGGCCCAACTAGAGAGTAACACAGATATGACCAACCCATAAGGGCCATCATGTCAGATGTGTGAGAACTAAAACTTTATTATTTTAAGCCATAGGACTGGGGCTGCTTATTACACTAGTATAACATAGCCTAGCCTTAGGAAAGGACAGACGGAGCCCTTTCAGACCTGCCATCCCCACCCACCTTCAGTTCCTATTATAGCAAGGTATTTAGATAAATCTGTGTTCTATCCTCTAAACAAATTCTACCCTTTAAATTTTGTCTCCTAAGCAGACTTTAATGGCCCATACTTTCCTTGGGGGCCACTCTCTGACTCCACTGTGTTCAGCACTTACTGCACAGGTCAGCTGCATCTCATGAAAGATTTCAGTTCTAAAGACAATAGGCACAAAGCTGCATGATCAAAACTGCCCTTGAAAATCCCTTAAATCTCCTATACAGTCCAGTTAGCACCATACTTCAGAAAACCCAACAGAACCACTTCTGTTCCAGCTTTAGAACAGACCATTTCTCCTTTTAAGTATGAGATGTTGCTGTTGGCTTGTACTAAGGATCATGTTATACAAAAAAATACAGATCTTGAAACTCTAGGATTTCTCCATGTTTGGAGATGCCCAAACGGAGAGAGATAGAAGGAGCTAAAACCACTAGCAGAAACAACAGATTAACACTTTCCTTGTCATCCTCCCACTGGGGTGTATGATATAGAATGCTTTGGGGCTTCCCTGATAGCTCAGACAGTATAAAGACTCTACCTGCAATGCGGGAGACCCAGGTTCCATCCCTGGGGCGGGAAGATCCCCTGGAGAAGGGAATGGCTACCCACTTCAGTATTCTTGCCTGCGAATTTGTGGACAAAGGAGCCTGAAGGGCTACAGTCCATGGGGTTGCAAAGAGTTGGACCCGACTGAGCAATTTTCCCTTTCTATTGTTTTCCTCTATTTCTTTGCATTGATTGCTGAGGAAGGCTTTCTTATCTCTCTTTGCTATTCTTTGGAACTCGTCATTCAAATGGGTTTATCGTTCCTTTTCTCTATTGCCTTTAGCTTCTTGCTATAAAAGTGCTGCACTCAATATGCCAGCAAATTTGGAAAACTCAGCCCTGGCCACAGGACTGGAAAAGGTCAGTTTTCATTATAATATCAAAGAAAGGCAATGCCAAAGAATGCTCAAACTACCGCACAATTGCACTCATCTTACATGCTAGCAAAGTAACGCTCAAAATTCTCCAAGCCAGGCTTCAATAGTACATGAATCGTGAACTTCCAGATGTTCAAGCTGTATTTAGAAAAGGCAGAGGAACCAGAGATCAAATTGCCAACATCCGTTGGATCATCAAAAAAGCAAGAGAGTTCCAGAAAAACATCTACTTTTGCTTTATTGACTACACCAAAGCCTTTGACTGTGTGGATCCACAACAAATTGTGAAAAATTCTTAAAGAGATGGGAATAACAGACGACCTGACCTGCTTCCTGAGAAATCTGTATTCAGGTCAAGAGGCAACAATTAGAACTGGACTTGGAACGACAGACTGGTTCCAAATCGGGAAAGGAATATGTCAAGGCTGTATATTATCACCCTGCTTATTTAACTTATATGCAGAGTACATCATGCGAAATGCCGGGCTGGATGAAGCACAAACAGGAATCAAGACTGCCGGGAGAAATATCGATAACCTCAGTTATGCAGCTGACACCACCCTTATGGCAGAAAGGGAAGAAGAATTAAAGAGCCTCTAGAGTGACATTTCCACCTCCTCCCTCTGCTGTGAACTCACATCCCTGATCATTAGTCCTGCTTTTTGGGCTTGAGAAGGAAAAGCCCTTAAGCATGTCTGTCTGATAGAATCAGCTCCTTCGTGCCACCTTAGAAGGCCCTTAGCAACTAACCCATAAGGACCTGTGGACAGGGAGTGGACCTGATGCCCAGTTAGTCTCCGCCAGTGTGTTAAATGAGCAATGTTAGTTTGGGGGCAGCCAGGTTAGAGGGGGAGCTTCAGAGTGGGGCCTAGTTAAAAGCAGAGTTTGCTCAAAGCAGAAAAGAGAAACACAAAGGAAAGGGTGTAAAGGGGGCTGGTAATGACAGGGGCTGGGACCCCGGACCAATTACCGGAGTGCTTGCACCTGGACAAATCTTCAAGCAACAGAAACAAAGAAACAATAAGGAACTAAAAATAACTGCATGCTTGCACATTTGGGGGCAATTATGAACAATAAGATACAAAAAGGCCACACACTTATCATTTCTGAGATGCCAGGAGCAAAGGCAGGGTGCTGAGCATGACTCCCCACCCCCCCCCACCCACAGCACCACCAAGAGGATGAGCATGCCACCTTAGCTATGCCTCCTGTCCAACCCATGGACCCACCCCTGTTGTTACCCCATTTAAGGACCCAAGCAGCTCCTCTCAGGGAGCCAGCAACGGCACCTGTTCCTTGTTATCACCCTGTTGAGCAGCAGGAGTCCCAGTAAAGCCTTTCCTACAATTCTCATCTGGCCTCTCCTCAATTTCTATTGAAGGAAGTATCCAAGGATCCAAGTCGGTAACAGTTAACAGTCCCACTTTTGGGCTGATTCACTCTAGATGCTGAAGAAACAGGCTGTGATTGGTCCTTTCTCCCAGAGGCAGGCAAGTCCTAGTGGCTGGAGATACTTGCCATCAAACCCCTGGAGGTACAGTCACCAGATATAAAACATCTGAGTGGTGAGACCCTGTATGCCTCGAAGACAGGGCTGACCCTTCACCAGCCCCACCTCCATGCCCACCCCACCCTTTGGGGTTGCAAAGAGTTGGACATGACTTAGCAACTGAAGAGCAACAATCATCTTATATACAAAACATGGACCCACTATGAAAATTTCACTGATCACAGTGAAAGAACGGGGTTAGGGCCTGGGTCCCTCTGTGTCTAAAGTCTCTTCCTTGTCAAGTCTTAGAATTGAGACTCGGCAGGATATTTCTCTTTTTAATCCTCATTGGCTCCCTTTGGGTTTGAAAAAAAAAAAAAATCTCACTTTGTTCTTTGAGAAGTTCTCAGCATGGTGGTCATTAAAACTTAGCGGAACTTCAGAACAATGATTTGCCTCTAAACACTTGGCTTTCGGAAACCCCACCCAAGGATTAGCTGATGGGACTTGCTTCCTCTGGATGGGAAGCCCCACCCGGGTGCTTGGAGGAGCTGAGCAGGATGTGACCCCACCCCAGCTCACCCAACTCCAGGTGGTGGCTCATCCTTGCCCCAGAGCCCCAGCTTTCTCTTTCAGCAGATGAAAGGGCCAGGCCCTAGGGTCTCTAGAAGCAATGGTAGCAGGGCCATTCCCCTCCTCTCTTGGCTGCTCTCATTGAGGAGTTATTGTTGTTCAATTGCTAAGTCGTGTCTGACTCTTTGCAACCCCATGGACTGCAGCACACCAGGCTTCCCTGTCCTTCACCACTTCCCAATGTTTGCTCAAACCCATGTCCACTGAGTTGATGATGCCATCCAACCATCTCATCCTCTGTTGCCCCCTTTTCCTCCTGCCTTCAATCTTTCCCAGCATCAGGGTCTTTTCCAATGAGTCAGCTCTT
>SJYX01009738.1:266751-302434 GCA_006410675.1 Oreotragus oreotragus | reverse complement strand
CCCCACCCACAGCACCACCAAGAGGATGAGCATGCCACCTTAGCTATGCCTCCTGTCCAACCCATGGACCCACCCCTGTTGTTACCCCATTTAAGGACCCAAGCAGCTCCTCTCAGGGAGCCAGCAACGGCACCTGTTCCTTGTTATCACCCTGTTGAGCAGCAGGAGTCCCAGTAAAGCCTTTCCTACAATTCTCATCTGGCCTCTCCTCAATTTCTATTGAAGGAAGTATCCAAGGATCCAAGTCGGTAACAGTTAACAGTCCCACTTTTGGGCTGATTCACTCTAGATGCTGAAGAAACAGGCTGTGATTGGTCCTTTCTCCCAGAGGCAGGCAAGTCCTAGTGGCTGGAGATACTTGCCATCAAACCCCTGGAGGTACAGTCACCAGATATAAAACATCTGAGTGGTGAGACCCTGTATGCCTCGAAGACAGGGCTGACCCTTCACCAGCCCCACCTCCATGCCCACCCCACCCTTTGGGGTTGCAAAGAGTTGGACATGACTTAGCAACTGAAGAGCAACAATCATCTTATATACAAAACATGGACCCACTATGAAAATTTCACTGATCACAGTGAAAGAACGGGGTTAGGGCCTGGGTCCCTCTGTGTCTAAAGTCTCTTCCTTGTCAAGTCTTAGAATTGAGACTCGGCAGGATATTTCTCTTTTTAATCCTCATTGGCTCCCTTTGGGTTTGAAAAAAAAAAAAANCTATGAAAATTTCACTGATCACAGTGAAAGAACGGGGTTAGGGCCTGGGTCCCTCTGTGTCTAAAGTCTCTTCCTTGTCAAGTCTTAGAATTGAGACTCGGCAGGATATTTCTCTTTTTAATCCTCATTGGCTCCCTTTGGGTTTGAAAAAAAAAAAAAATCTCACTTTGTTCTTTGAGAAGTTCTCAGCATGGTGGTCATTAAAACTTAGCGGAACTTCAGAACAATGATTTGCCTCTAAACACTTGGCTTTCGGAAACCCCACCCAAGGATTAGCTGATGGGACTTGCTTCCTCTGGATGGGAAGCCCCACCCGGGTGCTTGGAGGAGCTGAGCAGGATGTGACCCCACCCCAGCTCACCCAACTCCAGGTGGTGGCTCATCCTTGCCCCAGAGCCCCAGCTTTCTCTTTCAGCAGATGAAAGGGCCAGGCCCTAGGGTCTCTAGAAGCAATGGTAGCAGGGCCATTCCCCTCCTCTCTTGGCTGCTCTCATTGAGGAGTTATTGTTGTTCAATTGCTAAGTCGTGTCTGACTCTTTGCAACCCCATGGACTGCAGCACACCAGGCTTCCCTGTCCTTCACCACTTCCCAATGTTTGCTCAAACCCATGTCCACTGAGTTGATGATGCCATCCAACCATCTCATCCTCTGTTGCCCCCTTTTCCTCCTGCCTTCAATCTTTCCCAGCATCAGGGTCTTTTCCAATGAGTCAGCTCTTTGCATCATGTGGCCAAAGAACAGAAGCTTCAGCTTCAGCATCAGTCCCTGCAGTGAATATTCAGGGTTGATTCCCTTTAGGACTGACTAGTTTGATCTCCTCTTTGAGGAGAGTTCACTGGAAAAGAGAAAGTTTACCATTTGAACTATGAGTTATTTTCCTCAAACTCACTGAGGCCACTGGTCTTGCCTTCCCCTGTCCAACTCCTATACCTCCCCGAGTAAGAAAAGTTTGTCTGGGTGCAGGGGTAGATGTTCAGGGAGCTCAAAAATAAGACCTCAATGTCTTGTTGAATGTTCCCCATGCCCTCTCCACTCCACTGCTCTCCCCACCAGCATGGCCACAATAATATCAATCATGACAGCTAAACTGATGAGCCAAGCACTAGGTCTTCATAGGTATCACCTCATTCAATCATCATACAATACAGGGACATGAGGCAAGTATAATATTATCCCCACTTTACAGAGGAGAAAATGGAGACTTAGAAAGTGTAGAAGTAATCTAGCAAGTGATGCAATAAGCACTCTGACCTCAGCGGTTATCTTACCAGCTATCTTGCCAGCTAACCAGTTACCTTACCACCACCCCCCCCAAAGATCTCTTATTTTCAGGGATTGGTAAATAGGAAACTTGAGGACATATTGGAAAAAAAAAACAAACAAACAAGATTTGCAGAGGGGAAATTTTTTTCCTGGAGGTTCCCATTCAAGATGGTTTCTGAGCTCACACTGAACAGATCAAATAAAGGCTTTGTGGTGGAGTTCCCGGAGACACGTAAAGCTGAGGCTGACACTGAATCCAGCCCAGGGCAGTTCAGCTAACATTCATGAGGGGCTTATAGGGCCTCTCTGGGTCAGCTAGGATGGGGCGGTTCTCCTTTCAGACAGGAAAAGCTCCAGGCACAGTCTTGTGGGATCCCGTGACAACCAAGTTCTGCAGAGGGTGCCCTGCACGGCAGAACCTCTGAAAGATGGACAAGGCTTAAGACTCTGAAAGAACAGAGTGCCTCTGAGCTCCACCTTGGGTTTAGACACTCCACAAGAAAACCCTGGGACAAAAACTCTGGGTGATCTCAGAGGCACGCATGCGGTAGAGAAGAGGAAACTCACAGCACCTTGGACTGGGAAAAAAACACAACAACAACATACCTTGCTCTCTCCCTGTAAGCATGTGGTAGGAAGGAGTAACAATAATAATAGCAGGTTATCATTTCCTGAGAGCTAATTATGTGCTCTTGGCTGTGCTTTATTTAGCATATATTACCTAACAATCAGAAACCCTACATAAAGTAGGCACTATTTTTTTTTTTTAATTTGCTTTTCATTGGAGGACAACTGCTTTACAGGATTGTGTTCGTGTCTGCCATGCATCAACATGGATCAGCCATCAGCAAACATATGTCCCCTCTTATTTTTAATCTTTATTTTTTGGATAGCAAAAATGAAGCTTAGAGAAGTAAATACTTTGTCCAAGAACACACAACAGTCAGGAGCACATTTGGGATGTGAATAAAGCTCACTCGATATGAGGCTGTTACTAATCACTTCTGCTCACTAAGGTGTCCCCACAGTAAGAAGGGCAAGGATCTTCTTGAGACTAGCACAATACATGCACACACTTTTATGTACACACACACACGCACACATAGACACCTGAGCTTGTGTGCACAGCTGCAGACCCACGTATATACATATGCATAACCCATGAAGTGTGAAGCTGCAACAACTTTTCAGCTATGATCTGCTATATGCTCTGGAGTCTTAGACCTCCTTTTAAGAAGAAAAAAGCCTTCTCAGTGACAGTATCTGAGAGTAAATGGGAAACTAGGTGTTTCATCTCTTGCTCGATTCTCAAAGGTGAATTTTATATGAAGTGGGAGGCAGATTCCAAATGCATAAAAGTGAGAGCAAAAAGGATCACACTTGTGTTGCAAATGAGTTTTACAAGACACTGGAGGCCCAAAGCAGTTTTGAAAATGGTTTGTTTGGGCTCACCCGAATCCTCAGACATTAAAGCCTTTTTAGGCAACCCTGCTCCTTGTAGCAAACTCAAGGGACTGTTCACAAACAGGGTCCCCGCTGAGAGGCTGGGCTTCCCAGGTGGTGCTAGTGGTAAAGAACCTGCCTGCCAATGCAGGAGACTTAAGAGACGTGGGTTCAATCCCTGGGTCAGGAAGATCCCCTGGAGAAGGAAATGGCAACCCACTCCAGTATTCTTGCCTGGAGAATCCCTTGGACAGGGGAGCCTGGTGGGCTACAGTCCACGGGGTTGCAAAAAGTCGATTGAACATGACTGAGCGACTTAGCACACTCTCAGACTTTAGAGAATTAACAGCTTAAAGCCTGGTTTACCCTCAAGTTAATTTGCAGATATTATCACTCAAGGGGGCTCCCCCCATAAGTCCAATAAGGATTCTGGTATAGTCTCCACAATATCCTAACGATTAGCTTTGCCAGCTTGATTTTTTAAATATTTATTAATATTTTGTTTGGCTGCCCCAGTCTGAATTGTGGCACATGGGATCTAGCTCCCTGACAGCGATAGAACCCAGGCCCCTTGCATTGGAGCACAGAGTCCCAGCCAGAAGACCACCAGGAAACTCCCTGCCAGCCTGGTTTATAGGTTGGAAAGATATTTGATATTTAGCCCCCAAACATGTCATATAAAATTAAATAATTAAACATACTGTAAATCAACTATACTTCAATAAAAAATAAAATAAAACCGGCAAAGCGTGAAAAAAATTATGTACAAACCCAAACCACCATCTTGGATCTAGTTCTTGTGCAAAGGAGATACACTGAAGACAGGGCATCGTGCCATGGGCTTACTTGGAGTCCTTGGGCTCTTTGGCTGGTTTCC
Organism: Oreotragus oreotragus; assembly: GCA_006410675.1. Lineage (NCBI taxonomy): Eukaryota > Metazoa > Chordata > Mammalia > Artiodactyla > Bovidae > Oreotragus > Oreotragus oreotragus. The sequence goes on along the minus strand of SJYX01009738.1, from coordinate 298,136 downwards.
CTGATAGCTCAGTTGGTAAAGAATCTGCCTGCAATGCAGGAGACCTCGTTCAATCCCCGGGTTGGGAAGATCCACTGGAGAAGGGATAGGCCACCCACTCCAGTATTATTGGGTTTCCCTTGTGGCTCAGCTGGTAAAAGATCCGCCTGCAATGTGGGAGACCTCGGTTTGATCCCTGGGTTGAGAAGATCCCCTGGAGAAGGGAAAGGCTACCCACTCCAGTACTCTGGCCTGNGGCCACCCACTCCAGTATTATTGGGTTTCCCTTGTGGCTCAGCTGGTAAAAGATCCGCCTGCAATGTGGGAGACCTCGGTTTGATCCCTGGGTTGAGAAGATCCCCTGGAGAAGGGAAAGGCTACCCACTCCAGTACTCTGGCCTGGAGAATCCCATGGACAGTCCTTGGGGTCGCAAAGAGTCGGACACGACTGAGTGACTTTCACTCACTTGGACTCTTTGGAGGGTCAGTCTCCCAGTTGGTACCCTTTCCCTCTCTTGGCTGTGAAAAGAGTGCCATGGACGGAGGGCGCAGGGGAGAGCATGGTCCTTGGAGACGAGGAAGCTGGCTCCACCATGCCTCTTCCCACCTGCTGCCTCCTCTCCAGCCTTACTTCCTCTGCACCAGTTCAGGCCTCCAGAGATCTCCCACATCAGATCAGTCTTCCGTATCATCACCACCATGACTCTTCAGGAATGTAACTATGTGCACATCCCTCCCGACCTCACTGCATTTCTTCTCTGCACCTAGCTTAGTGCTTGGGCTGGGGAGAATCAGGTGGGACGACCTGGTTCCCGGCCCTCAGGAAGGTGGTGGTCTGGAAGGAGGTTTTCTCTGAGCCATCTGCTTTCCAGCATTGCTCCACTCCCTCTCTGGATGGCGCATCCCTTGCCTGGGCAGCCGGGATGTTACACTTCCGCCCTGAGTTCTGGGCATCCTGCCAATGCCTCTTCTGCTTCTGTGGGGTGGTGGAGCACTGTGGTGGTATCAGGTAACCCCTGGGAGCTCACTCGGCCATTCAGAAAACCCACCTGAATCAAGTAAAAGTATATGGTGGTGGTGGGGGGGATATTTTTAGAAGAACCTTCTGGAAAATTCCAAAAGGTTCTTAGGATTATCATTGGTCCAGAAGCTACAAATGGTGACCCTTTTAGTTTGTAGGTGTGCTTTGTCGAGTCTGCAAGGCTCTGTTGTTGCTTTAGGTGATTTAGTTGCCAAGATTCAAAATTCTTTAGAATTGACACAAACATCTAGTATCTCTTGAGAAAAACGAGAAGATTTGGCAAAACTAGGCCCAGCAGCCACTGCTTTACCTGGCAGCAACTGCCAAGAGCTGTGCAACTACTTTTATCCATGAGATCTGCCTGCTCTGAGGCCTCAGTTTCCACCACCCTCTCGTTTTATTTGTGGGTTGACGTCACTCACTAATGTTCACTGTCTGGCCCTTAATGGCATCTGAATTTGCCATCCCAATCTGGTTTAATTGCCACAATATCCCTCATGAGGAGACTGAGAAGAGTTGTGAATTAATCCCATTTCAAACTTTCTTCCAAAAGATTGATGTCTAATTGATTTATAAAGTTGTGTTAGTTTCAGGTATATAGCAAGTGATACACACACACACAAGAACAAAAGATGCCCTGGAGAAGCGAATGGGTACCCATTCTAGTATTCTGGCCTGGAGAATTCCATGGACAGAGGAGCCTGGAGGGCTATAGTCCATGGGGTAGCAAAGAGTCGGACATGACTCAGCGACTAATGCTTTCACTTTCATATATATATATATGTTTGTTTTCAGATTTTTTTTCCTTTTATAGGTTATTACAAGATATTGAATATAGGTCCTTGTGATATACAGTAGTTCTTTCCACTTTTTTAAAGAAGATTTTTTTGAAGAAGTTTGAATTTAAACCATCAATTGAAAAAATGGATTTGACCAAAGCTGGTTAGTAACTTATTACTGAACCAGCAGGATAACCACATGACCACAGAAAGTTACGTCACCGCTCTAAGCCTTCGTTCTCTTTACCTGTAAGATGAAGATGGCAAGAGAAACCTCTTAGGGTTTTGCTGTGGACACATAACTCCTCAGTTCAGTGCCAGCAACAGAGCAAACACTCAATATATGTTAGTTATTATTATTTTTTATTCTGTGATGCCATACTGACTTTCCTATTAAATAAATGGCTTCTAGGAATATACAGCAAGGCAGAATGTAGCTAAGAAAAATGCTGCCAGGAGAAAAAGCAGATCCCTGGATCTAAATCAAAGTTTTCAATGTCTTTACATGACTGGGGTCATAATTAGTGCCTCTGCTAACTTGCTCAGTTAGCTATTTTTTCTACAAATACCAGTGATGATTTGGTCCCTTCCTTGCCCCCCACCCCAGATTACTATAGTTCTTAAATAGAAATTACTTTAGCTCCATGGGAATTTCTGTAGAAATTTCTGCAGAAATTACTTGAGCTACATGGGAAATCTGCTAAAATGAGATTTTAGCAGATTTGCGGGCCTGTAGGTAGCGAGGCAGCTAGTCTGGCGCTATGGGCTGAACTGTGCTCCCCCAAACTATGAGTCAACTATGTTGAGGCCCTAACTTCTAGCTCCTTAGAATGTGAATATATTTGAAGGTGGAGCCTTTCAGGAGGAGATTAGGTGAAAATGAGTCTGTCCAAGTGGGACCTAATCCAATCCGACTGGCGTTAAGGAGAGGGTGTTTGGACACAGAGAGTGACACCAGGTGCACACAGGGAGGACCACGTGAAGACGCATGGGGAAGAGGGTCACTGCAAGCCGAGCAGAGAGGTCTCAGAAGAAACCTGACCTGCTGACACCTTGGTCTTGGACTTTGAGCTTCCAGAACTGCGAGCAAATAATAGACATTTCTGCGATTTAGGCAGCCCTGGCAAATGAATCCACTTGGGAAACAGAGAGTCAGGGCACAAACGAGAAGAGAGCCTGATTTGTGGCTGACAGACGCAGAGCCGCGGGCAACCTCCAGAACGGGGTCCGCAGAGGGGCTTTGGCATCAGAGCCTCCCCTCGGGGTCAGAGAGTGAGGAGATGCGAGACTCATGGTGAAGGATGGGGAAGCGGGAGGCGGTCCGGACGGATTCCAGAGACAGGGCCAAAGCTCTTGGCTGGGATTTAAATGCTCTTAGCAGGCTGTTTGTCCATGTGGAGCAGGGGTAAGGGAGGCGGCCAGGAGGTGGTTATTTACAGAGTTTGAGTCTGAACTGCCACGGGGCTGAATGTGTTGAAGGCAGAAGGCACAGATATTAATTAAGTTTTATATTGTTTTATGAGCCTGTGTTGTTTTCAATTCAAGAGTGCTTATGTGGTTGGAAACAAACAAGCCTGATGTTTCTCAAGTTTAAAAACCCATTTGGGAGTTTGGCTTGATCCACTAAAGAAGTCTGGAAGCTGAAACACAGATATTGTTTTGACTTTTGGGAGGCATCCATAATGCTGCATCAGAATATTTATACCCTGAAGTCTCCGTTCACCATCATGGGTGAATTTATCTATTGCTTTTCTGGACACAGATGCAAATTTTTAAAGCGCCCATAACTCAAAATGACACAAGCTCACTCTGGTGATTTGATATATGATGGGGACAAAATTATTAGTGTGACTTTCTCCCTTCTTCCCTCCCCTCAGCTGTTACAAGGAAAGGAACTGAGTCTTGGTTGGCTCCATTTCTCTTCCTTTCTTGCCCTTTAAGGAGAGATCAGCATCTGCCAGCTCAGTAGCTAGGCGTTTATAATCCAGAATTGGGGAAATAGTAGGAAGAGACAAGCAGGAGAGGCAGGAGGAATAGGGGAGGGCAAACCAAAAGAGAGATTTGGTAAGCTGCCTAGATTTTAGACAGATAGAGGGATGGATAGCTAGCTAAATGGATGGATGATGGATGGATGGCTAGAGCGATGGACAGACAGATGAATGGCTAGATGATGAATGGATGGATAGATGGACAGACGGGTAGATAGGTAAAACCCAGGCAGCTTAGCGTGTCTTTTGGTTTTCCCTTCCCTTTTTTCCTGTCTCTCCAGCTGGTCCTTTCCTATTTGTTTCCCCGGTGTCTATCTATCTATCTGTCTGTCTATTTACAGAAAGAAACCAGTGGCTTGAGGGAGGGAATAAAGGAATCACAGTGGACACTGTTGCTGTGCTCCCCAACACTGGTTCTCTCTTATTATGTCAATAGCATCCCAATCTCCCTTTGGGGATGCTATCATTCTCTATTCCTAGTCTGTGTGATTCACATGGGGTTACCTCCATTCCTCAATTACCTTCTTCAGGAAGTGAACAGAGTCTCGATGATGAGTTTAGGATGAGCATGTGACAAATGCAAGGGGACAGGGTTGGCTCAATGAGAGCGAGCCCTGGGACTCTGCTTAGAATGCTGGAAAGGGAGACCTTTCCCAGCGGGTTTGCTAAACTGCTAAGAGTCAGCCTGAGGGTACTGGTGGTCATTTATGGAAAAAGCTTTCCAGAAAATGAAGCCAGTACAGAGGAAAGAGGAGCTGAGAAATGGAGTCTAAGTCAAAAGAACAACTCCTGGACTTCGTGATTTTTGAGAAAAGAGAATATTTTATTTGGAAACTACTTTTAACTAGGATTCTGTCATGTATGACTCAAAGAGTGCTGACTGAAACAGAGATTCCAAGAGAAGCAGCTGCAGGGAACGGAAGAAAGGCCCGCCACTGATGCACTTCAAGAAATGAAAAATAAAGATCCGAATGCCTTTGAATGATATTTGGAAGCTGGACTGTAATACTGTTCATGTGACATCTCACCAAGACCAGACTAAGGGTGGTCCCTGGATTTAGTAGAGCTCTTTAGAACAGGACTAGGAGGAGTAGGAAATGCCATGCTTGAAGGAAAATACTAGAAGTCACCCAGTCCTGTTTTCTAGTTAATGCTTAGATCTCTTTAAGCATCTTGAAAAGGAACTCACTCTGATTCTATTTACACACCTCCAGGGATAAAGAACTTATTCCCATAAAGGCAGCTTATCATGAGTTGAATTGTGTTCCCCCCAAAATATGTTGAAATCCTATCTGCCAGCATGTCCCCATGTGACCTTATATATAAAATAGGGTCTTTGAAGATATAACAAAATTAGGATGAGGTCATTAGGCTGGGTCCTAATCCAATGTGACTGATGTCCTTACAAGAAGAGAGACATATACACAGAGAAGAAGGCCACGTGAAGATAGAGACAGAGGCTAGAGTGATGCAGCTAAAACCAAGACAGACCTGGGGTAACAGAAGCCGGGAGAGGCCAGGAAGGATCTACCCCCAAGAGAGAGCAGAGCATTGACAACACCCTGATTCTGGACTTCTAGTCTCTAACACCATGAGAGAATTCATTTCAACCCAGGGGGGAGAAAAAAAAAAGGCTGTTTTAAGCCACCCAGTTTCTCGTGTTTTGTTGTATTAACCTCAGGAAACAAATACACAGTTCCTTCCATTTTCAGCAAGTTTCATATCAGAATGCACTTCTTGATATTGAGCCAAAATGTAACTCTATGCAGCTACTGGCCTCAGCTCAGTCTTCTGGAGTCAGATTTATTTTTCCCTCTACAAAACAATCTTCAAGTATTTCAGGTGGTGACTATGTCCTAACTGACACATCTCTTCCTTTATGCTTCTAGGCCGTTCACATCTTCCTGCCTCTCAAAGCCTGGTATGGTAAACCATCCTTCAGTGGCCACCACAAACATGATTCAAGGACTCCTTGGCGTCTCCTTCAAGTTAGGAGCTAACAAGGCTTGGGTTGGACTATAACCCACTAGTAGGGTAGCAGGTGCTACTTCTGAGAATCCTACAAAGTGATACCTTTTCATTCACAATTTTAGAGAAATATGGTGATGGCTAACACCATAAAAGCTGTTAGAGGAAAAAGCAAAACCATGAGACATGGAGAGAAGCTTGTCAATGACAGCATTTTAAAAATACCTTGACTTATTAAAAAAAAGAAATAATGCCATTTGCAGCAACATAGATGGACCTTGAGATTATCATATGAATTGAAGTACATCAGACAGAGAAAGACAAATACCATATATAACTTAGGTGTGGAATCTTAAAAAAAAATGATACCAATAAACTTATTTTTAAAATAGACGTAGACTCACAAACATAGAAAACAAACTTGTGATTACCAAAAGGGGAAGATAGGGAGCAAGATGAACTAGAAGTTCGGGATTAATATACACATACCGCTGCTGCTGCTGCTGCTAAGTTGCTTCAGTTTTGTCCGAATGTGCGACCCCATAGACAGCAGGCTACCAGGCTCCCCCGTCCCTGGGATTCTCCAGGCAAGAACACTGGAGTGGGTTGCCATTTCCTTCTCCAATGCATAAAAGTGAAAAGTGAAAGTGAAGTTGCTCAGTCGTGTCCGACTCTTAGTGACCCCATGGACTGCAGCCCACCAGGCTCCTCCGTCCATGGGATTTTCCAGGCGAGAGTACTGGAGTGGTGTGCCCTTCTCCGATACACATACTACTATATATAAAATGGGGCTTCCCAGATGGTGCAGTGGTAAAGAATTTGCCTACGAATCCAGGAGACACAGGAGATGTGGGGAAATGGAAACCCCCTCCAGTATTCTTGCCTGGAAAATCCCATGGGCAGGGGAGCCTGGAGGGCTACAGCTCATGGGGTTGCACAGAGTCAGACACAACTTAGCAACTGAGCACACCCACATGCACACTCATATAAAATAAGTAAACAGCGAGGATCTGCTGCACAGCACAGGCAACTATACTCAGTATCTTGTAATAATCCATCAACAGAAAGGAAAGTGAAAGTGAAGTCGCTCAGTCGTGTCTGACTCTTTGCCACCCCATGGACTGTATAGCCTGCCAGGATCTTCCATCCATAGGATTTTCCAGTAAGAATACTGGAGTGAGTTGCCATTTTCTTCTCCAGGGGAATCTTCCTGACCCAGGGATTGAACTCAGGTCTCCAGCACTGCAGGCATACTCTTCACCCTCTGAGCCACTGAGCCACCAGGGAATCCCCAATAGAAAGGAAAAGAATCTGAAAAGGAATATATATACACACACACATACATATAACTGAATCACTTTGCTGCACACTTTAATAGGATATTGTAAATTAATATATTTAAATAAAAAATATTTTTAACCTTGGCTTTTTTCCCAACCAGGGACTCAGGGATCTTTCTCATGGAGCCAGGTCCTCTCCTCTCCCCACTGCAGTGAGAACCTTGGAGAAAGAGGAATTGCCCTCAGAGAACCCATACCCCTTTAATTTAGAGGACATCCCCACTAATCGAGATAAAGTCCTGCATTCATGCAACAAAAGTTCCTAGACCCTGAGAGGAAATTTAGAAAATAGGAAGCCTCTTAACATCATCTTATTTTTTCTCCAAGAGTCAAAATGACAAGTGTGCCAGTTTCTGGTGATGCCACGGACTCGGGTTGGCACTCCCACACTCAGAGGACTTGTAGCCTTGCTGATGCCTCTCGGGGTAAAGGGAAGCTGCCTTTGTCCTAATTTGCCAGCTTTACTGTTGCTTTGATGGAGGGTTCAACTGGGGGGCCATTTAAAAGGTAGCTCTTGCAGCTTGGATGACTAAGGATCTGAAAAGCTGGTTCTGGACTTTCTCACGGGCCCATCTTTAGACTGGGGTCATCTTGGGGTCGCTTATGGAAAGCGCTTTCATAACACCACGTGGAAAGGAATTTATGCACCATGCCAGCCACTGGTGTGGACACAAGGAGGGGCAGCCTGCTGGATCTTTGAGCGGACTTCTTTTAACCAAACCATAAGGAAATGAATTAAGCAGTGATGAGCATTGGGAGTTTGTTTTTCCTTAAATTCTTTCCATCCTGGTATAAGAAGAATTTAGGAAGTAATCACATTTTCCCTCCTTGGTAGATGTTTAGGAAACAATGGGAGTGGCAGTTTAGCATTTAGATTAGGGTGGGGTCATTGGAGACAGATTAAAGTATGATCTATGCACCCACATGGCCCATGGTGAAGGAGGAAACCACCTCCAGCAACTCACAACTTAGAAATTAAGGGATGGACCAGGGACTTGCCTGCTGGCCCAGGGGTTAAGAATCCACAACTGCTGAGCCCACACGCCCCAACTGGAGAGTCTGTGCGCCGCGGTGAGATCCCTCAGGATGAAATGAGGATCCTGAGTGCGGCAACTGAGACCTGACACAGCCAAATAAATATTTCTAAAGAAACTTAAAAAAGAGAGAAAGGGTGGACCTAGTCTGGTGCTGGGAGAAGCTTGCAAGGTTCCCCTGGGCCGACACCCAATCAGCAGCTGAGACTGGGGCAGGACAGAGCTCTCTGTCACTTCGCCTGTGTCATCCCCGACCGGAGAGAGCGCCTCTGTGCAAGGTCTCTTACTTGAAGAATGTATTAAAAATAACCTATTTGGTAAACATTAGAGAAAAAGCTACAATTGCAAAGAGGGTAATGACATGAAACAAGACTTCCCTTCCTACCAGCCTGCCCACAGGGAGAGGCGCTTCTGAGTAGTGCTGAGTGCAACCAGAGAGGAGAAGTGAGAACCTGACTGCAACATCCCTCTGGTTGCAGAAGATTTATGACAACTGGCAGCAGATGGTCCCCACTGCCCGCCTTTCCATCACTGTGGGGCAGGATGACAGGATGGCATAATTTGATGTTTACATAAAGGGAGGAGAAAGCCACTTGGCACTTTGCCAAAGGGATGGGTCTCCTTTTTGCTCTAGACTCTTCTGTCCTTCAGTCCCAAAGTACCCAGAATTCTTCTGCAATGAAGACCTCCCAACACACTTCTTTATTCTTTCGTTTTTCCCATTTTCCTCTTTTTCCTGTTTTTAAACTTTAGTACCTTCTAAGGAAGATTTCCAGCAATATAGGGTTACTTAGTAGATATGGTCTCTGACTCAAAAATCATCTAGGGATCATGAGTGCTAGCAAATACCCTTGTACAATCACTATATAAAATTGCTTGGGTTTGGGTTTTCAGATTCAAGAAGCATGAAACACTAAAGGAAATGAAAACAGACTCACTCATCCTAAAGAGACTGCATATCCCTTATCATTCAAGAAGCATACCTTAAAACTGTACTTATTATACAATTATTTTTCATATTTATAATAATAAGTAAAAGTGATAGAAACTTAGCTTAGCCCAAGAATGAGCACACTTTTAGACTTGCAGGTTGCTGCTGAAAAGCGGTATTCTAATCTAGAGTACATGTAAGGAAGTGTAAGCAGAAACCCTGCTTCCCTTGTAGAACAGAGCACATCCGGTCCAGGTAAGCTGCTGTCCTCCACACGGCTCTATGTTTCACTAACTCAGCCATAGAAACCCTATGCTCCTTGCCAGTGCCTGGTGTAGGAAAGGTACTTGCCAATAAAACACTGAATGAACAATGAAACAGAAGCCTGATACGGATCTTTGGGAAATATTTCCTTGCTCTTTAAAAGAGACACAGTTGAAAGAAGCTTCCCTCTCATCTTCTATTGAACACTATCAGATGTATGAGGACTGGTGATGCCTAGACTGTGGCAGTCATTTTGTGACCATGAGAACAGAAGAAGCATGACAGAGATGAGCCCCTGAGGATGGAGGAACGAAACATGGAAGTAAACTGAGCCCTCAAGGTCGCCACCGTGCTGTGCAATTAGACCACTCCAGGCAGCCCCGCTAGAGGAGTCCTTCTTATGGGCAATTATATTTTTTCCTTATTATTTAAGCCAATTAAGATAAAATTTTCTGTCAGTTGTAGCAAAAGCACTCCAGGAAGCTATTCGATTGTATTCTTTGATATAATAATTCATCTTGGAGAAGATACGTATTTTGGAGATGTTCTGACCACAAGATTAAACATTGTTAATCAAAAACTAGAAAATACAGAGACATGTACATGAAAAATCACATAATGAAGAAGAAAAGCAGAATATAAAAGGATAGAGACACAATCCTAACAACGTCAATATGCACACAGCTTCTACCAAAGATCAGAAGAAAATCCAACTCTGCAGTGATAGCTGATCAATAAATGTTCACTAGATTCTATCAACTATTACTCCAATTGAAACCTTAAATTTTAAAGTCTATGAAAAAGTAGACAAAATCAGATCTCAAATAGGAACTTCTGCACAAAATGAATGGCAGAGAAAGGTCTATGAAAGAGGAGTGACAGGTGTTTTAGGAAATGCTTTTAGAACAAGTCATTCCCTGTCAGTGATCTGGAGCTTTCTCCCCTGATGTAATTACCTATTACAATAGCCCAAATGTATGAAATATCTTTTCAAAAATTGCCAGATACACAGACTTCAAAGAAGAGAAAGGGTAGGATTGTAAAAGAGTGAGGAAAGAAGACAAAGGAAAAACAGTATGGGAGACGGTCACCGGCTCTCACACAATGAATTCCTGAAAATATGTCATAAGCACAGCCTGAGTTGTGCTTTAACTGGCATAAATTCAAGCGGAAGAGCAAATCTAAGTCAGAGAAGCTGTTGCAGCAAGAAAACTGTCTGCATCTGCCTGAACAGCAGAAAAGACAAGGAGCAGGGAAAAACCAGACAAAAAGAAAATCCGTCAAATTCATATCAGTGGGAAAGGCTATAGGAATATGTTTGTTGTAGGCAGTTATAGAGCTGTATTTTCGGAATTCCACTCTTAAGAGTCACCACTGAAACTGAGTTCTGGTATTCCTAGTATTGACAGCTAAAATTAAGACAGATCGGAAACATCAAGGCCAAGCAAATTACTGTCATATTGGGAAGCTTGCCTTCAACAGCAGCAAAAACATCAAGAAAACACGTTTAATTACATTTCATCGAATGCACTCCCACCTCCCTAAGCTTTCAGCCAATTCTCTGTCATTCAATCTCTCAAACGTTGACTCAAGGAGCACATTATATCAAGGCCTTATTAAACGTTAGCTTTCTTTTTATTTTGAACTGCTGCTTAAGATTGTTTTCAGAACTGGATTTTGGTGTGGGAATCAGATTTCTTTTGAATTTGATGAAGTATTGCCAGCTGAAGCCAATTTAATGACGCAAAAGAAATGTCAGGCTGTGCAGTTAGAATAATAATTTTCTTAAAAAGTCAGAGAATTTAACAAGCAATTAAGCATATTTCATAAGGAGGAGAAAAAGCCCCTATATTTTACCTCATTATAGATAGAAATGTTTAGTGTAAGAACAGTCAACAGCAGTGCCTTGTTTTCTCAAAAGTTAAATGTACTAAATATCCAAAGTTGCAAGGCATGCATTTTTTTTAATTTCAAAAGGAGCCATTTTATGTTGTCTTTAAAAGGTCAGTTTTCTGCAGATTTGCCATTATTACACATATAAGGAGATTTCCAGGAATATACTCGTTAAAGACCCAATTAAGATACTGACATACTTCACATTTATTTTAGCCACCCCAAATAGTATGATTAAAAATAGACAGGATTAAGGATTTCAGAGTGAATAGAGAATTAACTCCAAAAAAATGGTTAAGACTGATAAGAAGGATGAAGTCATGTGTATATTAGATGAACTTTTAGTATTCCCATCAGAACTATTTCTTAAATGATTCTTCTTCTCAAAATTGAAAAAAGACATAAATTAGGGTTTTACTGAAAAAAGACACAAATTATGGATTTATGCAATAAATTCCATATCTCAATACTCGTTTTCTGAATAAACAATTTCCTAGATGCCACTAGCCACTCTGACTCACAGTTTAAAACTGAAATACCTTGTGGGCGTTCCATCTGGAGAGCCTGGCCTCAGGCAAACCGTGAGTTTCCTAGTAATAAGGATTTGCCCTGGTCTCAAGTCACTGACCGTCAAACCAGAGGGTTCTGAATAGCCTCCTGTAAGGCACAGGCAAGCTCCATAAGAAGATGAGAGCCCACAGCACGCTCTCAGCAAAATGGACAGAGCCAGAGCTTGGAATACGGGCATCCATACGATGGAATATTATGCAGTTGTGTGTGTGTGTAAGTTCGCATGCACTGACATGAAAAACTCTCCAGAATATGTTAAGCGAAAGAAAAAAGGTACAAAATATTCTATTACTATTGTAATATCACACTTTAGGTGTAAAAATGGGAAAGGCGTGGAATGTGGTTTTGAGTCTTATTATATTTGCATATAGGAACACATTGATAAAAACATCTACTGAAAGTGATTCCCTTTGGGGGGTGACAGAGGAAACAATAGGAAACATGCATTCAGAATAAGACAATGGGTACCTCTGCATAATATTTAGATTTTGAATCATGTGAACATATCAGGTAGTAAAAAACAATAGGAATTGTTTTTGTCAGTAAGAAACAAAGTCAGCAATGCGCTTCCCATATTGCAGTCTGGGGTGATAAACCATTAAAATACCCTAAACCTGATTTTCCTAATTTGTAAGCTATTTCAAATGCTGTTTTGTACATGGGCTACTTTGAGGGCCACTGACAGGTTCAAAAATGTTCTCAAAATCAAAATGGCTATTCCCTACTCAGGCTGGCCTTGGGCATTTTAACAGCCACTTCGTTACCTGCCTGTTCTAACAGAATTGACTGTTAGTAGGGTGGAGCCTGGTGGGCTGCTGTCTCTGGGGTCACAAAGAGTCAGACACCACTGAAGCGACTTAGCAGCAGCAGCAACAGGCAATCAAGTAAAGCAAACGGACGTCAGTGAACCACACCAAGACAGCTGTGAATATCTGCCACTGAGTGTAAAATCTCCAGGCATCTAAACTGTATCTACATCATTGGGATCTTATTTTTTGCGATCTCACTTATATTCTTCAATGCTGGTTTCCACTTCTTCAGGTCACCCAAAACTATTTATTGAATATGAGCATTAGGAAAATAAGAACCGAAAGATGGAGCCAAGGGGAAGGGAGAGAAGGAAGGAGGGAGAGAAAGAAGACATGACAAGTGATAACAGTGAAAGATGGGGAGAGATGGCACAGAAAATGTAGAGGAGAAACTGAGAGGGAACCAGCTTCTCTTCTGTATTATGTATTGACAAAAGCCAACTCATTCACCAGGTGTTCAGAACCATGGACACGCTTTCTCAAAGGAACAAATTTAGGTTTCCAGGTGAGGTGAGGTGAGGTGAAAGTCGCTCAGTCGTGTCCGACTCTTTGCTACCCCATGGACTATACAGTCCATGGAATTCTCCAGGCCAGAANGTGTTCAGAACCATGGACACGCTTTCTCAAAGGAACAAATTTAGGTTTCCAGGTGAGGTGAGGTGAGGTGAAAGTCGCTCAGTCGTGTCCGACTCTTTGCTACCCCATGGACTATACAGTCCATGGAATTCTCCAGGCCAGAATACTGGAGTGGGTAGCCTTTCTAGGTTTCCAGGCTAGCCCACAAAAGCCTGCAGAAATTGAACATGGCTAGCCTAAGAGCAGGGGTTTGGTAAAAGGGTGTCCACTCTTACCCATAGAAAAAGACCCCTTTCTTATGCATTCCTGCAGGCTTGACGAGATTTAGGGAAACTTTTGAAATAGACAAGGCCATTTCTAGTTCTGAGCCTTTCTTCCATATCTTGTCTTCCCCTCCTTAGGATGAACGGGGCCTGGTTTCATGAGGCTTGAAGACCCTCAGGGAGCTGACAGCTCTTCCCCCGTTAAAACCGAATCAAACCAGAAGGAAATAAAACAAAAATCCTCCCCTCCACTCACCGTCTTTGTCTCAGTTCGACATTACGGAGAAGTTTGCTAAGTTACATTCATGTATTAATGATTAATTAACCTGTTCAGCAGCATTTCTCTGATCAGAACATCTTTATGAAAGCTTTATGGCTGGTGGGGCCAGGTGGGCAGCCCAGCCAGGTCTCGGTGGCTCCCATCTCCCTGGTGCCATCTCCCAAGACCAGCTCTTGCCATTCAAGGCTTCTCTTCATCCACCACCCCCATCCTCTCCACTCTTTCAGCTCATTCCCACAGCTTAGAGGCAGGTTCAGTTGCAGTTAATAATACCCACTGGCATCCTCCCAGGACATCCTGTACACACCAGTAAACATTTGATAAATACTTGCTGGTTGACTGGGTTCCAGGCACTTTTACTGCTTTATATTCAAAGTGGCTTTGAAAAGTAAGCAAAGATTAAGTTCCTGAAAGTCTGGAAGTGAAGCCAGAAAACCTGAGTTAGGGCTGTATCCTGGCCATTTACTGTGAGATCCTGTACAAATCTACCTCTGGTTTCATTGTTTGCAAATAAACAAAAATAACTAAGCGCTTACTCCACGTCAGGCATGCTTCCGTGCACTTTCTGTATATCGAAGTCTTTACTCTTGGTAACAACACTGCAGGGTGGGATATGATGTTTATGTTCCTTCTAGCTCCAGAACTAGGTGTTTAATGACTATAAGCTTCTACCTGTCAAGTAAATAAGGCCGAGAAAGTACCTTATATATTATAGAAATGGGTACAGATGCTACTGAAATGGCAGAGAGAAAAATAACAGCGATGGGAATCAGGAGAAGGTGCAATGGGGACATGACCATGCGTGGTGCGGCCTTTCCACTCTTTTAGGAGCATCCCAAGGACACATATTTCTCGCCTGTGTCTTTCAAACAACACTCTACTCCTCGGCAAGGCCTTCCGTTATCCAGACCTGTCTAAGACTGGGTAGGAGAGCGGAATTCAGGTAAGGGATGTGTTCAGCCCATAGATCTAAACCACATTCCCTAATCAGCTTCACCACCACAAGCTCACTGTGTCTTATTTTTCAACCAGTTCTGAATTTAAAGCAAATGTAAGAGGTGTTCTTGATTATCATTCCTCAAACACAGCAATATTACAGGAAACTGGCAAAACAAATGTTGTTCCTCCTGCACCTCCTTCCTCTACGTGAGGAGGTGAGCCGGTTTGCCCATTAGTTCCATTTGAGGGGTGGATCATTTACTGTGCTCCTGCTGTGTGCAAGCACATGCTGGGAATCAAGGAAACACAGATAACGAAAGCAGTGACCGAAAGGAAGCTCCTGGGAAGACAGGCACAGACAGTGGTACTGCCAGTCTGGAAAACACAAAGATGGCTTAGACAGCTTGAAACCTGGTTGACTATATTTTTACAAAAGTTGGCGGGTTGTGTGTGGGGGTGGCGGGGGGAACTGGGGCTGGTGCTTTGGCATTCCCTCTGGAAGAAGAGAAATGGTGATGTGGATCCCATCCACACTGCCCCACCAAGTTCCTGAGGCGCAGTGCCTCTCAGATTCTGCCTCTGCCTTCACGGCCAGTCTCTTAGGATAGGAGACCTGGAGCAGAGAGGCACATGGAAAAGACAGAAAGGGAAACAGGGAGCCCGATGACACCTGTCTCCCGTGCTCAGTGTCACCAGCCAACCAGCTCAGCCCTCCGAGAAACGGGGTCAAGTGTGTTCACGACAACACAGTCAAATGACTCGGGAAGATGTGCAATGACTGAGTTTTTCTTTAGAAAACTCTGGAAGCCACAGTTTAGGATAGCAAGGAGACCCAGGGAGAATGCCAAGGAAGTCGAAAGAAAGTATGTGAAAGGATGGGGAAAAAATCTCCACTCCAGGATCCAGAGTGAGTGTGCTCACTCTGAAGGCCACAGGGTGGACTGACAGTCCTCTGTGACTTGGACCACGAAGGCCTGAGCTGTTAGAGAAAGAAGACGGGACACCATAAGGAGGATGGGGACAGTCACTAGCCAAGATGTCGATGCTCCTCAGGGAGCTTTACAAACAGCTTTGCGAGTGGATGGCTGAAGGGGGACAAGGGGGCCACCCCTTAAAACATTCCGGTAAGTTCATTTAATACAACCATGTTGTACTGAATATAACTCATGGTGGATGCTCAACAGTTGGCTGGTGGGTGAAGACCTAAGTTCGGCCAGGAGAACCTAGGTTTTCTCAACCCATCTGTGACAGCTAAGCCTCCTGCTGTAACCCGCAGAAATTCCCACTCAGCTTCACCAACATCCACCGCATGTCTCAGCTTGCTTTCTAGACTCTGAGCTCCAGCAAGGCTGGGGCATTCCTGGCTTACTTCTCTCCACCTGATACAGCTGCCGACTCAGTGTCTGAAGCTGAGAAGGCATGTATCCTTCCATCCACCCGCCCACTGACCTGTGGGATTTTATTTTTCTCACCCGGTATCTCCACCTCTGACTTCTGGGAAATGCTCCCTCACCCATTACAACATTATGGTTTGCGGTTGTTGTTGTTCACTTGCTAAGTTGTGTCTAACTCTTTGCGATATGCAGCACACCAACTTTCCTGTCCTTCACTTTCTTCCAGAGTTTGCACAAACTCACGTCCACTGAGACAGTGATGCCATCCAACTATCTCATCCGCTATCGACCCCCCGTCTCTCCTGCCCTCAATCTTTCCCAGCATCAGGGTCTTAATCTAATGAGTTTGCTCTTCGCATCAGGTAGTCAAAGTATTAACACTTCAGCATCAGTCCTTCCAGTGAATATTCAGCATTGATTTCCTTTAGGATTGGCTGGTTTGATCTCTTTGCTGTCCAAGAGACTCTCAAGAGTCTTCTTAGGGATTTGAGGGGCAGTCTAACATCCTCTAAAATGCCTATCCCACCTCAAACCAGGTTTGGCATGGGTGGACATCTGAAATGATCCAGGGATGACCACTATTCACCACTATTCAAGCTGGGCCACTCAGAGCCCTACCCAGAAGCCATGTTCTCCTTTGGAGATGGGACTGAAAACAGAGGGCTGGAGAGTGCATGGCAGCCAGCTAAGCAGAGAGAGCCTGCCTGCAAGGCTGCTGCTGACACTCAGAAAGGAGCAGAAGGGGATGAAGAGCCAGCGGCATGTGGAGTCCTGGGTGGGCATGCCTGTGGCCTTGCTGCACCCTTGCCCTTCCTGTGACCAGGCTCTGTGAGTCAGTAAGTGCCCAATTTTCCCAGACCATCCGTTCACATTGGGTTTTTGCCACTTGTAGCCCAAAGACTCCTGACTAACACATGGAAGGAATTACTATTTGGTATAATTAGGCCCCTGCAGAGCTTTGAGAACCACCAGGAAACATGTGATCACCGAGCTCCTCCCCTCACACTGATGGCCAGAATCTGCGTCAATCCAGGAAACATAGCCGACTTGGAACAGAGGTGGTGGGACGCAGGCTGCCTAATTCTGCGGAAGCACCAGCACGTGGGCAGAGCATGCAAGTTCACAGGAACAGAGAGCAATACTAAGAGCCTGGATAATTAAGAAGCTCAATGTGAGCATCACAGAAAAGAAGTGAAAGTCGCTCAGTCGTGTCCAACTCTTTGAGACCCCATGGACTGTACGGTCCATGGAATTGTCCAGGCCAGAATACTAGAGTGGGTAGCCTTTCCCTTCTTTAGGGGATCTTCCAAACCCAGGGATTGAACCCAGGTCTCCCACATTGCAGGTGGATTCCTTACCAGCTGAGCCACAAGGGAAGCCCAAGAATACTGGAGTGGGCAGCTTCTCTCTTCTCCAGAGGATCTTCCTGACCCAGGAATCGAACTGGGGTCTCCTGCATTGCAGGTGGATTCTTGACCAAATGAGTTATCAGGGAAGCCCAGAGGAAAGAAAGGCAACTGGGCAGAAGAGAGGTTGAAAGCTCATCAGTGGCTTGTTTCTGATCTATGTACCAAGAAGGAAGAAACACTCCTCCAATTTCCTACGTATCTGTGTTTCCCAGTTTAGCCGAGGATAGCAGTGCAATTTTACTGTTGCTAAAAGTCAGTGCAGTACAGAGGTTCTCAATGTTTGGTTCCAGGACCAGAAAAGAAGCAGCATCACCAGAACTTGTTAGAAATGCAAGCAACCGGCTTTACCCCAGACCTGGCAAAGTCCACTCTCTGGGGGTGGAGCCCAGCCATTTGTTTGAACAAGCTCTCCAAGGTGACTAGCTTCCCGATGGGTCAGATGGCAAAGCATCTGCCTGCAATGTGGGAGACCGGGGTTCAATCCCTGGGTCGGGAAGATCCCCTGGAGAAGGAAATGGCAACCCACTCCAGTATTCTTGCCTGGAGAATCCCATGGACGAAGGAGCCTGGTAGGCTACAGTCCATGGGGTTGCAAAGAGTTGGACACGACAGAACAACTTCACTTGCCAAGGTGACTGTGATGCATGATGAAGCTGGAAGAACATGGGCACAGTGTTTTGGCAGCTCTGGTGCCAGGTCCTTGGGTTTTGCACACACCACCATCTGAACAGGGCCCTGGAGGTGTGCACAGTGGTATCCCTTCAGTTCACATTCTGGCTTAGCCACTTACAATCTGAGCAGCCTCGAGCAAATTACTTAACCTCTTTGAGTCCCAGACTCTACATTTGTAAAACAGAAATGAGAGCAGTAGCCATTGAAGAGTTCTGAGGATTTCATAATATTCATAAAGTACTTAGTTCAAGGTGCTAGTACAAGCACTCCATAAATGTTGGTTATTAGTATTATTTTGGTGCTGTTCTGACTGCAGAGCAGGGTCTGGGCCCAGGAAAACTAGAGGGGACCTGTCCAGAGGGCCTGTTCTTCTAAAACACCCACTATCACAGCCTGTAGGTATTTTTTTCTGTCTAGCACATTCCTAGTTATCCTTCAACATCCTGTTCAAGGTCACCTCCTCTGTGATGGCTTCCCAGAGCTCATACTTCCTTCCTCAGGCCATCCTTCCTCAAAGCCCCCAGACTGCCTGGAGATGACCCCGGCTCTGTCCCTTCCTAGTTGACTGATCTTGGCAAAGCTTCTTCGCTTTTCTATGCCTTAGTTTCCTCATCTGAGAAATGGGATGCTGCTGCTGCTGCTGCTGCTAAGTCACTTCAGTCGTGTCCGATTCTGTGCGACCCCATAGACGGCAGCTCACCAGGCTCCCCCGTCCCTGGGATTCTCCAGGCAAGAACACTGGAGTGGGTTGCCATTTCCTTCTCCAATGCAAGAAAGTGAAAAGTGAAAGGGAAGTCGCTCAGTCGTGTCCGACTCTTCGCGACCCCATGGACTGCAGCCCACCAGTCTCCTCCGTCCATGGGATTTGCCAAGCAAGAGTACTGGAGTGGGGTGCTATTTGAATAACTGTATTTACCTATAGGATTGTTGGGAGGGATTAAATGAGGCAATACATGTAAAGGTATGACAGTACCAGGGATACAGTAAATGTTCAGTAACTGTTAGCTGTGTCTCCTGGTGCCTGTCCCTCTGTAGGTGTAGGATGGATGAGAGAATGATGAGTGAGTGGATGTGGAGCAGGTCCAGGTCTAGGGTGAGGTGAGGGAGGGCTTGCCTCATGTATAAAACTTCATGGGACACAATAAACTCAGTCCCAATAAGAGTTAGAATCACTCCAATGAAAAAAAGAAGGTTTCAATAAAACTTTATTTACAAACACAGGCAGATGGTCCACGGCCATAATTTGCTAATTTTTTTTTCAAACATTGCATTAAAATATGATTTGTCTCAAGTACTGAGGCATAGGGCATGGGATGCCAGGATTGGCTCTGCTTTTTCTCCCCTGGTGGACCCTGAAAACACAAGCCCTGCTGGAGAATCACACCCAGCACCCAGCACCCAGCACCGTGAAGTTCCTCCTGCTTCATGGTCAGTCTCAAGGTCAGATCTTCACGGCACAGATCATCACGATGGTGTGATCACTCACCCAGAGCCAGACATCCTGGAATGTGCAGTCAGGTGGGACTTAGGAAGCATCACTACGAAGCTAGTGGAGGTGATGGAATTCCAGCTGAGCTATTTCAAATCCTAAGAGATGATGCTGTGAAAGTGCTACACTCAATATGCCAGCAAATTTGGAAAACTCAACAGTGGCCACAGGACTGGAAAAGGCCAATTTTCATTCCAATCCCAAAGAAAGGCAATGCCAAAAAATGCTCAAACTACCATACAATTGCACTCATCTCACATGCTAATTAAGTAATGCTCAAAATTTTCCAAGCTAGGCTTCAACAATACGTGAACCATGAAATTCCAGATGTTTAAGCTGATTTTAGAAAAGGCAGAGGAACCAGAGATCAAACTGGCAACATCCATTGGATCATCAAAAAAAGCAAGAGAGTTCCAGAAAAACGTCTATTTCTGCTTTATTGACTATACCAAAGCCGTTGACTGTATGGATCACAACAAACTGTGGAAAATTCTGAAAGAGACGGAAATACCAGATTACCTGACCTGCCTCTTGAGAAACCTATATGCAGGTCAGGAAGCAACAGTTAGAACTGGACATGGAACAACAGACTGGTTCCAAATAGGAAAAGGAGTACATCAAGTCTATATATTGTTTATTTAACTTATATGCAGAGTATATCATGCAAAATGCCAGCTGGATGAAACATAAGCTGGAATCAAGATTGCCAGGAGAAATATCAATAACCTCAGATATGCAGATGACACCATCCTTATGGCAGAAAGTGAAGAAGAACTAAAGAGACTCTTGATGAAAGTGAAAGAGGACAGTGAAAAAGTTGGCTTAAAGTTCAACATTCAGAAAACTAAGATCATGGCATCCAGTCCTATTACTTCATGGCAAATAGATGGGGACACAGTGGCTGACTTTATTCTTCTGGGCTCCAAAATCACTGCAGATGGTGACTGCAGCCATGAAACTGGAAGACACTTACTCCTTGGAAGAACAGTTATGACCAACCTAGACAGCATATTAAAAAGCAGAGACATCACTTTGCCGACAAAGGTCCCTCTAGTCAAGGCTTTGGTTTTTCTAGCAGTCATGTATGGATGTGAGAGTTGGACTATAAAGAAAGCTGAGCACCGAAGAATTGATGCTTTTGATGCTTTTGAACTGTGGTGTTGGAGAAGACTGTTGAGAGTCCCTTGGATCACAAGGAGATCCAACCAGTTCATCATAAAGGAAATCAGTCCTGAGTATTCATTGGAAGGACTGATGTTGAAGCTGAAACTCCAATACTTTGGCTACCTGATGCGAAGAACTGACTCATTTGAAAAGACCCTGATGCTGTGAAAGATTGAAGGCAGGAGGAGAAGGGGACAACAGAGGATGAGATTGCTGGATGGCATCACTGACTCAATGGATATGAGTTTGAGTAAACTCTGGGAGTTGGTGATGGACAGGGAGACCTGGCAAACTGCAGTCCATTGGGTCACAAAGAGTTGGACACGACCGAGCAACTGAACTGAACTGCCCTTTCCACTTCATACCTGTGTCCTGGATCTGAGCCAATCTGCTTAGAATGGGCTCCTATCTAAACCTCAAGACAGTTTCTAAAGAGAATATAAACTCAAAGCACACCAGTTTCCATCTGCAGCTTTCAGATCAGATCAGAAGTGTATTTATACTGCTGGATGGCATCACTGACTCAATGGATATGAGTTTGAGTAAACTCTGGGAGTTGGTGATGGACAGGGAGACCTGGCAAACTGCAGTCCATTGGGTCACAAAGAGTTGGACACGACCGAGCAACTGAACTGAACTGCCCTTTCCACTTCATACCTGTGTCCTGGATCTGAGCCAATCTGCTTAGAATGGGCTCCTATCTAAACCTCAAGACAGTTTCTAAAGAGAATATAAACTCAAAGCACACCAGTTTCCATCTGCAGCTTTCAGATCAGATCAGAAGTGTATTTATACATATTCCCATATATGTGCTTAGTCACTCAGTCATGTCCAACTCTTTGCAACCCCATGGACTGTACCCCTCCAGGCTCCTCTGTCCATGAGGATTCTCCAGGCAAGAACACTGAAGTGGATTGCCATGCCCTCCTCCAGGGGATCTTCCCAACCCAAGGATTGAACTCAGGTCTCCTGCATTGCAGGCAGGTTTTTTTTACCATCTGAGCTGCCAGGGAATCCCTTCACATACGTAACCATCCATATGTCTTATTAGACTTGGTTTTGGTATGGTCTAAAATTTTGAAGGATGTACATATCCACAGCAAACTGATAACAGTCACCTCTTTCTAAAGCATAAGTTCTCCCGTTTCTGATGCCTTTCTCATCCCGAGAGGGACAGGCTGAGGCTGTGGCAGCTTTTTAGTGGGGGCTTAGTCCCTTTAAGGAACAACCTGTCTCAGAGTACACACACCATCTTTGTTGGAGGGGCAACTTGTTACCACTTGATTGCTTGGGTTGACAGAGGCAGGCCTCATTCTGGGGCCCGTGTTTCCACAAAGAGGAAGTTGTGAGAAGAAAGGGGTTTTTCTTACAATGATTGGGTACACTTTGCAAATCATGGCAGGGGATTTCTTTCTTTCTCCTTTTTATATCTCGCCTGGAAAATGAAAGCCATTTAGGGAAGTGAATGTCGTGTGCTTTGCTTGCTTGGGCCACGTAAACAACATGTTTCATGGTGCTGATTCAAAATCAGACCAAATCTGGGTTTCCCTTTCTCTCTCAGACTGACTTTGAAGTCTCTAGGTCTTTGTTCTTTGTGGCAAGCATAGCTCAGCCCCCAGGGGAAGCCAATAGGGTTTGGATCAGACACGATCGCAGCATCCTGCCATACAGCCACTGCCTTGGCAAGGTCCATTAGCGACACGTTGGGCACGTGCTCATCAGCATTGAGCTCCTGGGCGTGCCCTTTAGAGTTCTGAACCCAAAACTGGCCGTGGCACTCCCCTTGCCAGGCAGGGCCTTGATGAGAGTCATGTCCCACAGTCCTCCAGCTCTCAGCTTCTGAGCTGTTATCAGAGACGTGCCCCCACCCTGGGCTCTCACCCCTCCCCTGATCTCTCCTCAGATGCATGCTAATGCCTTACATCCTTCTTGTTTGCCTCTTTCTGCCACTGGACTCTAGACACGAGGGGTAGAAACAGCCTCTGCCATGCAAGTCACTGTTTCCAGCATCTGGTACAGGGCCAGGCACATACTTAATAAATATTTATTCAATGACAGCATCTATATGAAAATGAGTCATCAAGTAGCTTGCCCAGGTCAAGGCTGGTTCCACACCATCACAGCCAGCTTCAAACCAGGCCCCATGTACACTGCTGGGTTCTCCTGGCTACTTAGTTAGCCATGTGTGTGTGCATGCTAAGTCGCTTTAGTGTCTTAGCGTGGCCAACTCTTTTCAACCCTCGGGACTGTAGCCCACCAGGCTCCTCTGTCCATGGGATTCTCCAGGCAAGAATACTGGAGTGGGTTGCCATGCCCTCCTCCAGGGGATCTTCCCGACCCAGGGGTCGAAACTGCATCTCCAGCAACTCCTGCACTGCAGGTGAATTCTTTACCACTGAGTCACCAGGGAAGCCCCTTAGATAGCCATATCAAGACTTAATTTTCCACTCTGTAAAATGGGGATAATAACTACCTCATAGGATTACTGTGAGATAAAAATCAGATACACAGACCATATCTTATTTTGGCAGACTCTATTATTATTCCCAGTTATTTTCTGCCTTCCTGGTAAGAGGAGTATGTATCTTCACACATGACCAACAGAGCAGACAGACTGAAAACCACAATCACAGAAAACTAACCCATCTGATCACATGGACCACAGCCTTGTCTAGCTCAATGAAACTGTGAGCCATGCCATGTAGGGCCACCCAAGACGGGCGGGTCATGGTGGAGAGTTCTGACAAACTGTGGCCCACTGAAGAAAGGAATGGCAAACCACTTCAACATTCTTCTCTTGAGAACCCCATGAACAGTATGAAAAGGCAAAAAGATAGGACACTGAAAGATGAACTCCCCCGGCCAGTAGGTGCCCAATCTGCTACTGGAGATCACTGGAGAAATAACTCCAGAAAGAATGAAGACCCAGTTGTGGATGTGACTGGTGATGGAAGCAAGGTCTGATGTTGTAAAGAGCAATATTGCACAGGAACCTGGAATGTTAGGTCCATGAATCAAGGCAAATTGGAAGTGGTCAAACAGGAGAGGGCAAGAAAACATTTTAGGAATCAGTATACTAAAATGGACTGGAATGGGTGAATTTAACTCAGATGACCATTATATCTACTACTGTGGGGAAGAATCCCTTAGAAGAAATGGAGTAGCCATCATGGTCAACAAAAGAGTCCAAACTGCAGTACCTGGATGCAATCTTAAAAATGACAGAATGATCTCTGTTCGTTTTCAAGACAAACCATTCAATATCACGGTAATCCAAGTCTATGCCCCGACCTACAAGAAGACCTTCTAGAGCTAACACCCAAAAAAGATGTCCTTTTCATTATAGGGGACTGGAATGCAAAAGTAGGAAGTCAAGAAACACCTGGAGTAACAGGCAAATTTGGCCTTGGANGAAGTCAGGCAGGTTGATTCCTCCAGTTCCATTCTTCTTTCTCAAGATTGCTTTGGCTATTCAAGGATTTCTGTATTTCTATGCAAATTGTGAAATGATCTGTTCTAGCTCTGTGAAAAATACCACTGGTAGCTTGACAGGGAGTGCACTGAATCTGTAGATTGCTTTGCGTCTCTGCTTCTAAAGGGCTCATCAGTTTAGGTCAAACTTATCTGTATCATCTTTCTATCATTTACATTTAACTGCAAAATTTTATCACAATGGTACCTAGGATTGTGTGCACAACAATGGTCAGGAACTTCAAGTTCACTTTAGAACTCAGCCTACCACACAGTTCCAAGCTCTGTGTAAAGGTACAGTCCATATCATGGCTTGGCCAAAAAGTTTGTCAGGTTTTTGCATAACATCTTATAGAAAAACCTAAACAAAATTTTTGGACAACTCAATACATACACATGCTTGCATCCTAAGGAACTGCCCTTTTCCCTATGATCCTATAAACAGAGAAGCTCACTAAGCTATCACAGGACCTAAAGAGCCCAGTTCTGTAGCTAAGCTTCCCTGGTCTTGGGTTTGAAGGTCCAGGACCAAAGTTCAGTGTCCCTAGATTCTCAATAACTATGGCTCCCAAAATGCTTTGGTGACATCTGATTCTAGGGTAGAAATATCCTGCATAGTACATTTGTTATTGTTCAGTTGTTCAACGGTGTTTGACTCTTTTGTGACCCCCATGGACTGCAGCACATCAGGCTTCCCTGTCCTTCACTATATCCCACAGTAGGCTCAAATTCATGTCCACTGAGTCAGTGGTGCCATCCAACCATCTCATCCTCTGTCACCTCCTTCTCCTCCCACCTTCAATCTTTCCCAGAATTAGGCTCTTTTACAATGAATTGACTTTTCACATCAGGTGGCCAAGGTACTGGAGCTTCAGCTTCAGCATCCGTCCTTCCAATAAGTATTAAGGGTTGATTTCCTTTAGGATTGACTGCTTGGATCTCCTTGTAGTCCAAGGGTCTCTCAAGAGTCTTCTCAAGCACCACAGTTACAAAGTAACACCACAGCACATAGTATATGCTGCTGCTGCTGCTGCTGCTAAGTCACTTCAGTCGTGTCCAACTCTGTGCGACCCCATAGACGGCAGCTCACCAGGCTCCCCCGTCCCNAAGCCCCCAGACTGCCTGGAGATGACCCCGGCTCTGTCCCTTCCTAGTTGACTGATCTTGGCAAAGCTTCTTCGCTTTTCTATGCCTTAGTTTCCTCATCTGAGAAATGGGATGCTGCTGCTGCTGCTGCTGCTAAGTCACTTCAGTCGTGTCCGACTCTGTGCGACCCCATAGACGGCAGCTCACCAGGCTCCCCCGTCCCTGGGATTCTCCAGGCAAGAACACTGGAGTGGGTTGCCATTTCCTTCTCCAATGCAAGAAAGTGAAAAGTGAAAGGGAAGTCGCTCAGTCGTGTCCGACTCTTCGCGACCCCATGGACTGCAGCCCACCAGTCTCCTCCGTCCATGGGATTTGCCAAGCAAGAGTACTGGAGTGGGGTGCTATTTGAATAACTGTATTTACCTATAGGATTGTTGGGAGGGATTAAATGAGGCAATACATGTAAAGGTATGACAGTACCAGGGATACAGTAAATGTTCAGTAACTGTTAGCTGTGTCTCCTGGTGCCTGTCCCTCTGTAGGTGTAGGATGGATGAGAGAATGATGAGTGAGTGGATGTGGAGCAGGTCCAGGTCTAGGGTGAGGTGAGGGAGGGCTTGCCTCATGTATAAAACTTCATGGGACACAATAAACTCAGTCCCAATAAGAGTTAGAATCACTCCAATGAAAAAAAGAAGGTTTCAATAAAACTTTATTTACAAACACAGGCAGATGGTCCACGGCCATAATTTGCTAATTTTTTTTTCAAACATTGCATTAAAATATGATTTGTCTCAAGTACTGAGGCATAGGGCATGGGATGCCAGGATTGGCTCTGCTTTTTCTCCCCTGGTGGACCCTGAAAACACAAGCCCTGCTGGAGAATCACACCCAGCACCCAGCACCCAGCACCGTGAAGTTCCTCCTGCTTCATGGTCAGTCTCAAGGTCAGATCTTCACGGCACAGATCATCACGATGGTGTGATCACTCACCCAGAGCCAGACATCCTGGAATGTGCAGTCAGGTGGGACTTAGGAAGCATCACTACGAAGCTAGTGGAGGTGATGGAATTCCAGCTGAGCTATTTCAAATCCTAAGAGATGATGCTGTGAAAGTGCTACACTCAATATGCCAGCAAATTTGGAAAACTCAACAGTGGCCACAGGACTGGAAAAGGCCAATTTTCATTCCAATCCCAAAGAAAGGCAATGCCAAAAAATGCTCAAACTACCATACAATTGCACTCATCTCACATGCTAATTAAGTAATGCTCAAAATTTTCCAAGCTAGGCTTCAACAATACGTGAACCATGAAATTCCAGATGTTTAAGCTGATTTTAGAAAAGGCAGAGGAACCAGAGATCAAACTGGCAACATCCATTGGATCATCAAAAAAAGCAAGAGAGTTCCAGAAAAACGTCTATTTCTGCTTTATTGACTATACCAAAGCCGTTGACTGTATGGATCACAACAAACTGTGGAAAATTCTGAAAGAGACGGAAATACCAGATTACCTGACCTGCCTCTTGAGAAACCTATATGCAGGTCAGGAAGCAACAGTTAGAACTGGACATGGAACAACAGACTGGTTCCAAATAGGAAAAGGAGTACATCAAGTCTATATATTGTTTATTTAACTTATATGCAGAGTATATCATGCAAAATGCCAGCTGGATGAAACATAAGCTGGAATCAAGATTGCCAGGAGAAATATCAATAACCTCAGATATGCAGATGACACCATCCTTATGGCAGAAAGTGAAGAAGAACTAAAGAGACTCTTGATGAAAGTGAAAGAGGACAGTGAAAAAGTTGGCTTAAAGTTCAACATTCAGAAAACTAAGATCATGGCATCCAGTCCTATTACTTCATGGCAAATAGATGGGGACACAGTGGCTGACTTTATTCTTCTGGGCTCCAAAATCACTGCAGATGGTGACTGCAGCCATGAAACTGGAAGACACTTACTCCTTGGAAGAACAGTTATGACCAACCTAGACAGCATATTAAAAAGCAGAGACATCACTTTGCCGACAAAGGTCCCTCTAGTCAAGGCTTTGGTTTTTCTAGCAGTCATGTATGGATGTGAGAGTTGGACTATAAAGAAAGCTGAGCACCGAAGAATTGATGCTTTTGATGCTTTTGAACTGTGGTGTTGGAGAAGACTGTTGAGAGTCCCTTGGATCACAAGGAGATCCAACCAGTTCATCATAAAGGAAATCAGTCCTGAGTATTCATTGGAAGGACTGATGTTGAAGCTGAAACTCCAATACTTTGGCTACCTGATGCGAAGAACTGACTCATTTGAAAAGACCCTGATGCTGTGAAAGATTGAAGGCAGGAGGAGAAGGGGACAACAGAGGATGAGATTGCTGGATGGCATCACTGACTCAATGGATATGAGTTTGAGTAAACTCTGGGAGTTGGTGATGGACAGGGAGACCTGGCAAACTGCAGTCCATTGGGTCACAAAGAGTTGGACACGACCGAGCAACTGAACTGAACTGCCCTTTCCACTTCATACCTGTGTCCTGGATCTGAGCCAATCTGCTTAGAATGGGCTCCTATCTAAACCTCAAGACAGTTTCTAAAGAGAATATAAACTCAAAGCACACCAGTTTCCATCTGCAGCTTTCAGATCAGATCAGAAGTGTATTTATACATATTCCCATATATGTGCTTAGTCACTCAGTCATGTCCAACTCTTTGCAACCCCATGGACTGTACCCCTCCAGGCTCCTCTGTCCATGAGGATTCTCCAGGCAAGAACACTGAAGTGGATTGCCATGCCCTCCTCCAGGGGATCTTCCCAACCCAAGGATTGAACTCAGGTCTCCTGCATTGCAGGCAGGTTTTTTTTACCATCTGAGCTGCCAGGGAATCCCTTCACATACGTAACCATCCATATGTCTTATTAGACTTGGTTTTGGTATGGTCTAAAATTTTGAAGGATGTACATATCCACAGCAAACTGATAACAGTCACCTCTTTCTAAAGCATAAGTTCTCCCGTTTCTGATGCCTTTCTCATCCCGAGAGGGACAGGCTGAGGCTGTGGCAGCTTTTTAGTGGGGGCTTAGTCCCTTTAAGGAACAACCTGTCTCAGAGTACACACACCATCTTTGTTGGAGGGGCAACTTGTTACCACTTGATTGCTTGGGTTGACAGAGGCAGGCCTCATTCTGGGGCCCGTGTTTCCACAAAGAGGAAGTTGTGAGAAGAAAGGGGTTTTTCTTACAATGATTGGGTACACTTTGCAAATCATGGCAGGGGATTTCTTTCTTTCTCCTTTTTATATCTCGCCTGGAAAATGAAAGCCATTTAGGGAAGTGAATGTCGTGTGCTTTGCTTGCTTGGGCCACGTAAACAACATGTTTCATGGTGCTGATTCAAAATCAGACCAAATCTGGGTTTCCCTTTCTCTCTCAGACTGACTTTGAAGTCTCTAGGTCTTTGTTCTTTGTGGCAAGCATAGCTCAGCCCCCAGGGGAAGCCAATAGGGTTTGGATCAGACACGATCGCAGCATCCTGCCATACAGCCACTGCCTTGGCAAGGTCCATTAGCGACACGTTGGGCACGTGCTCATCAGCATTGAGCTCCTGGGCGTGCCCTTTAGAGTTCTGAACCCAAAACTGGCCGTGGCACTCCCCTTGCCAGGCAGGGCCTTGATGAGAGTCATGTCCCACAGTCCTCCAGCTCTCAGCTTCTGAGCTGTTATCAGAGACGTGCCCCCACCCTGGGCTCTCACCCCTCCCCTGATCTCTCCTCAGATGCATGCTAATGCCTTACATCCTTCTTGTTTGCCTCTTTCTGCCACTGGACTCTAGACACGAGGGGTAGAAACAGCCTCTGCCATGCAAGTCACTGTTTCCAGCATCTGGTACAGGGCCAGGCACATACTTAATAAATATTTATTCAATGACAGCATCTATATGAAAATGAGTCATCAAGTAGCTTGCCCAGGTCAAGGCTGGTTCCACACCATCACAGCCAGCTTCAAACCAGGCCCCATGTACACTGCTGGGTTCTCCTGGCTACTTAGTTAGCCATGTGTGTGTGCATGCTAAGTCGCTTTAGTGTCTTAGCGTGGCCAACTCTTTTCAACCCTCGGGACTGTAGCCCACCAGGCTCCTCTGTCCATGGGATTCTCCAGGCAAGAATACTGGAGTGGGTTGCCATGCCCTCCTCCAGGGGATCTTCCCGACCCAGGGGTCGAAACTGCATCTCCAGCAACTCCTGCACTGCAGGTGAATTCTTTACAACTGAGTCACCAGGGAAGCCCCTTAGATAGCCATATCAAGACTTAATTTTCCACTCTGTAAAATGGGGATAATAACTACCTCATAGGATTACTGTGAGATAAAAATCAGATACACAGACCATATCTTATTTTGGCAGACTCTATTATTATTCCCAGTTATTTTCTGCCTTCCTGGTAAGAGGAGTATGTATCTTCACACATGACCAACAGAGCAGACAGACTGAAAACCACAATCACAGAAAACTAACCCATCTGATCACATGGACCACAGCCTTGTCTAGCTCAATGAAACTGTGAGCCATGCCATGTAGGGCCACCCAAGACGGGCGGGTCATGGTGGAGAGTTCTGACAAACTGTGGCCCACTGAAGAAAGGAATGGCAAACCACTTCAACATTCTTCTCTTGAGAACCCCATGAACAGTATGAAAAGGCAAAAAGATAGAACACTGAAAGATGAACTCCCCCGGCCAGTAGGTGCCCAATCTGCTACTGGAGATCACTGGAGAAATAACTCCAGAAAGAATGAAGACCCAGTTGTGGATGTGACTGGTGATGGAAGCAAGGTCTGATGTTGTAAAGAGCAATATTGCACAGGAACCTGGAATGTTAGGTCCATGAATCAAGGCAAATTGGAAGTGGTCAAACAGGAGAGGGCAAGAAAACATTTTAGGAATCAGTATACTAAAATGGACTGGAATGGGTGAATTTAACTCAGATGACCATTATATCTACTACTGTGGGGAAGAATCCCTTAGAAGAAATGGAGTAGCCATCATGGTCAACAAAAGAGTCCAAACTGCAGTACCTGGATGCAATCTTAAAAATGACAGAATGATCTCTGTTCGTTTTCAAGACAAACCATTCAATATCACGGTAATCCAAGTCTATGCCCCGACCTACAAGAAGACCTTCTAGAGCTAACACCCAAAAAAGATGTCCTTTTCATTATAGGGGACTGGAATGCAAAAGTAGGAAGTCAAGAAACACCTGGAGTAA
Organism: Oreotragus oreotragus; assembly: GCA_006410675.1. Classification (NCBI taxonomy): domain Eukaryota; kingdom Metazoa; phylum Chordata; class Mammalia; order Artiodactyla; family Bovidae; genus Oreotragus; species Oreotragus oreotragus. The sequence goes on along the minus strand of SJYX01009738.1, from coordinate 267,558 downwards.
CAGGCAAATTTGGCCTTGGAATGCAGAATGAAGCAGGGCAAAGACTAATAGAGTTTTGCCAAGAAAATGCACTGGTCATAGCAAACACCCTCTTCCAGCAACACAAGAGAAGACTCTACACCTGGACATCACCAGATGGTCAACACCGAAATCAGATTGATTATATTCTTTGCAGCCAAAGATAAAGAAGCTCTATATAGTCAGCAAAAAACAAAACTGGGAGCTGACTGTGGCTCAGATCATGAACTCCTTATTGTTAAATTCAGACTTAAATTGAAGAAAATAGGGAAAACCACTAGACCGTTCAGGTATGACCTAAATCAAATCCCTTACGATTACACAGTGGAAGTGAGAAATAGATTTAAGGGACTAATCTGATAGACAGAGTGCCTGATGGACTATGGACAGAGGTTCATGACACTGTACAGGAGACAGGGATCAAGACCATCTCCATGGAAAAGAAATGCAAAAAAGCAAAAAGGCTGTCTGGGGAGGCCTTACAAATAGCTGTGAAAAGAAGAGGAGCAAGAAGCAAAGCAGAAAAGGAAAGATATAAGCATCTGAATGCAGAGTTCCAAAGAATAGCAAGGAGAGATAAAAGCCTTCCTCAGTGATCAATGCAAAGAAATAGAGGAAAACAATAGAATGGGAAAGACTATTAGAGATCTCTTCAAGAAAATTAGATACCAAGGGAACATGCAAAGATGGCTCGATAAAGGACAGAAATGGTATGGACCTAACAGAAGCAGAAGATATTAAGAAGAGGTGGCAAGAATACACAGAAGAACTGTACAAAAAAGATCTTCA
>SJYX01009738.1:200125-262633 GCA_006410675.1 Oreotragus oreotragus | reverse complement strand
TCACCCTGCTTATTTAACTTATATGCAGAGTACATCATGCAAAATGCCAGGCTGGATGAAGCACAAGCTGGAATCAAGATTGTCGGGAGAAATATCAATAACCTCAGATATGCAGATGATACCATCCTTATGGCAGAAAGCGAAGAACTAAAGAGCCTCTTGATGAAAATGAAAGAGGAGAGTGAAAAAGTTGGCTTAAAGCTCAACATTCAGAAAACGAAGATCATGGCATCTGGTCCCATCACTTCATGGCAAATAGATGGGCAAACAGTGAAAACAGTGGCAGACTTTATTTTGGGGGGCTCCAAAATCACTGCAGATGGTGATTGTAGCCACGAAATTAAAAGATGCTTACTCCTTGGAAGGAAAGTTATCCCCCACCTAGACAGCATATTAAAAAGCAGAGATGTTACTTTGCCAACAAACGTCTGTCTAGCCAAGGCTATGGTTTTTCCAGTAGTCATGTATGGATGTGAGAATTGGACTATAAAGAAAGCTAAGCTCTGAAGAATTGATGCTTTTGGACTGTGCTATTGGAGAAGACTCTTGAGAGTCCCTTGGACTGCAAGGAGATCCAACCAGTCCATTCTGAAGGAGATCAACCCTGGGATTTCTTTGGAAGGACTGATGCTGAAGCTGAAACTCCAATACTTTGGCTACCTGATGAGAAGAACTGACTCACTGGAAAACACACTGATGCTGGGAAAGATTGAAGGTGGGAGGAGAAAGGATGACAGAGGATGAGATTGTTGGATGGCATCACCGACCAAATGGACTTGAGTTTGAGTAAACTCTGGGAGTTGGTGATGGGCAGGGAGGCCTGGCATGCTGCAGTCCATGGGGTCGCAAAGAGTTGGACCTGACTGAGTGACTGAGCTGAACTGATGACCAAGAGAATTGACCGTGCAGTCTTACAGGAGGAAAATACTTCCCTACCTTACAAATGCACAGCTGGGTCACATGATTTGCCTTGGCCAATGGAATACAAGCTATACATGCCACATCAAAGCACGCACTTTAAGAGCCATTGATGGTTCTGTTATTCCTTTTTCCCACAGTCGTGAAAATAGCTTGTGCTTTATAGAGGCTGCTCCTTCTCCCTGGGTCCTAGAACGATGACACTTGGAGCAGAGCTGCAGCCGCCCCACAGCTGATATAATGCATAAGTGAGAAAGAAACCTTTGGTGGGGCTTCTTGTTACAGCAGCATGATACAAAGAGAAAGCTGACTGATACACAAGGCCTGGCACAAAGCATGAGTTTAGTAAAATTCTGTGGGATGAACAAACACATACCAGATCAACTGCTCCAGCACTGTAGGTTTGTTTGGGTGTGACATTTAATCACTAGAATAAATTCAAGTGACATTTTCTGGCATAGAAAGAAAGTAGGTTTTTTCTTTTTTTTTTAATGAGATGCAAAGCTGACCCTTTCTATTAGGGCACAACAATGCCTGCAGCCTAGAAACCTTATCCAGGGTCTCCTTCACACTATTCATTCCAACTAATAGTAGTTTCTATTTACTGAGTCTTTTAGCTGATGTTTATCAAGTCATTCTTGGACAGCAATGTTCCAAGTCTGGTTGTACAGCCTGTATACATGTTACCTTGTTTAATCCTCACCATTCTGTTGTGAGATANCCTAGAAACCTTATCCAGGGTCTCCTTCACACTATTCATTCCAACTAATAGTAGTTTCTATTTACTGAGTCTTTTAGCTGATGTTTATCAAGTCATTCTTGGACAGCAATGTTCCAAGTCTGGTTGTACAGCCTGTATACATGTTACCTTGTTTAATCCTCACCATTCTGTTGTGAGATATGGAGATACAGGAAGAGCACATGGTGCCTGGGTGAGGTAATGTCTGCGAGCCTCCTCTCCCCACAATACAAGCTAGAATTTGCAATGATTAGCATCTTTGTGGCATTCCTAGACCAGCAGTTGGTCATATGTACCCCTCTTGGCTTCCTCTTCACTACGTGCCTAGCAGGGTACTAACATTACCCACATTACACAGATGAGGAAACTGGGGCTTTGAAAAGTGAAAAACACGCCAAAGGTCATTCAGCCATGCAGCCACAGAGCTGGGAAATCAGATGCACTGACTTCAGAGCACTAAGCCCTGTGCCAGGCTGTCCGCTCTGTTCACCCACAAACCATGGTCCCTTCTGCCTCCATTCCCAGACCAAGGAAGCTCCACCCTAGGCTGGCACAGTCCTTCACATGGGAGCCACTGCTGCCCCTACACCATCAGATTGCTCGGAAAATACCCATGACTGAGAAGGAAAGAGAAATGCGGTGCTGGGACACTTGGCACTGGGTTTTCATTTCCTCTTCTGGTCTGCACCTACACTGGGCTGAAGGGAAGCCTGCTGGCCTTACATTTGCAGGTGGGGACCCACCAATGACTTCAACCCTGTGAACATTTATTTATATGTTGGGCCCTGCATAAAGCATTGATGCTATTCAGAGGTGTTCCAGATGTGGCCCCTTGTCCTTAAAAAAGGAACAGACATGCAAATAGTTTGCCAGCTCACAAGGCCTTCTGAAGTACAGAAGAGAGAATGATTAGATGCAGAGGAGAGAGATGAACTCTGGCGGAGTATTGGGTGCATGGAAGCCTGGCTTGGTAGAATGAGTGATCTTTAAACAGGCAGGCCGAGAAGGGCCTCTGGGAGGACCGCCAGGCTCAGGGCGGGGCAGTACAGCTGGGCAGGAGAGCACATGGTGGATCCTTTACCGAGAAACCCAGGTTGGAATCAGACTGGGGTCTACATCTCAGCCCCAGAAGATCTGGTCTTACACTTGGTAAAGATTTATCTTGAGTTCCAGCCTTCAACACCTTGGCCTGCAAGGCCTCATACCTGAGAGGCAACTCAAGTGTTTCTTGCATGTGTTGGGCTTTAGGACAAAAGCCTCGAAAGGCCTGAGGCCTCAAAAACACTAAGCCCACAGATCAGCACAGCGGACCAACAGATGCCCCCCTCCCGCCCACTTTCTGTAATGAAAAGTCAAGAATGGATTCACGTGGCTGGCAGAAGCTCAGCATGGAGCAGAAGATTCATTCATTCACTGAACAGATATTTAGTGAGCACCTACGATGTGCCAGGCTAGGTTCTAAGCATTTGGGAAATGTCAGGGAATAAAAATCCCTGCGCTTCTGAAGCTTTAATTTGAGAGGAGCCCTTAAAAAATTATTTATTGACGTTTAGTTGATTTACAATGATTTAAAATGTGTTAATTTCAAGTATACAGCACAGTGAGTCAGTTATATATGTATATGTATACATATACATGAGATGAGATGGTTGGATGGCATCACTGACTCAGTGGACATGAACTTGGGCAAACTCTGGGAGATAGTGAGGGAGGCCTGGCGTGCTGCAGTCCATGGGGTCACAAAGTCGGACACGACTTGGCGACTGAACACCACCACACACACTCTTTTTCAGATTCTTTTCTATTATAGGTTATTATAAGGTATTAAACACACTTCCCTTTGATATGCAGTAGGTCCTTATCGTTCATGGGGGAAACTTCTTAAAAACAGTACACAGGCATTACTATTTTCCAGGCATAAGACCCACTTACTAACCCATCCACTATTCACAACCACCCTATGAGATTGTACTGTTATCCTAATTGTACAGACAGGCAGCTGAGGCTCAGAGCTGTGACCTGACCCCAGGTGAAGGCCATCAGCATGCTCTGGAGATGGCTCCAGACCCCTAATCTGCCTGCGTGTCCGCAGTAGAAGCAGTTGTAAAGGAGGCTGAATTTTAGTCTCTTGGCTCACTGGTAAATGGCTGGGCCTACTTCTAGCTTCTACTTGCACCCCTTACAGAGTCTACACTTGACAAAGCTCCACATTTTTGGGGGTGAGGAGACCCCACCCCTGCTTTTAATCCCTCTAAGGCAGTGATCCTCAAAGTGTGCGACCCACTAATTTTTGCTCCTCCATGGGTGGTTATTCCTCTGTGATGAGGTCAGTCTAGAAATGCAGAGAAATGTTTAGAAACTTTCATAGCAATTTGTTGAATCTAATTAGAAAAAGTTGGTACCTATATTCTCCTGACCTTTTTATTCCATTTTTTTAAAATAAAAATAATTTATGAAAGCATTGTTCTGAGATGAATTGGAAATTTAAAGAGAAGAAAATAAAATCTGATCCATTGCCACAGCTGGTTAGAGAAGCATTGTTCTCGAGGAGTTCAAGTTCCCCGGGGCTGGGTGGATTGCCTCTCTGAGAACAGAGACACCCCACTGGCAAGGTCCAGGAAACATCGGGGTGGGTACTTCCTGTGTGTCACGCTCCTTTCCAGTGGTAGCAGGTGGGTGAGTTTTGTGTTCCAGTGCTGGGGGCAGAGGAGAGATTGTGGGAGAAGCTGCTTTTGGTCAATAGTCCTTTGGGTCTTTTGCAAAAGCTGAAATTCATGAAGGAGATGACACTAGGCCTGGGCAGTGGTGGTGGGGTGTACTTTCCTCCCGGAGCTGGAGCTGGAGGAGAGGTCAGTTTAGCCACACTAGAGAGGGAGGAGAGAGATCACAGGATGCTGATGCTGTATGTACACAGGGAAACTGGATGCTGAGTCCCAGGGCTCCCAGCCTCTGCCTCGTTCTTGTCCCCAGGCCTGGATCAGAAGCCATGCAGACTTTAGCCCCAAAGGGACTGTAAGGGCCAGAACACCAGACAGAAGTGAGGACCAGGGATGGTGGGCCTATACCCCGGTGAGCATGGCACCTTGGCAGGAGTCTGAAAATGGACTCCCAAGAATGCCTGGGATGGGATGTCTGCCAGGCCAGTGGCACTGGGACTCAGAGTCCCCCATCATTTGATTAAATTAAGTGTTATTTCTTGCACAGGAGTTTGTGGACCAATATTGCTACCTGCTACCCTTTGAGGAATGAATTTAGGAGTGACAGTGGATGGGAAAGATGCTAGCAGGTTAGAATAGGGGTGGGGGAGGGGATATTAAATGACATCAGGTTCAGAGGCCCAGATGTGGGGAAGCAGAGGGTGTGGAGGGAGCCACAAGCTGTCTTCTCCAACCCAGACCTCAGCAGTGGAGCTGCCTGGCCTTTGCGACCGGCGTCCCTTCTGCCTGGAATATTCTCCATGTGGTTGCTCTTGTAGTTTTTCAAGTGTCAGCTGAAAGGTCTCATTTTTCTGGGAGAGGTGTATGTGTGTGGGGGTGGGTGTGTATGATGAGGGGTGTGGCGTACGGGGAAAAAGCGTCAGATCACAGGGCCTTGTAATTCGCAATCCTACCACTGTTCAAATGCTTTTCCGTCACTGTTTTCTCTTAGCCCCTAATTCCCCAAGTGTCCTTCTAGCTGTGTCAAGCTCCAGAGTTTTGTAGCCAGGATAGGAACCGAGTCTAGGGCCACTCTCTGAAAACCTGGGGATCTTGTTCTGACACTGGAGGAAATCCTGAGATTCCTCTTGTGAGGACAGATGGCCGGCCACAGACGGCCTTTCCTCCTAGGCGTCTGAAAGTGAAACACAGCTGCCCACGCAGCCCAGCTGGAGATCCACACCTGCAGCCCCCGTGGCCGCCCCCCTCCAGTGCCCTTGCACCGACTGACTTCACATGCAGTCCCCAGGATTCAGGGGGTGGGGATCTGGGTAAGAGGGGTGGATGCTGAAGGCCAGACACAGAGCTGGAGGCTCCTCTTTCACAAACCCGCATTGCCCACCCCAGCGAGGGCACCATCACACCTGCCAGGTTGGCTGAAAGACAAACATCTGTCTTGGCAGAGTCCTGACGGTTTCCTGTTGCTGATCTGCCTAGAAATCCCCAGAGGAAATCTTCGCCTCAGAGGTTTGGTCCCTTTGACTCTTCTGAGGCTATAAACAGGAAGTGGAGAGAGCAGTTTAGGAGTGAGATGGCCTAAGAGTCAAAATAGCGCTGTTGATCTTCATCGTCTCCTGCAATTCCAGTTTCAGTTTCTATTTAGTGGAAGAGTGAGGTTTCCCCGCAAATCTAGGTCTCCCACGGCCCCCTGCCCCCTGACCGACAGCACAGACCACACCCCAGGGCCACAGGCGTCTCTGAGCAGACACAGGAGTCTCTTTCTCCTTGGGAGCACTGCCCCTAAGGCCAAGCCTGGAAAAGGCTGCCAGAATTCCAGGCCCCACAGTCTAGGTCCTAACCCTCTTCCCATTCATTCATTCATTCATCCAGTAAATATGTACTGGGTCCTCTCTGTGTGCCAAGTGCTGTGTTGGACCACTGCACTGGGACTATCACAGAGAAAAGAGTCAAGTTTGTGATTTCAGGAAGCTAACAGTCTAGTAATGGAGATGAATACACACATGTCCCTGCCTACTTCAGGAAGAGCCCTTTAAACACAACCATGTCAGCTTTCCCTAGGACACTCATCCTCAGCTCTCTGGTCCTGCCAGAACTTCCTTAAGCAAGGAAGCAAAACCCCTGAGGGGTTTTAAGACAGAGCTCCAAATCCTTTGGTATTTTTCCCTTCAAGACATGGAGCCCTCCGCTGTGTATGGGCTAGCTTTCAAGACTCACTTTTTTTTTTTTTTTAATCCTTGAATATATCATATTTTAATGTTTAGGCATCCAGTCATTTGGCCTCATCACTCAAGACCATTATAGTCACCTGCACTCTTGTTTTGGATCAGTGATGACTCCTCTGCCTGATGTGAAATGTGCCCACCACTTCTCTGGATTTCTTATTTAACAACAAATTACCAACAATCATTTGAGCCACAGGCACTTTGCTCATTCACATTCCTTTCAGATCTCCAAAGAAGAAAACCTTTTACAAGACGTAGAAATGGAGGCCAAAGTACAATGCTATGCATGGGAGCTCCCTGCCCAGTGAAGGGTAGAGTTGGGATTTCAGCCCTGGCATTTTAAATCTAAGACCAGTGCAACCCTCATGGACACAGCTTCTTTCCATTGCAAAATACATATAGGGTCAGTTTTTCTTTCCTTTCTATTTCGTGAGAACATTTAACATGCTAGTCTCTTAGCAACTTTCAGGTATAAAACTATTTTTGGGTTGCATACTCTCTCTAAATATATGATGGCTTCCCAGGTGGCTCAGCAGTAAAGAATACACCTGCCAATGCAGGAGACTCAGGAGAAGCAAGTTCGATCCCTGGGTTGGGAAGATCCCCTAGAGGAGGGCATGACTACTCACTCCAATGTTCTTGCCAGGAAAATCCCATGGACAGAGGAGCCTGGCAGGCTACAGTTCAGGGGTCACAAAGAGCTGGACACAACTGAGCACATAATCATTTCCTATAATCACCATGCTGTGTGCCAGAGCCCGACTTGCTTCTAAAGACTAGAACGTGGCAGAAGTGACACTGGGTGACTTTAGGCTAGGTTAGAAAAGGTGACACAGCTTCAGCCTGGCTCTCTCTCTGGGGACACCTGTTTTTGGAACCCAGCTGCTGGACCGTGAAGAGCCTCGTGCCACTTGGAGAGGTCACAGGTAAAGTTCTGGCTGACAGCCCCAGTTGAGGTCCCAGGCCACGGCAAAGCATGAGGGAGCTTCGAGATGAGTAAGCCCCAGCTACCGTGAGATCCTGAGCAAGAACCGCACAACTGAATTGAACGAGACAATAGTAACAATAACAAAGACAATAATGACAGTAATATTAACAAATACTTGTTTTAGTTTTAAGCTGCTAGCTTTGGGTGATTTGTTCTGCAGCAGTGGATAACCAAAACAGTCTGTCCTGGAAACGCTGATGGACCTCGATTCCTTTACAGCCTTGCTGCTCAGAGTGGCCGGTGGGCCAGCAACATTGGACCATCTGGGGACCTGTTAGAAATGTAGATTCTTGGACTTTGCCCTGGGCTTCCCAGGTGGCGCTAGCGGTAAAGAACCCACCTGAAATGTGGGAAACCCAGGTTCAATCCCTGGGTTGGGAAGATGCCCTGGAGGAGGGCATGGCAATCCACTCCAGTATTCTTGCCTGGAGAATCCCATGGACAGAGGAGCCTGGCGGGCTACAGTCCATAGGGTTGCAAAGAGTAGGACACAACTGAAGCCAACTTAGCATGCAGGCAAGGACCCTGTCTGCTACCTCCTGAACCCAAAACTGCCTTTTCACAAGATTATCAAATGTTTCATAGGCATGCGGGAGTTTAAGAAGTCTGGCTCTGCAATATTTCGTTTTGAAGAACATTATTTTAAATCAATGCTGAAAAAATGAAAATACAAAAAATAACATAACCCACTCTAGCATACCTATCACCTAGAGCTGACAGATAATAGTAAGCATATATTCTGTATTCAACACTATGTTAATTACAAATATTAACTCATCCAACCTTCATGACAGCTTCGTGAGACAGATGCTGCTAGATCACTCATCCCTATGTTATAGATGAAGAAACCAAGGACAGAATGATTAGGGGAGGTACTCAAAGGTCATACAACTTGTAAGCAACAGAGCTGGTGTCTGAATGCCCTGGCTTCAGGACTAAGCTTTTTTAGACATTGAACACTCTGCTGCCTCCTCCCTGTCCCCCTGTATGTTAAGTCTATCAGGTCTCCCTTGATGAGAGCCTCTAATTCATCCCTTCCTTTTTTGCATGAGTCATCCTACTTTATCTAGCAGCAGCCCCTAACTGGCCTTCCTGTCTCATTCTCTGTCCCTAGCTGTTCATTTGGCAAACTGTGGCTCTGCGAAATCTTCAACCTTTCCCCCAGGATTGTTCAGAGCAAGGGCCACAAACTCCTATAACAACCAGATAGGTCAGGTCAATGAGGGACACAGCTGTAGTGTAAGACAATGTTGGAGATTACAGCCAGGCTCACCCCGGATGTTTTCGAGCCTGGGAGCAAGCACACAAATAGAGGCCCACGTTCAAACTGTCTCAGTACTTAAAAGTTGGAAATCAAGCTCAAAATTAGTAAAGAAACTGCATTCTCTCCTCCTAAGTTGGCAAATACACTTCATACTGACTCTGAAGGTCAAGTTCATGTGTTCTCGGATTCCTAGGAGTCCCCTGTTGAGACTTAGAGGTGCCCAGCGAGATCCTCTGGCCTCGTACCCATGTCCCTTTTCTCCTTACTCCTGCCTTTGTCCTGCAACTCCAGGGGTATTGCAGCCAGGGCTGGACAGACCAGCCTGAACATCAAAGTTCTGTCCACACACACTGTACCCCCAACACAATCTGCTTTCCCTGGGTACACCCCTCAGCCATAGGGAAGGGGCCCATGAAGTGAGCTTGGCCCTTTTGGCAGAGAATTCTGACTCCTGGCATCTAAAGCACAACCCAGAGATGAGGAGTGGTACAGGCCAGTCCCCTTGGCCCCAGAATGTCTCACCTCATGGGAAAGGGTTTAACCAGAGCAAGCCCTTATTAAAACCCAGAGCTCAGGACAAGGACTCCCCTCGATTGGGTCTAAGGTGGTATCAATCACGCCTCATCCAAAGGAGGTAGTTGGCCTCATCTCCAGCTGATTCTTGCCCCCTGGGAACGTCCAGTATGGCTAGATTTTCTGCTTTATCAAGAGGAGAAGAAGAAGAAATTGTGGAATTTCTTGGTTGTAAATTCAAATTAAAACCAAACCAAACAAAATATCTTTGTATGAGTCAAGAGAATAAAGGCGCAGGCCTGCCCGTGAACTCTCAGTTGCAACTTCTTCCTTGAGGAACACCCCATACCCCACCCCTACACTGGCCTCAAGCCACTTCTTCCGCTGCGCATCCTCCCACTCGTTGGGTGCCTTTTTCTACCAAAACAGAGGAGCAGACATCCTCCACTTTCCACCGTGGGCTCTTTGATCAACAAGTTCCTTCTGCCTTGAATGCCCTCCCCGGGTCTCATCCTTGCGTACTGACAACCACACTCATTCTTTAAGGGCAAATGCAAATCCAACTCCTTTAAGTTGTCTGCCTCGATGACTCCTGGAATTCTGGATCAGGACACCAGAGAATGAACTCTGGCTCTGCGTTTTAGACAAGTCACCAGTGTTCTGAACCTCCTATGGAAAATAGGGGCACATTTCTACTGATCTTGAAGAGCTACTTCTTATAAAAGTTAATAAGTTATATTAAAAAGTATAGTACAGTTCAGGGTATTTCCTCAGTGTTCAGCAAATGCTAGGAGAATAGGAATGAAAATTTGAGTAACTGCAAACGTTTTTTCGTAAAGTATTAGGCAATTTGGGGGGCTTCTCGGTGGCACAGTGGTAAAGAATCCATCTGCCAATGCAGGAGACACAAGAGGTGTGGGTTTGATCCCTGGGTCAGGAAAATCCCCAGGAGTGGGAGTGGCACATGGAGTATTCTTGCCTGGAAAATTCCTTAGACAGAGGAGCCTATTGGGCTACAGACCATGGGGTCTCAGAGAGCTGGACACAACGGAGCACAAGTACAGGGTACGAGATGATTTTTTAAGTTTCAGTGGGCCATATGGCTTCCTTCCCTAGACAATATATAAACACATGGGCAGAGATGAATTCTAATAAAACTTTATTTATAAAAATGGACAAAGGGCCGGATTTGCCCCCCAGGAATAATGGTTCCTGATCCCTGCTTCTTACCATTCCTAGGGTTTGCTCTCTAATTCTCAAGGCTGTAGTTACTACTCCTATCAACAGCTAATAGTTTAACTCTGCCTGTGATCTCCAGGCAGTGTCCAAAAACACTTTACAAGAGATTTAATGCTCATCACCACTTTATGTATAAAGGAACAGCGGCACAAAGAAGTGGCAGCTGGACTCGAGAATCAGAACTCTGAGCCCCCCGTGCACCATGGGTTCAGGCCCCGGGCAGCATCTCCACTGTCTTGTGTGAGTTTTTTGATGGTTGTTGGATGAACGTACATCTGCAAAGGTCTTTAAGTCACCCTCCTCCCTCTCATGTGCTGTCCATGGTAATTATAACTACCGAACATACCCAACAATGAATCTTCTCTGGCGACAACTGTGAGCAGCAGGCAAATGGCACAAGCCAAAAGCCAATGTCCTCTGCTGAGTCTCTAGCTGGCTAAGAAGTACCAGGTCTGAGAATGTTCTGCTTTCTGTCTTTAATTCTTCCTCTTTCCTGAGTGCCCGTAGTAATATGGAGCTAGTTATAAATGGCAAAGAAAAAAGGAAATGATCTGATGTGCTGGTGGACTGTCCCACAGCGCTCTGACTCATATCAGTCTGTCTGGAGAAAGGGCTCTCGCTGTGCCTGGAGCACTGTGTCTACAACACTGTGTCCATATCCCAGGAACTGCCAAAGGATCAATGGAAGGAAAGGCCAGTCTTGGGTGTAGGGATGCTGACCAAGCAGAGATGCCCATCTGCATGTTGGAGGTAGTGTGACCATACACTTTACCATCCCAGCTGTAACACTACTGAGATGAGGCTGGGAAAACACATCCAAAGTGGGACATATGGTCACTCTGCTCACAGAAAGATTTCTAACTGGCCACTGGTGAATGTTTTGTGCCTGGGCAATACCTACGTCCTAGAACAAAGAGCAACAGGCCCTACTTCTCATTCTGGTCCATTTTCTCAGTGTTGACACCATGACCCATTCATTCATACACTGTGTTTATTACTGTGCTAAACTGTGGAGGAAAATCAAGGAAAAACAGGCCTGGTTCCTAGGAGTATGTCTTGGTTATTGGTTCTAAAGAGTTAGTCTGTAGTCCTTAGAGTTAAAATTGGCTCTTGTACCCTGACACACTACAGCAAGTTTACTATGGGTTTAATGCTTTGTTTGTAATGTAAGCTTCTGGGTGATTTTCACCTATGTGTTTTAAATAATTTACATACTACTTAAGCATGTCTATGCCTAAGCATGCACAGTGGGCACACTGTGCAAGGAACAACTCAAAGAGCACCATTCACACCATCCTTTATGTGAATGGAGCCCTCTAGGATTATGCAGTGAGCAACCTGAACAACCATACACAGTAGCCCTGCTGGGAAACTCTAGTCCCATTTCCCATCAGCCTGAACTGGTGTACTTCAGCAGCCTAATCCTTACAGAGCTGGACATCCTCAGGATGTCGTGACTGTCTGCTTGCCCAGCCATTGCTAAAGTACTAAGCCCTCACTCATCTACATACCCTCGTCCTGCGAGGCACAAGAAAACTATTTTGTCTGTGCTCTGCTTTAAACTCCTCTGGAAACTGCTGATTTAAGTTCAGTCTCTCCTCTTGCCTGATAAGAGAAGACCCATGGCTGTCAGCACAATACCAAGCCTCTGTCTTACTGACCAGGGGAGGAAAACTAAAACAAAAATTCTCCCTTCCTCCCTTTTTTTTTTTCAACGAACACTCCTGCCCCGTGCTTCCCACTGAGATATGGGAGCCAAGAATTAGTTGGCATTAAATCTTCATTTGTGTTTTCAACCCATAGTCAGTAAGTCTGTGTCTCAAGATGAAATCAACAAACTTCAAGAGAAGAAATGCTAATCCTGATCCATTTCTGGAGCTAGAAAATGAGTCTTTGTCTATGTGAATACAGAAGGCCCAAGTAAAGGCACAGCCACATAGATGGACATAGGAGCTCAAAGGAAGGCTGGCAATGAGGGGTCAGAGGCAGGTGCAGGGGGCAGAATGAGACGAAGGCATTTCAGCTGGGTTGAGTTGGATGACTAAGACTTCCCAAAATGTGGGGAGGAAAGGGCCTATGCTAGGTGTGTCTGAAACAGCATTAGTAAAGCTGGCTAAGAATGTGGCCAGTGGAGGGTAGTGGAGGACTCCTTTGGTAAAAATGCAAATTTATATTAGTAAGCAAGGGGACCTGCAGTTTGGTGGAGAAAAGAGATGGAGGAGAAGATGTCACATTTTAGCACATTTTGAATTTCAGAGAGAAGGATTCTAGAAGGAAAGGATATAGGAGGAATTCTCCGTTTTATTCAGCTAGGAGCTGGGTGCCTTGGTGATGATGAATGTTTCTACATATGCAATGAAGGATTTCATTACCTAGCCATGACTTCAGGAAATAATCTGAGAATTCTCACTTCTCCTTTTGGCATCCAGAAAGGGGAATTCTCTCCTGGGATATGAAAAGACTTCAAACCAAACTGTCCTCAGCCAAGCTTCAGCCAACAAACTTTGTTGAACTGGAACTTCCTTGACTGGCTTTTAATCTACTGCTTCTAAAGCTCTTTGCATCGACACCAATCTGCCTGTGCTTAGTAAACAACACAAAGGCTAAGAACCTGTGCCCTAAGGGACAGAGCTATCAGCGAGCAGAACTCACTTATTGATTTCAAATCCTATTACCCTGGACACTCAGCTTTGGAGCACAAGAGGAGGAGCTCCTATTTCACCCAGAGCAAAGCACTGTCATTGGGTTGCTCCAATCCTTCAGGTTCCTATGAAGAAACCATCTAGAAGAGATAGGCAGTGGTATGTACCTGCTGCACTCAACTCCCTGGAGATTCTAGGTGTGTCTTCACCAATCCTCCAGAGTTTTCTGGATCAGGAGAGAGAGGGGCACACAGATGTCAGGCCCCGATAAGGCCAGTCTGTTTATATTTTTCAAATGGAATCCAAATTCTTGTCTTCAACCATGATGAACCATAAGTCTTGGTAAATCAGGTGTCTGCCCAACTGAATTTCACACACAGGAAAATGGCTACTGGTTTTCCACTGGGCTTGGAAAGGCCCTGGAGCAAGGCGGTGATGGGGGATTTGCCCAGGGACTCCTAGGGCCAGGCCAGGGTTGCAGAGGATTGTCTATGTGGGGGCTTTTAAAGGCCAGGGATTTTAGCATCTTTTAGAAAAAACACTCCTCAGTTTGATGTTTTTTTTCCTTTTCTTTAACTTAGAGAAATACCTTTGATGTTGACATCCACCTAGAATGTCACTCACAATCCTCTTAACGGTCATCCAGTAAAATGAGTTCATTTTTTAGATGAAAAAGTTGGGGTCAAAAGAGGAAAAAGGACTTCTTCTAAGTCACATAGTAAATGGTGTATCTAGGAGAGAGCCCAGACCCAGGTCCCCTCACACTCCAAATGCCAATTCTATCATCTCATGTTTTTATTGCTTTAAAAACAGACCCAAGAACTTAGAATTCAGGGGTATGGTTGATAATTACTAGTAGTATTGTGCTGTACATTTTACAAGCTGAATTGCTCAAACAAATGGGAGAAAGAGAAATAAACATTCAGAAATCTATGCTAGATTGAGACCTCTAGTTTCATTTCATTTTTCTCTTGACTTAATTTCTCTATTTTTCTCTGCCTTTTCCCCCTACAACCTTCCTCACTTTTCTTTTGTAAGGGGAGAGAAAGGAGAAAGGAAAAGCAGAAAGAAAAGACTTTAAAACATTTCCAGTAGGAGTCCTACAGTATAGGTATTATTCTCCTTTCATAAAAGGAGGAAACCAAGGCTTGTTGAATTGAAGTAACTTGCCCCCAAATCACCAAGCTGACCAATGACAGACTTCAGACTTGATTTTGATTCAGATGCCAAAGCATACTTTTTTTTTTTTTGCTTGGTTTGCAGAGTTGAGACAAAGATTCCAGCCTGGACCACTCCTGCTTCCTCTGGGATCTTTTGTGCTGTGGTTTCCAACCCTAACTGCCCATGAGAATCACTTGGAGCCCTTTAATAAATGCCCCAGGCCTCATCCATGCCAATTAGATCGGAATCTCTAAAGTGGGGCCCTAGTATAATTATATTTTTAAGAAAATGTTCTGATTCTAATGTGCAGCAAGCAAGAAATGAGGACCAGAGAACATGGTGCTTTCTGAGGGGATTAATGAACTTTTTGAGGTCAATTCATCCTACAGTTGGGAGAGTACCTTGTGTCAAAAGCAGACTCATTCAATAGAGAAGAAAAGAGAAGAAAGAAGGGAAGAGGGAAAAGGGCAGGGCAGGAGAGGGATGGGAAAGGAAGGGAAAAGAAGAAAGTTAAGATGTCCTTGAGTGATTCTTTCTCCATTAAGTTCTGCTCATTCTCCAGTGCTCATTCAGTTTTGCAGCCTCCATTGACTACATCCCCGACTCAACAAGAGTTAATCAAGAGGTCTGCTGAGCAGGAGTGGGCTTACTAGAGCTCAGGAGAGGTACTGAAGCTGAAGGCCTGAGTGCCTTACGGTTGAGGCAGCCACTGGGCCCACATGCTTGTCTATTGCATCACTTTCCTGCTCTATCTGGAAATTCACATCTGATTGTGCAACTTCACTCAAGTAAGGCAGAAGGAGCCCAATTAGATCTGATCCCTATCAGTGCAAAACTGCTTATGCTGGAGACAGCTCTAACTGGAACAGATGTTACTTTTGTTTGTTTAAATGATGGAGAGCTTTCCTGGAGAGTTTTAAGTTTGCTGCTGATGTATTCAATTCATTCCTTATAAAAGGAATGGCATGATGGGCACCTGGTAAAACAGAAAGAATCTTAGGTCATCCCAACTTGGGCTTGAATTCCAGCTCTGTGCCTCTGCTCTTATTTCCTGTTGCTTTGAGCAAGTCACTTTGTATTTCTTATCCTAATCTTCAAAATGAGGAACTGGGATTTTTTAAGGGAATGCAATGAGGTAAGGCAGTGCTTCCAAAATTTTAGGGGGTATATGTGTTGTATCACTTCAGCCATGTGGACTCTTTGCAACCCTATGGACTCTAGCCAACAAACTCCTCTGTCCCTGGGATTGTCCAGGCAAGAATACCAGAGTGGGGTGCCATGCCCTTCAAAGGAGTATATAAGATGGCATTAAACAACACTGAACCACACAATGAGACAATGATTATGGTTTTCATTATCTTTCACGCCATCTGATTACATCAAACAGATGGGGGTATAGTCTCTAATCTGGCTATTCCTCTCTTTAACAATCAAAGAGTTGGTCTCAGGTAACTGTGTATGTTATTAGGCACCTGTGTGCAGCTGAAACTTAATAATGCTCATTTACATTTGCTTCAACAGTTGCTTTTATGGCATGTGCTACCTACTTGGAAGTGAAAGCATTAGTTGCTCAGATGTGTCCAACTCTTTGCAGCCCTGTGGACTGTAGCCTGCGAGGCTCCTCTGTCCGTGGGATTCTCCAGGCAAGAATACTGGAGTGGGTTGCCATGCCCTTCTTCAGGGGATCTTCCNTGCTACCTACTTGGAAGTGAAAGCATTAGTTGCTCAGATGTGTCCAACTCTTTGCAGCCCTGTGGACTGTAGCCTGCGAGGCTCCTCTGTCCGTGGGATTCTCCAGGCAAGAATACTGGAGTGGGTTGCCATGCCCTTCTTCAGGGGATCTTCCTGACCCAGGGATCAAACCCAGGTCTCCTGCATTGTAGACAGATTCTTTGCTGTCTGAACCCCAGCTACTTACTTATTGTAGGGTGACAAAGTTACCATTTAAGTAAAAAAAAAAGTGGTTAAAAGAGTAAATGATGGTCCACAGGTGGTACACACAGAGGACAAAAATAATTAAGGTGATACCAAAAGTCCAAATTTAGGAAAAACTGAGCTAAACTATGAGACAGCATCTCATATCATGCCTCTGAATAGAGTGAAGATTTAGTCAGTCTTCCAGAGAAAGAAGACATGACTGAATTGCTCCTTGCACTCTAAATAAGCTCTTTCAGAGAAAGAATATGAATCTGCATATTCTGATGGATGAACAATTCACACTGACTTCAGGATTTATGTCACCTCTGGGTTGTTCTTGGTTTGACCTAAGAATCCTGGCTTTAAAAGGGTAAGTCTGCTGCTCATATTGTCTATACTTGGTGACTCAGAAGTGGGGAAAAAAAAGTTGGAAAATGTAATTTATCATCTTATATTAGAAAGAAAATACTAGATCACATTGATTTTTGATGACAAGCTATGAGAAAAAAGATTCATATTTCATCAGGTCTTTGAAATGTCACATTTTCTACTGATTATTATGCTTAGTAAGATAAGAAAGTGAAAGTTAAAGACTATTACTATTCTGTGACCACATGATCTCAGGAGCACAATAAGAGACTAAGGATTAGGAGGGAAAAAGAAAATCACATTTAAATGTAAACAAATATGGCCTTTGCATCTTGTTACTTTTTCCTAGGAAGGGATACAAAACCCCAGAAATAGTCAATGGTTGTTGACTACGATTTTTATTTTTCATGAATGCAACTTTCAACCATAAGACATGATACCACAAAGTTCTTAAAACATGACATGATTCATTTAACCTAAGAAACAGAGTAGAATAGTCTATATAATAGAAGTTGTCATAGTAAGGTAGTAGGAAGCAGGGGTGGTGACGGTGAGCAAGAGAGTGTGACTCCTCTGAAGGAGGCAGCCACCATCAGATCCAGGTACTTGTCAGCCGGGAAAAGAGGCCCATGGTTGACAGAGCCTCTGAAATGTCAAGAAAAGCTGGAAATCCATCTCTGAAATGACACTCCTCTTAATATATTATTATTATTGGCAGTGAATTAAAAATCGTTTTAAAACATAATACAGGCAAAACCAACATAACCACAGGTTATAACCAACATAAACACAGATTCAGCCGGTGGCTAACCATCTAGTGACTTCTGCATTAGATGATCAATCTGAGCTCTCAGAGCCTTAAGCTCTAAATAGCAAAGTTAGGCTTTTGTATGATGTCCATATAGTGGAGGATTTGACACTTTGAGAAAAACAGGAGAGGATCTGGGTTGTTGAGGAGACAGTGTGTTCTACTGATGGCTGCAGAAGGCTGATAATAGCAAGAGGTATTTGCACAGTGCCATGGAACACTGTTCCTCTAAGCTCTTACAACAGGGGCAAAATAACAACAATATTAACAACACCACCACCACCTCCTTTGCGTATTTGAAAATGGACATGCCACTCCTAGATTTAAAATTTTGTTCATCCTTTTTATGAATGGGGAAGGAAAAATATCAAGCAGAACAAGAGGACTCCAAACAACCAGGTAGACAAACAGGTAAGTGTGACTGCTTTCCTTTGGGGAAGGAAGTGCTGCATAGACACCTCCCATCCTCCAGAGGGCAGTGTTACTACTGGGCCTTTGCTTGAGTAGATAAAGGTACAAAATAAGGACTGGTGCCATTTTTCTTTTTTTTTTTTTTTTGGCATAGATGGCTTTGTTATCCAAATCCTTCTGTATCCAGTTTCAGCTGTATTCCCACACCACTCTCATAACAAGAGCTTTCTATGTGGAAGAGAGGTGAGCCTGAAACTTGCTCCCCAACCTCCATTCTAATTTTTAGCTCTGCTATATTGAGCAACGTCCTTACTGTCTCCTTGACTGAGTTTCCTCATGTATTAAGGAGAATATTAGCAATGTCTACCTCAAAAGGTCAATGTTAGATTAAAGGAAATCCTACCTATCCAGGGGAAATACCTAGTTTTAAGTACAGAACAATGTTCCCTTCCAAAGCTCTTTCCTCATCTAAATTCCTCCTGCTATAATTAGTTTATCGGCTAATCTTTTGCCCTCCATGATAGGAAATGATCTCTGATCTAAAAGAATTATTAGATTGAATTATATGGAACTGTCACTATTCCACATTATTGATTTATTAAATGGCGACTTCATATGGTTCAATATAATATGTCACAAACCCAATGGAGGAAAAGCAGCTTCCTTTTCATACTAGTTCTGAAACACATCTGAACAGCTTATTATGTTTACACTTGAGAAAAGATCTTTAGTAGAGGACCAGATACTTTCTCATCACAAGTAAACTTCATTCGTTATCCACTTCCAGCTTACAGAGTGCTTTATGTAAATATAACTTCCCTTAATTCACAGCAACACTGGGGAATGGATATCAGCACACAGCTTTTCACACACTACTCAGCATGTCACTGTGGATATGCCCTAGAGTTGGGGGTGTATAATGGTCTACCGTGGTTCCAGCCTTTTGTTTAACAAGTTTTTCAATTAACAAAAAAGAACAATGTCAAGAAACCCTTGCCATTCACTGTGGAGGATAGACTAGATGAGAGGCGGTTTCACAAACACTAGGATCAAATGCACAGATGCCCAGGGACCACCCAGCTCTCATATGCCCGGTGCGCTTTCGACAAGGACAAGAGGTCCTTGCACTTCTTTAACGTCTATTGGCTGAAACTCTTGTTAATTTCAGTTTGGTAGACTGAGGCACCATTCCAGTTTCAAGCCTGAGTTACTTTCCAGGCATAAAGACACGCCAAAAAAAAAAAAAAAAAAAAAANGCCCAGGGACCACCCAGCTCTCATATGCCCGGTGCGCTTTCGACAAGGACAAGAGGTCCTTGCACTTCTTTAACGTCTATTGGCTGAAACTCTTGTTAATTTCAGTTTGGTAGACTGAGGCACCATTCCAGTTTCAAGCCTGAGTTACTTTCCAGGCATAAAAACACGCAAAAAAAAAAAAAAAAAAAAAAAGCCAGAAAAATCTACCACAAAACCCAACAGATGAGAACACGCCAACGAATTTCGTGTATTTCATAGCCTCAAAGAAAGCAACTGTGGCTGTTCTGCAGGTGTCATCATACCTGTCCTTGTTCATTCTTTGATGCAATAACTTTTTAACTTTTCAGTGAGTTCCTACTATGTGCCAGGCTCTGTCTGAGGCCAGGGGCAGCAAACTACCCGCCTTAGGGCCAAATCTGGCCCCCAGTCTGCTTTGGTAAATAAAATTCATGCACCATAGCTACACTCATTCACCTACACATTGTGTATGGCTGCTTCCTGGTAGAGCTGAGTCGTTGTGACGAGAATCATGTGACCCACAAAGCCAAAAGTATTTACTCTCTTGCCATTGACATGAGCAGTTTGCTGACTCTATTCTAGAGAAAGAGGATATAGCATTAAAGAAGAGAAACAAAGTCCCCAGGTGTCTTAAGAGGCTCCTGTTTAGAAGACTGCACTGGATGAACACTTACTCCTTAAACTAAGGGTCAGACTGAGTTTGACCCATGGGATCAAAGTCAGTGCCACTGCTGAGGGCTTATAAGGAACAAGAACAGCGGTGACAGGTGTGGAGACAGGTATGCAAGAAGGGGTTAGAGAGAGGATTAGTTAATGTGGAAACCAGGGCCCAAGGGATTCCCACTGAGAGTTCCCCAAACACATGGCTGGGTTAGATGGAGTATGTATCAGAATCACCTGGAGACATTACTAAACAGGCAGGCTACTGGGCCCCACCCCAGAATCTGAATTTGAGTCCCTGAGGTGTGGCTGAGCTGCTACATTCTTAGCAGATGCCACCGGGTGATGCTGAAGCAGGTTTAGGTTTGAAAAGCACTGGATTAGCGTGGAGTTTTAGTGAACGGTCGGAGGTGCTCCCCACGAGGTCTGGCCTGAAGTCCGCTCGTGGCAGGTGAGAAGGGGGAAAGAATGTGGGCACAGACACACAGAGGTAGATGCAGTGAAAAGGCAGTTTATTGTCTATTAACACTGTACAGAGAAACAGAGAGAAGCTACAAGTACAGCATCGGCTGTCGCTGGCAGTGTTATTTCGGAAGTCAGCTTTTGTTTTGTTTTTCATCTGAAGGAGACAGAACAGTCAAGGTACACTTCCGGTTGCAAAGTACAGCAGCTAGTCCAGCAAGTCTAGTTCCGAGCAAGCACGACAGCCTCCCGCCCCACCCATCCCACCCCCAACCATAAAAAAAAAAAAAAAAAAGCCAGAAAAATCTACCACAAAACCCAACAGATGAGAACACGCCAACGAATTTCGTGTATTTCATAGCCTCAAAGAAAGCAACTGTGGCTGTTCTGCAGGTGTCATCATACCTGTCCTTGTTCATTCTTTGATGCAATAACTTTTTAACTTTTCAGTGAGTTCCTACTATGTGCCAGGCTCTGTCTGAGGCCAGGGGCAGCAAACTACCCGCCTTAGGGCCAAATCTGGCCCCCAGTCTGCTTTGGTAAATAAAATTCATGCACCATAGCTACACTCATTCACCTACACATTGTGTATGGCTGCTTCCTGGTAGAGCTGAGTCGTTGTGACGAGAATCATGTGACCCACAAAGCCAAAAGTATTTACTCTCTTGCCATTGACATGAGCAGTTTGCTGACTCTATTCTAGAGAAAGAGGATATAGCATTAAAGAAGAGAAACAAAGTCCCCAGGTGTCTTAAGAGGCTCCTGTTTAGAAGACTGCACTGGATGAACACTTACTCCTTAAACTAAGGGTCAGACTGAGTTTGACCCATGGGATCAAAGTCAGTGCCACTGCTGAGGGCTTATAAGGAACAAGAACAGCGGTGACAGGTGTGGAGACAGGTATGCAAGAAGGGGTTAGAGAGAGGATTAGTTAATGTGGAAACCAGGGCCCAAGGGATTCCCACTGAGAGTTCCCCAAACACATGGCTGGGTTAGATGGAGTATGTATCAGAATCACCTGGAGACATCACTAAACAGGCAGGCTACTGGGCCCCACCCCAGAATCTGAATTTGAGTCCCTGAGGTGTGGCTGAGCTGCTACATTCTTAGCAGATGCCACCGGGTGATGCTGAAGCAGGTTTAGGTTTGAAAAGCACTGGATTAGCGTGGAGTTTTAGTGAACGGTCGGAGGTGCTCCCCACGAGGTCTGGCCTGAAGTCCGCTCGTGGCAGGTGAGAAGGGGGAAAGAATGTGGGCACAGACACACAGAGGTAGATGCAGTGAAAAGGCAGTTTATTGTCTATTAACACTGTACAGAGAAACAGAGAGAAGCTACAAGTACAGCATCGGCTGTCGCTGGCAGTGTTATTTCGGAAGTCAGCTTTTGTTTTGTTTTTCATCTGAAGGAGACAGAACAGTCAAGGTACACTTCCGGTTGCAAAGTACAGCAGCTAGTCCAGCAAGTCTAGTTCCGAGCAAGCACGACAGCCTCCCGCCCCACCCATCCCACCCCCAACCAACCACAAAATGGATATATTTACAGAGACGTCACTCACCACGAGTGAGCTGCTAAAGCTGAACATTCCAATCGACAATCTACATTCACTGAAAAGCTGCAGCAGACACAACATTTTCTCGAACCCCTGTATGATGGGATTAAGTCAGGAGCTTGAGAGGAGGAATGAATGTTCCAGGACTCCACCAAGGAGAGAACGCTTTCCAATTACCAGAATGGGATGTCACAGAATTGGAGTTGGAGCTGCACATAGAATAGTTGAGATCAGGCATTGCCTGGTGGCCTCTTTGTACATAAAGACATGCTGCACAGCCAAGTGACCGGATGTCTCCCTGACCACCTCATCTTGAAACTGAGCGGTTCCCATAGTAACAAGAGGCTAAGGGCACACTGGCTTTCCCTACCACCCTCAGGCAGTTACATAGCTCTTTCATTTTTGGAGTTCATGACAGTACGGTTCACAGCTGGACTTGAGTTGAGCCTGCTGGAGGGATTCTGATGATAGAAAAACTAAAATGATTTGTCTGGGAACCAGAGGGGTTATTTTGCTTGAAAAGGAGAGTGTTTAGGACCCTGCCTTATTGGAAAAAAGGATCTTGGTCTTTTAAGGTAGCAGAAAATGACCCCATCCTAGGAAAGGATGCTTCCTGGGAGAAGAGTCTAACAGGAGAAGGGAGCAGATGCTGAGGCTTGACCTCTGACCTCTGGTGTGAGTCAGACAGAGGAACAGGTGTGGGTGAAGATATTCATGAGCCTGAGTAGGACTATGATGGGAACTCAAGAACTTGGTAGAAAATTAAGAAAAAAAATCCAAGAACTCTAAAAATTCAGTATCTCCTTTGTGGATGGGTAAGGATAATCCTTTTCAGTCTCTACTTAACTCTGGAAATAAGATGCAGCCTCGTTGATATTTACAAGGCCAATAACATTTGGTAAGTTTCATACTGTTGGTTTATACGTTCATGTATATTGCGTACATTACGCAGATGGCCAGATGCCTCTGACTCACCATTTCACATAAATAACTCAAATGTACCATAGTATTATAAGTGGTCCCTTAACCTCACAAGTCGCAATTACTCCTTAAATACGTGAAAGAGTTAGACTTTGATAATTGCTAGGCTTGGCTTTCATTTAAAACAGCTATCTCCTTCCAAAAGATCATTCTACATTATTAAAGGTATGGCCCAGAGAACTATCAAGCTGTATAACAGGTTATCTAATGACAGGTATAGAAAGTTTGATCATACAACCTAGATCTGCTGGTGTAGGGGCAGGTCACAGGACCTCTGCTCATGCCTCCCAAGGTCTGGGCTAGTGTTACAGAACTCACCAGAAAGTTACCTTAATGGAATAGAGAAATAACTCAGTCAATCAAGGGTATTTTCAAAGTCAAGCTTCATAACTCATCTAGATTTCATTATAAAAATATTTTTCCTTAAAAAAATAAACATAAACTATTTCATTTCTATAACCACTCCCTATTCCCCTCTATACCACGCCACTCGTACTAGACTACAATGAATGGCACACCCCTCAGGGAAGGCTCAATCACAGCATGTGAGCCCATCTCATTCACTTTGCTTTTTGAAACTATGCCAGTTGTGCTTAGAAACAGGCACCCAGATCTAGGTAGGGGGTCCACAAGTTCACCTCCCTTAAGGCGGGAAGGACTGCAGGAGGCCACACCTTGCAAGGGGCCCACCCCAGGAATGTCAGAGTGGGACAGTGCAGGCTCAGACAGGAACACAAGAAGTGTTTGATTAGCAGACAGGCAGAAGCAATGCCGAAGCTCCGCCTACTTTATTCCCCCTGGGTCAGAACTGCAAGGTTCTGCCTCAGGCTCCTGGGAGGAAATTCACAGCTCTAAAGAAGGGCTGGGTAGGGGTAGGGAAGAGAATGTTGTGCTCATACAGCTTTGGAATACAACCTGTGATTTTGAAAGGACAGAAAAGAACATAAACAGCGATGCTAAGGCAAACTTTCAAATGGCACATCAGAACTCATTTTTTTTTTGTCATTCATTTTGTTAACATCACAAGGCAGATACATTCTGTAAACATATATACCATACAGTACATTAACCATAGGAACACAAAAGCCACCCTGTCATTCATTTCTTTCTGTGTTTCTGTTCTTTTACTCCAGAAGGACTGCCTGAAGTCTAGAGGGAATTTTGTGGTTCATGAGATGTACTTTTCTTTTGATAAAAATGCAATGACTTGCAAAAAATAGCCCCAGGTGACTAGTAAGAGGCAATATGGGGAAAAGATGAACCTGTAGAAACTTAGAAAATAGTCACAAAATATAAAAAAGTCATTAATTTCAGGAAACATTTTGTTTCCCTGCTTAGTAAAAGACAGCATTGAAAATTCTTTTATAAAAGTTAAGGCTGCCCAGATCTTTGATGCAGAAAGTCTGTGGTCCCCCCAAAATACAAATGATATTTTCACACTGACAGCAAGTTTTTTGTGCTACAGTTCAGACCTTTTAGACTGGAGTGGAGAGGGGACACAGAGGCCTATTTAAGTCATATAAAAATTAAGGGGTGTTAGGATGAGGCTGATCTGAGGATTCCCCAGGAAAATTACCCCTGGAAACTTTTAGGATGTAATTTTTATTCTAGCCTCTCTACATTCAAATAATAAATATTTTGGTTTCTATTAAAATGGGGATTATATTATGGAGTTTGCTGAAGCTATGAAAATACAGATATATAACAGCATTGTGCTCCTCATAAAAGATGGACTTTTCTTTTTCCCAAGAAAATGCAGGGAAGTTTTCCTGGTAAGACCAGAAGAGGTCTTCACAATGAAGATGAACTGGTCCCAGGAATCCAAGATCTCATCCTGCTCATTACTTGCAACTGTTTTGTGATATATACCATCATTCCATGTATGTGCTGGGTCATGATAATACTATCCAGTAGCACAAGAGGTGCCTTCTGGCTCGGTCCTCATCAGCAGAGCTACATATACCTTGATTAATAAATTGAGGAGCTTCTAAAAGATTACATATCTACAGAGTTTCTGAAACTTATCTTTTAACCATGCTGAGAATTCTTGGTTTCAATGATGAATGTGCACACTGCAAAAGTACAACATAAAGCTGTTCTGGCCTTGGAATGGTTTTTGTTGTAAACAAAATAAAACTGCAGGAGATGAGAATATTCCCACAAGGTATGGGCCCTTTGGTGGGCTGAACTCCACAAGTGGGTCTGGTAACAAACAGAGATGGCTGAGCTTCTAGATTTTAAGTGAGAGCAAAAGTAAGTCCTCCGTGTGTATTTTGCCTGTGTTCGTCTGTGTTTTACACTGACAGAGTTAATTTTTTTTTAAAGGAAGAACTGATTTAGTGATTCAGTTTTTGCCTCTATCACCGTATTCCTGCCACCTCTTTTGCTACCCACTGGTTCACTGGCATTAAATAACTGGTCATCATCAAGGGTGTTCTATGATCCCTTGAAATGAAATTCTGAATGAAGTGAAAAGAAATTAACTGTTTTCAGACTTGGCCTCAACATTTTGCTCCAGAGATGCTACTGTATCTCTAGGAAATTATATAGAGATATTTTCCCCCTTTAAAAAAAAACTTGTAGAGTCGCTCAGTCGTGTCCGACTCTTTGCGACCCCATGGACTGTAGCCCACCAGGCTTCTCTGCCCATGGGATTCTCCAGGCAAGAGTACTGGAGTGGGTTGCCATTTCCTTCTCCAAATAAAAGTTTCCTTGCATTTAGGGAAAACACATTTATCGCCAGAAAAAGTAAAATGGACTAGGTAGGAATCAGAAGCCGATACATGTCATTAACATTTCAGAGTCAAATCAACTCTAGAATTTGTTTGTATTTTCTGAAAGCATTTAGATAGTTTTAGGAAACCATGATTGGCGTTTGGCCAGAAAGGAATTCCTAGTGTCTTGTCTTCTTTACTCCCAATATTAAGTAACATCACTGGACACTGTCAGATCACTTTTAGAGGCAACTAATTTTGCTTATATAAGGAAAATAATATAATTGTAAGTAAATAAAGCACAGAGTGAAAAAAGAAAATCCCTTTCTTTTCTCCTATTGCACATCAAAGAGAAAAAATAAGTCAAGGGTATACAAGTCACCACGAATTTTCAGGATATGCAAGGTTTATGTTTACCATTGTAACTCTAAAAGAATCTTTTAATTTCATGCCATTAGGAATCTATTTATAAGTAAATGAAATGTCCCTCCTTTCCTTCTTCCCATTTAAAAGGGTTCTGAGTCTATGATTTGGAAAGAAAGTCCAACTATGACCTCAAAAATGACCATGGTTTTGTACTGATCGCTTTCTTACTGATTCTCTAATTAGTCTGGTGATGTAAGTCAATACCCTGCATTTTTAAAGGGCGTGATGCCATACATCATGAAGTTTTTACAGAGACAATGCCAGCACCAGCAGGAAAGGTAGAATGTTGACAGTCACAATTCTATTTATATCTTCACTATGAAAGATAGTTCCTTTTCGCTGCAGATGCAATTATAGGTCTCATCCCATTAAAGAACTGGCTGAGTCTGAATCCGACACTGTGACAGGAAAACGAGGCAAGCTATACAAATATATATGCCATATTCAAACACATCTTCATTTTTTGTGGCCACACATCATTTTTCATAAAGGTAACACGTCTTACTTGAAAAACCATTTAAATCATAAGTTTCCCGAGTAAAAGCAGAGAATAAGCTTTAATTCATATAATCGGCTAATCCCTCTACTAATTATTAATAAATGAGAGCACAGAGTATCACTGGTCTGTTAGATCTCATGGGTGGTGCTGTAGTGAGAGGTACAGAAAATTTTCTTCATGAAAAACTAACTCACTGATGGAAGCTTAAGTCAGATCAGGGAATCATCTGTCCTGAGAAACTCTGGTTCTGTTTATCAAACAACACGCCCAAGGCTAAATTCTATCATTCCACTCACTAACTGTGCTTTTAAAAACTCATACTGAATAGTTTTCATCCTCAAGTGAGGGGGAAAAAAAAAGATATGGGAAACTTTTAGATTATTTCTTTCTAAATAAATTATTAAAATCAGAGATTGTCCAAAACATTGAAGCTGCTTTCTTTTTCTATACAAATAGGTTTCTCTGGCTTGTCTTTTTCTAACTTTTTAAATGGTACTTAACCATTTACTGAGGAGCATGAAGCTGAAAGTGGTGAGGTTTATAGGCAGCAAAACCAGATATTATTTCTAGATAATAGAGCAGTTTTATTCAAAAACAGCTGCTTTGCTGAACCTGAGATTTAGAGAGAATTCCCTCAGCTGTTCAAAATCAAGCCATGGATGGACTCACCTTAGAAAGTAGAACTTAGCTCATTATTTTTTCCCTTTTTAAACTTTTTTTGGTTTACATATTGGTGATAAAATGACTTATTTTGTGCTCGTTAAGTGTAATTGTTTGAAAACTAAAAAATATTGTTTTTCCCCCTTCTAACTGGAATAAGAACAATTTCAAGCCAATATATTACAAATAATCAATTTAGCACTAAGAAAGCTATTTAGGACAAATTGAGTTGATTCTGTAATAAAATTCTCTCCAGGTCACTTTGCTTTTGCCTCCTCTCAATACTCTTCACAGAAGTTGAACTTGATCTAGTACATCTTATCACATATTTTAAAAATTAGGTTCTATGGAACATGGATAAATTTGTGAATTATCTGCAACAATACTAAGAATATTTGGCAAAAAAACTTAAAAGATAATATTTGTTTTAAAATCAATTCAAATGCTACAGCTTTATTTCATTGCTCTATTATTATTTTATTATATTGCTTCCCTTTGGTTCTTTTATACCTGTGGCTATTTGCTTTGGGAGAAATGCTAAGAATTTAAAGAACTGTTCATTGTGTTCTAGATAAAAACTACCCTTGATGTTCTGGAATCTTTACAAGTTGAGGAAACCATGCTTGAAGAAACTCAGTTATGTGCCACTCACTCCATCAGTATTTGTGGAATGAATTAAAAGTACTTAGGGTGATAAGAGAGATCTTTCTTCATCTTTGAAACTTTTTTTGTCTCTCTACATTTTAAAGTTTAATTTTGCGTGGTGGATAAACCTACACGGTGAAGGTACAGGTAACATTCTCTTTTTCGTGGGGACATAAAGAAAAGAGTCCAGATGGAAAGCTCTGGAATCAACAGGGCAGGTGGATGAAGAATTAATTCAGGAACAGCACCGTCCACAATGGATGGACCGGAAGCATCCCAGCAACCACTGTAGGTCAGAAGGACTGTTTTAGAAATATGGTCACTACAGAGAAACTTCTCAAAATGACCACTTCATTGAAAATAGATTAATGGAATATATCCATGAAAAAGAAAACAATATAAAAATTTACACTTTTTTTTTTAGAGAATAAAAGCAAGGTTCATGGATTCGCCTAAGTTTGGAGATCACTACTGATGCTCAAAACAATGCTTGTTTCATATCCTTAGAAAGTTAAAAATGGTGCTTCTTATATAAAGGGTCCATCAGTTAAGTCATAAGAAAGAGAGACAGCTGTTGATGGGCAGGTTATGGAATCAGTCCCTACAATTCAGCTGTAACAAGCACTGGGTTCTTTTTCTTTTACATCAACTTCATTTCAGTTTTAACAGAAGGAAAGCCAGAGATGCACAATACTGTAACCTGGAAGCTTATGTAAGGCAGCAAAAAGCATCACCCTAGATCGAACAAACTAAGTAAGGTCCACTTTTGGCTACACCAGCGTCTGGCTAGACCCCACAGCACTTTGCCACATAAAATATAAAAGCAAAGATCCACAGTAAGGGAGGCAAGTGAGAAATCAGCAACCTGGCGATGTGTGACTACATGATAGGAACATGACAAAATGATTCCCCTGGTGCCCACGGGTTCAATTCCAGTCAAATGAATTAAGGCTACGAGATCACTGGCTGATATGAAGAGTCCATTCCAATCGAGCAGTAAGGAACCGATTCCCTCTTGAAGACACAAGGAAAAGTTTAGAGGAAAAGCAAGTTCTTGGAAAGAGTGAAGCACACACATGCATGTTGTCTCTGAGCTGAGGAAACTGGAGAAAAAAACGAAAGGGGAAAAAAATAAGAGGGATCAAAGCAATCCAACTGCAAGGCAAGGCAGGTGTTTGCTTCCAGTTCACAGCATCGCAGTTAGTGGTACAGTGAGGTCTAGTAAGTGGTGAAGAGCACAGAGGCTGCCCGGAAGAAAGGGGAAGAAAGAAGTGGTCACATGACAACACAGCACTGACAGCGCTTTTTCTTTTGGGTACCTGGGGCTGGCTCCGTGGCCAAGCTCTCTTCCTTCCCTTCAGGGGATGAGGGCTCAGTGGTGTCTGAGACGGGTCTCCCAGACACCAGCTCGGCTGCATTCCCATCCATGGTGGATACGTCTGTCACCGTCTTCTCCCTCAGAGACTTCTCATCGTCTTCATCAATGAGGACCAACTCGGCCTTGATGGTTTCATCATAGCCTAGCACCTTCTTCGTCTCCTCTTCATCCTCGATATTTTGGTAGCCCATGAAAATCATGGTGACTGGCTGATCCAAGTTTGCCTCCGGCCCTTCCGTGCTGGGGGCTGGAGCCTGCTGCCCTGGGTTCCCAGAAGAATGATCTTTCCTAGACTTATGGACCATTTCTAACTTGGCTTCTTTGCAGAGCATGTGTTCCTTAGGGTGGCTGAGGCTCCCATCTGCAATCCCAGTCCTTTCTGACACGTGCCCTCCTCTTAAGCTTGATTGTCCAGCTTTCTGAATAAGCTCTTCTACATCCTTTGAGCTTAATGTGTGCACTCCATTTTCTACTATGGTGCCTCCTGAGTGCACCTCATACACTACTTTGGTACCATCATCAAAGACTTTGACTCCTCTCTGATGGACCCCCTCTGGGCCAATGGTGGCTGTAGAGAGAGTCTTGGTCTCTCCTGTTTGTTTGTCTTTCTCCACATTAATTTCCATGGCGTACACAGCTTGAATGAAAACAAGAGAAAGGAAGTGCATGTTACAACAAAAAAAGCCAGTGAATGGTTAATTGCCAAACAGACAAAAAAAAAAAACGGTGTTGTGCCCTTTCTAGTCTAACCACCAAGCATCTTGAGTGTTAGAGTGAGTCCACTGTGGACAGAGGTGGTTATATATGTGTTTTAATACAGCAGCTAAATGCACTGGGAAGACATGTGTACAGAGTTACCATTTCTCAATGGCATTTAAACTTCCAAGGAAGAGGAGCTAAATAAGGCCACGAGCGACTGTTGAGATCCAGTGTGCCACATTTCAGGGACGCTGATGACATGCAAGTTCACCTTGATTGGGAGCGCACCCTAGACTTAGACAATTTTAAAGTCCTTGGTTAGGATGTAACCTAGTTCCAAAATCTTTTTTTAATTTTTATTTTTACTTTATTTTGCTTTACAATACTGTATTGATTTTGCCATACATTGACATGAATCAGCCACGGGTGTCCATGAGTTCCCAATCCTGAACCCCCCTCCCACCCCATATCACCTCTTTGGATATTCCCTGTGCACCAGCCCCAAGCATTCTGTATCCTGTATCGAACACAGACTGGCGATTCGTTTCTTACCTGATAGTATACATGTTTCAAGGCCATTCTCCCAAATCATCCCACCCTCTCCCTCTCCCACAGAGTCTAAAAGACCATTCTATACATCTGTGTCTCTTTTGCTGTCTTGCATAGAGGGTTATCATTACCATCTTTCTAAATTCCATATATATGTGTTAGTATACTGTATTGGTGTTTTTCTTTCTGGCTTACTTCACTCTATAGTTCCAAAATCTTAAGTCTTTTTAAAGAACTCTTTTTCCAAGTGTTCTTTTTTTTTTTTTTTGACATTTCCCTTTTCTGTGAATGGAGATTATGTGAAGGGTTTTGCAAGATGGCACATGGCCATCCTTTACTCTACTCTAAAATAGGACATTTGCAAAAATGGAAAGCTATGAAAGGAGTCAGATTATATGAGCTTTAGTCACTTAGCTAGGTTTCTAAGACAAGAACTAGAAGAAGAAAGTCTAGAGGGGGCGTTGTCCCACGACACGGGAATTCGAGGACGGTGCTCACAGAGGCCTCTTTCTTCCCCCAGGCACACACTGCCAAGTCCTCCAGGTTCTGCCCCATGCTGTCATCCCCAGCTGCTGCCTTCTCTCTGTCCCACTGCCATCTCTCAATCTGAGATACCACTCCCTCTTTCCTAGATGATGATCACAAGAGCTTCCTACCCGGTCTTCCCAGGTACCACTCTCAGCCTCTCCAACATCCCAAATCCTGGGGCCAGTCTGAGCTTCCTCAGGACCAGCTCTTTCCTGTCCTGTAGACTCTCATGACAATCCATACTTTCTGACCTATTGCCTCAGAGGCTCCCTGTGAGGCACATGTTCTGGACGGGAGGAAACTTGGCCTCAGACCCACGGAGCCAACTGTCCCCAGACACCCGTTTCCTGAATGACCCACAGATACATCGACTTCTGCAGCTTCAAAACTGAGTCCATCTTCTCTCAAAGCTCCCTGGAGTTTTGGTGAAAGCAAAGTCTTAGTGGGGCAAGCATAGTCTTGGTGAGAAGTAATACCTAGTCTCTCAAGCAAGAAGCCTCAGAATCATACTTGATTTTCCCTTTTCTGCCTAATTCCCCATCATCAAACAACTGCAGAATCTAATTCTACTTCAGATCCATCCCCACGCATCTCCTCACCATTATCTCTATCACCACTGCCTTAGACCAGACCTTCTGCACAACAGCCTGTGTCTGATTTTTATCTGTTACTTCTGTCATTTCATTTCCAGAGGCCCAAAGGAGAGGAGAATGGCTTTTACAATTTACAAAAGAAAGAATTCATGTTGATGTACGGCAGACATAAAACCAATATTGTAAAGCAATTATCCTTCAATTAAAAATAATTTTTAAAAATTGTTATGAAAAAGAAGAAAGGAAAGAAAGAACCTACAAGTAAAGGCAAGAAAGAATTTAAGAAAGAGAAAAGGAAAGAAACAAGAATACCCAGCAGAGATCACACATGGTCCACAAAGTCTAAAATATTTATGGTCTAGCAAAAGCCAGCCGACTGCTATTAGCCTAGGCTCCACCCTGCCCACAGAGTTATCTTACTTACAAACTCGCCATCAGCTCCTGTGTCTGCAGAGGGTAAACACCAAACTCCTTAGCTTGGCATATAATTCCCTTGGCATTTGTCTGCAACCTTCCTTTCTTGCCTTGTCTTGCCTTGCAGCCTCTCTCATTTCACATGCACTGAGGCCATAACAGAGGTCTCACTGTTCCCAGGACATCTTTCCATGACCATTCAAACCTAGAGGGTCCCTCTGCCTAGACTGTTTTGTCCCTTCTCCACTGACAGGCTCTAGAGTCTGGTGTCACATCTCTGCATGTCATCGCCGTTGAGTCCCTGTCTCTTTCTGAACTGTAAGTTCCCCACTGTGTTAAAAAGATCCAAACTATCTTTTCAATCAACGTTTTGTTGCTTCCTTACCCTGTACAGCAGCTAAAAAACACCATCTCACACCTAACATTTCCTGCTTTTAAGATTCCTTTCTCTTGAAATGTCCTTTTAATGTACAATGTACTTTCGAGTTTCTTTATATCCAAATGTGACTCATCCACTGGTACCGAGGTCAGCTGTACCCTCTTCCATGAACTTTCTTTGATCACCCCATTTCTAAGTTATCCCTCTCTTCTCAAGATTCCCTGAGCACTTCTTCTAAACTGAGGGCACTTAACACTTTCCAGTCAGTAATATAATTACTTGTGGGAATGTTTTATTAGCTCCACAGATTTTTAGGATTCTGGAAGGCTAGCTTTTTGCTTGGCATCTTTCAGTGATTCCCCCGCCCCCCACCCTGCCCCACCCCAAACACCTACCTTAGAGCCTTTTGGATAGAAGGTACCTGTTAAACATACCTGTGAAACAAATGCTACTAATTGAAAAGTCTAACTGGTTGTTTTAATCTAGTGACAAATTGTACTGGGTGAAAAATAACAATGGTATTTCTTCTGCTTATAAGACATAATCTGACATGGTTAACACTTAACTAAGAAGATTTTGAAACAAATTCCAATGCTTTATTTTCATTGTGTCCATTTTGAATGTTTCACTTGCTCAGCACAAAGATCTTGATTTTCTTTTAAGTGACACAGTGGGAAGCCAACCAATATTTGTCAAAAAAAGTACATCGGCTCATACAATGACGGTGATATCAAGAGAACTATGTCTGTTATTTCCTGATTTTCCACAAAATGTGTTCTCAAACAGAATAGGCATTTAAAATCTTTTTCCCCAGTGGTTATGTATGGATGTGAGAGTTGGACTATGAAGAAAGCTGAGTGCCGAAGAATTGATGCTTTTGAACTGTGGTGTTGGAGAAGACTCTTCAGAGTCCCTTGGACTGCAAGGAGATCCAACCAGTCCATCCTAAAGGAGATCAGTCCTGGGTGTTCATTGGAAGGATTGATGCTGAGGCTGAAACTCCAATACTTTGGCTACCTCATGGGAAGAGTTGACTCATTGGAAAAGACCCTGATGCTGGGAGGGATTAGGGGCGAGAGGAGAAGGGGACGACCGAGGATGAGATGGCTGGATGGCATCACTGACTTGATGAGTTTGGGTAAACTCCAGGAGTTGGTGATGGACAGGAAGGCGTGGCGTGCTGCGATTCATGAGGTCGCAAAGAGTCGGATACCACTGAGCTACAGAACTGAACTGAATGGGCTCCAAAAACCTGTTCTTTAAATAT
Source organism: Oreotragus oreotragus (assembly GCA_006410675.1). NCBI lineage: Eukaryota > Metazoa > Chordata > Mammalia > Artiodactyla > Bovidae > Oreotragus > Oreotragus oreotragus. The sequence continues at coordinate 229,107 of SJYX01009738.1, read as the reverse complement.
TACATTTATATTAAAAGGCACAGTTTGGGGATGAAATATTGCATCCTATCACTATTAACACATTCATGGGACATGTTTATAAATAAGGAATGTAATAATAATGGACAAAGGAACCTGGCGGACTACAGGTCCCTGGGACTGCAAAGAGTCAGACGTGACTTTGCAACTGAATTGCAACAGCGGCAATAATGATTGTCAGTTAATAGATATAAGCTACCAAACCACCCAGTAATATGTGAGCCAAATGGTACACTGAGCTGCAATCAATACAGAGTATGGGATAAAACATTTCTATTCTTATAGCCATATCTGATAGGATATGCATTATTAACATAGGAATCTTTAGGGATATCCCTCCCTCTCTCTGCCCACCAATGAGAATGCTATCATTTGTGGTCCAATTTTCCCTTCTTTACCATCCTAATTCCCAACCTCAGCTGGTCCTTGTCTATTCCTAGAATCAGAGACTGGACTGAAAGGAGGGATGATAGGGAGAAAGTCTTTGCTAGAATGGTTAATCGGATCCATACAATAAAAAGCTGAGAAAGGAGGAGTTTAATGGAAGAGACAGTAAAAGCTCTGCGAAAGATGGCTAGGGAGGGGATATTCTGTGGCAGTGGATGATGCTTTGTGGAGGGAAGAAAAGGGAATATGAGAAGTCCTTCTGGGTGGAGATATGAATTGGACCCCTTTCAACATCCTTCAGGAGAAACAGGTAAAAAAGAACAGAGTTTCTTTTCAGTGGGTTTTCTTTTTTGCCTGCGATTTTATGCTACATTTTGTGAAGTGTGAGATAACTCTGGGTGTGAACCGCAAGTGACATGGATTCACTAGGGTCACAGATTAATATTTATATGATACACACTGTTCTTTCAATACTTCTAGAATTTGAGAGTAAACTACTTTAAGACATTTTTATAATAAAAGAAGCTTAGATAGATTATGCCATAAAAGACAACATTCATATGTATTTTTTTNGCCTGGACACCACGGGGCCCAGAACGAGGCTGAGGAGAACACAGAATGCTGACTGCAGGCCAGACCTGCTGCCCTGCCTCTTTGTGCCCTCTTGCCCCTGTCACCTTCAGCCTGGACAAACACAGCAGCTGCAAGGGCTCTAAGGGACCCAGGGAAAAGGAAACATGAGTGCCCGACACAGGTGAGTAGAAAGCAACACAAACTGGCAAGATTCCATTGCAGAATCAAGAGCACACAAGACAGAACTCTGCCCCATGAAGACAGAAGTTTTGATCACTGTTAAATTCCTTGACCCAGGCTGCTCCCAGCTCACGTCCCTTGACTCACTGTGATCAGTGGGTGGAAGAATAAAGTTGAGGGTCCATGTGTAAAGTATAAAAATCATGTCCCATCATCATCAGTCATCATATGGGAGGTGTCATAGGAAGGGAGAAAGTGAGTCTGAATTCCTATCCAGGTCACATCTCAATTTAGGGCCTCATTTTCCTGACTGGCACAATGAAAGGTACGCAGCTTTTTTTTTTTTTTTTTTTAAGTATAGCTGATTTACAATGTTGTGTTAGTTTCAGGTGTACAGTGAAGTGATTCAATTATGGAAATATTAATGCATACATATGTGTGTGTGTGTATACATGGTATCTAGCTTTGATATTCCACGGTGCCATGAAGAGCCCATGTGGCCTGTGAGTCAGTGATGTATCCAATCCAAGAGGAGGGAGGGCAATGGACAATCAGACCAAGACTACCACCCAGCTGTGAGATCTTCCCCGTGTAATACACATCAAGTGGCTGGCAATGTACCACGAGGAAGAAAAACAATACATACGCTCGGCTTATTGAATGAATATATCTACATGCATCTCTTTGAGCATAAGACTATATATATGCATTTATGTTCACTCCTCTTGAGGTGGGAAATACAAAATTAGCATTGGAATATAAAAAATGATGAAAATGAGGATATTCATTTAGAGTGAATCCTTCCTCTCATCTCAGAGAACAATGTCTAACTTCAAAACCCGATAATCAAACATTTCTTCAAATCAAATGTTTTCTCAAGATTCTGTGGTTTTAACAAAAATAAGTCAGCAAGGGCCTAATGTTGAAGGACAGCAAAGTTCAATTGCTCAGTTGTGTCCTACTCTTTGCAACCACATGGACTGCAGCACGCCAGGCTTCCCTGTCCATCACCAACTTCCAGAGCTTACTCATCATGTCCATCAAGTTGGTGATGCCATCTAGCAAAAGCAAAAACCAATTTCTCATATTGACTTTGCCTCAGTCTTTTTGGTCAAGAAGGGCAGTTTACAGCTTGAGAAGTGTCGGAAAGAATACTGCTAAGAGGTAACTGAAACCCAGGACTGCTAAGAGGTAACTGAAACCCAGGTGAGTAGAGAAGATTGGAAGATAATAAAACTCCCAGGGATACAAATGCTCACAGTGCTTTGGGTCCTGTGCCCCAGTTCCCATATCAATGAATTTGTCCCAAGGATTTCATATACCAGCAAAGGCACTGGAGGCAGAAATGTCAAGTTCTAATTTTCAAAACTGAGAAGGAAGGAATTCCATAAACTATATATAAATAGCTGGACATCATGGCTGGCTAAATTCTAGAGTCAATTTTGAAAGAGTAGAAGCTTTCCTTCAAGGTCTCTAGACAGATTAGACAAATGACAGAAATAAAGCATATTGGATCATCATGAAGTTCCTATCGTCCTTATGTGGACAAGACAGGAACATGTGCCACGAGTGTTAGGACAACAGCCAGAACCTGTCCCTGGTTGAAGGCCCATACCCCATAGGCGCTGGGTAAGGATTCCCCAGGGCCAGGAGAACCCCTAACGGTGAGCCGCAGACTTCTGACTTTTTATCAAACTGTGCAACAATGTTATCAGTGAATGATGATAAATAACGCCAGTTTGTTTTTCAGATCTGACATGATACTAAACTTAGAGAAAAACTGAGGGTGTGTAGAGCCACAACCATGAGCTATAGAAATCCTGACAACAGAGAGAGTTTTCTCCTTTCAAAATGGTTAAACCCTTTATTCAAATGAAACCTGATGCAGAAATACGATATGGAAGCCCAAGGCTGGGGAAGCTGCTGTGTTTGAAATGGGACCAAACAGCAAGTCCCTCACCTCAACTCCTTCCTAACCTTCCAGAGACTCCTCGGGGACCCCAGGGTCCCCTGACACTCCTGAGGGACACTTTAACAGGAAGAAACTTAACAGTCATACAAAATCTACCAAGGGCCGAGAGGCGCATAGCTCATCCTTATTTTTGCCTCTTAAGATTAGAAAGAGAGGAATTTGTAGGCTCTTCTGCATGTGAGAAGCGAAGTAGTGTGTGCACAGTTGTGGGGAACAGACTTCTCGCTGCCACTGAAATGACTGTGGAGCGATGATTCCACTGGACAGAGGGAAGGAGCCGGGCAGCGGCGCAGGTCTCTCGCTTCGCTGTACCTGAGAGCCTGAAGCGGAAAGGGCCGCGGGAAGGCACCCGGCTGTGGCCCCTGTGGGGTGACCGCTCAGCCCAGAGTGTGCTGGGCAGCTCCGAGTCTTGCCCTTCAGAGACCAAGCGGGGCGTGTTCACAGGAGAGGGACAGGCACGCCTAAGGGGGTCCAAGAAACCTACCATCTCGGGACCAGATGAACCGACCGGGGCTGCAGGCATTAAGCGGATGGAAAGTGAAGGCCTGGGAAAGACAGGATGTGAGAGCGGTTCTCAAATATTTAAACGGAAATCAGAACTTAGGTTTGTTCTGAAGGGCTCCTAAGGTACAAACTTAGGTTTGTATCTTGCTGCTGCTGCTGCTGCTGCTGCTGCTGCTAAGTCGCTTCAGTCCTGTCCGACTCTGTGCGACCCCATAGACGGCAGCCCACCAGGCTCCCCCGTCCCTGGGATTCTCCAGGCAAGAACACTGGAGTGGGGTGCCACTGCCTTCTCCAATGCACGTAAAAATAGGTAAAAGATGAAAGCAGCAGGCTAATGAGAGCTTCATCTGAGGATGAACTTCCCAGCTGTCAGAGCCAATTACAGACAGAATGGGCCATCTGTAGGGAGACCCAGGTCATGGTGTGTGCCTGTGGTTTGAAGGCCTCTTGGCAAGGCTCTGTCCCCGGGCTTCCATGTTTGAATAAGGAATTGGAACAGATGCCTCCCGATTCTGCAAAGCAAAGATTCTAAATAAATTCCCATTTATATAGAACCCCAAACCTCCCAAACTCCAGACAACCAGGATATTTGTCATAATACTGAGTAACGACCAGTGACATTTATTAAAATGGCCCTAAGATTGTGTAAATTTTCAAAAGGATGCCCCTAGAGCAAGACGGATGATACCTATGAGAAAGAATTCCAGGGGCAACTGCCACTCATTTGTATGCTATCCATGCTCTGTGTAGTCACTGCTAGCCATAACTGATCATTAATCTGGATGCTCTATTTCAAAAAACAGCCTGGACAAAGCAGTTAACCACATCAAATGCAAGTCCTTTCAAGCCTCTGCATCTGTATATTTGCACAGTAGATACATTTATGCATATTGATTCTTAACTGATAAACAAAAGTACATGTAAACTTCTTTTTTAGAAGACTTTGAGCACATAATACTTTTCCAAAATGGCATTTGCTATTGGATTCATTATGCTTTCACAGTGTCTTCCGAGAGAAAGGATCCTAGCTTGTGATAGTGTGTATATTCCTATGCACACAGAACTGCAATCTCAGTAACATATCATTCTTGAAGCTCACATTCCTTGACTGCCAATGCTGCTCAAATCCTCTTCATCTCTCTCAGTCCCCACACACTGGCCCTACCGCCTTCATGAACTGATCCATTAGTTAGGTCATATTGCATGTCCTGTGAGTTGCAGAAATGTGGAGAGGAGCTAGAAAGCTGTTTACCCACAACTACTGGGAACTACCAACACTCTAATAAAAAGCAGGGAGGTATGTGCCTTTTGCAGAGTTGTTATCCCGAGTTGATCTCAGAAGTGCATCTTGGAGCATTTAAAAGAATCTGCAGCTTAAGTCACTGCCAATGGTCCCTTCATAGGACGACTGTAGCTACAAGTTTTTTAACTGTCCTGGGATCCTAGTTTGAGTTTGACCAGATACCATTTACAGTACCCCCCAACTCTAGAACCCTGTGAATCTGTCTGTAAAATAATATGCTAAGATATTTATAGAGTCCCCAGGAGATACTTATATTTTGCCAAGGTGCATAACAATTATGTCAATACCTGCAGAATTATTTAACTTTTATATTAAAAGGAAGGCTTATTTGCTTCATAAAATACTGTATAAATAATTTCCTCTGACTTATTAGTCCATGATTGTCTTATAAAGGTATCCTTCCATGACTTCTTTTAAACATAAATTTACCTGGATTACATAAAGCATAAATCTGATGCTCAAATTCCAGTTCACCTACATTAGCACAAACTCTACAGCATTGGCGGCTCGTTTTTCCATCCAACCCCTGCCCTCAGTGCCTCTGTGCACAGAGCAAAAACGATTGGTATAGTGATTTATTAAGCACGGCATCCAGTTCTGATTTCTGGGGCACATTCACACTGAACAGAGCGAAGCAGAGCTCTCCATATGTTTTACACTCACAAATGTATTACTCGCTACAATCCACAAGTGTGAGGAATATTAGCAAGAAGCATACATTCATTAAATTGCTCCTTTTATTTTCCAAATATACCACAGTAGGTAAGAAATAACTCCAGCAATGAGGAGACTTGAGAATCTATATGTTCACAGTGTACAAACAGCTCAGTTCCCAAAGGATTACAGCAACATTCTCACACACTTTGAAAATAGTTTCCCCCCAGCTTCCCGGCATAGCTCATCTGATCTTGTATAATGAGGACTGATATAAAGACCACAAACACATATTCCTCCGAAGTAGGAGGAAAAGAGCTCTATGATTTTCTCAATACTCCCTCCCCTTGGGCCTCAGAAACCCCTCAGGGGCCAGTGCCTGCCCTGTGTGGCCACTGTAAATTCTACATCTGAAGCTGCGCTGAGGAGGGGGTCCCCCCCACCATGTAAGAATATCTGGGCATCCCTCATTAATAAAGCTCAGAGGAATGCAAGCCTCACGGTCAGTCTTGGCATCAAAAGCAAACACTTCCCCAGGACTTACCAGCTGCTCTGCTGGTTCTGTCCTGCTCAGGTGATGGTTCTGCTGCTCGTGAACAGAGGATTGGCAGGTCGGGGAGCTGGGAGGAAATGTGATTTACTGCATCTGGTAGCAGAGAACAGGGAATACAATTAGGCACAGTGTTGAGAGGCCCGATGGATTCACTGCCGAGACAGCAGCTTGTCTCCCCTACATAATGGACCACAGAGGAGGCCATTGCAAGAGAGGATCAGGGTAAACAAAGACCAGCATTTGCCCAGTGACTGGTATTCAGTAGAGTAGCTGAGGTAGGAGAGATCCCGGCCAGAAAGCTCAAGCCCCAGAACAGCTCTATGTATTAAAAGATTCAACAGAAAGCTCTAGATTCTAAGAGTACAATGTGTTCAGAGGGCAAAAAAAAAAAAAAAAAAAAGAGGTAGAGAGATGAACTAGTGAGAGCCGTTAGCAACTTGACGTGGGTGTGTACTCAAGTCACTCTGTCATGTACAACTCTTTGCAATCTCATGGACTGCAGCCTGCCAGGCTCCTCTGTCCGTGGGATCTCCCAGGGAAGAATACTGGAGTGGGTTGCCACTTCCCTCCCCACAGGATCTACCCAACCCAGGGATCAAACCCAGGACTCTCACACTGGTCTGAGCCACCAAAGAAAGGGATTGGGCCAAGTATGGGACTTCAAACTAGAAACATGGAAAGTTCAGTCGTGTCCGACTCTTTGCGACCCCGTGGACTGTAGCCTACCAGGCTTCTCCGTCCATGGGATTCTCCAGGCAAGAATACTGGAGTGGGTTGCCATTTCCTTCTCCAGGGGATCTTTCTGACCCAGGGATCGAACCCAGGTCTCCCGCATTGCAGGCAGACACTTTAACCTCTGAGCCACCAGGGAAGCAGTAAAAACAGGGAAGACATGTCTTAAACATAATTGGAAAACAGATTTGGGAGTCTTTCCTTAAACTGGAAATATCACTTTATGTGCCTGATTCATTCCAAAGACTAACAGGTATAAAAAAATTTTTTTCAGAATTTGTCCCACAATTTCAGTCCTTCTGTCTGGTGTTTCAGCTAGAAAATCCTGAGACTCCAAATAACAGCGCCAGTGAAACACCATGAGCTCAGCTGCAAGAAATGTGGCCCATGCAGAATAGAGAGACCAGCTCTGCTTGGGGAAATATCTAGAAAGTTCATTTAGGGAGATGGAGGCCATGGAAGTCAATAGGTGTGTCGAAGTATTAGAGGAGAGGGGGAAACCACTGGGGCGAAATGGGAAGAATCTGCATGCCCCAGAGAGCAGAGGGAAAGTGAAGGAACATTCTAGAAAGCTGGACTCTAGGTGATGTGATTCCTTCCATGTGCCACAGACACACCCCATTATCCTGGAATGTCGATCACTGGTCAATGATCACGTCTAACTGCTTACTGCATATTCCAGTCAACAGCCCACAAATCATCTCAAACTCAACATGTCCAAAACAGAACTCTCATCTCCACTCATCTGCTGCTTCTCCCGTACAGTGTGTCTCGGCTCACTGGCACCTCAATTCACCCAGGATCCTGGCGGTGCCCCACCTCCTCTCCTGGTATCCAGTTAGTCCCCCAGCCTTCCCACATCCATCCCGTCCTCTGTATCCCCACTGACGCTGACTTAATTCTGGCAGGTTTCTGTTTTCCTTTTAAAATTTCACGTAGGAGAGGGCTGTGAACAGACACCAGATCAGGACTGGTTGAGTTCTGTACCGACGAGGCTACTGCGGACTCTCATGCAGCCAAACAACCAAGGATGTATTGACACTGGACCACCACGTTCCTATGGCAAAGGGGCGGATGGGGTGGAGCTTCTCTAAGAAAATGGGTTTGTCTGTATCAACCCTTTGGGAGACAGAACCGGAAGTCAGGAGTCGGCAGGCAGGCCCCGGGTTGGAGCGAGGCTCAGGTTACTGTTTCTCCCCGGGGCTTCATGTGTGCTGGGGTTGGGCACTGGGTCAGACAGACATAGCTGAAGGCCCTTCATTGCAGGGGAGGAAGGTGGGCCTTTGAGATGACGCTGGGCTGGAAGACAGCCAGGAAGCAGCCTATGGAGCCCCTCTGAAATGGCCTGAATTTGAGCCAGGGCCTCAGAGTATGGTCACATGTCTGAAGTTGCCCTTTATTCTCCATGTTGAACTGCTCTACCAGTGTTCCTTAAGTTAGCTGGCAGACTCTGCTCTCACTCTGGAGAGCTGTGGGAAGGGTCAGGACCCTAAGCCACACAAGGCAGGACCAAAGAGAGCAACAGTGGGGGTAAAGCAGGGCCTGGGCAGGTAGGGGGAGACAGTGGTCCAGGGGAAGGGAGAGCAGCACGGTTTAGGAGATGGGAGAAGACCAGAGCAGATGCGCGCAACTTCTGAGTTTCCCTGAGGATTTCCAGAAGTCTGTGGAAGGGCAGTCTCGGTAAGTCCGACTGCCTGCATTCAAACAAGATGCATTTGAATCTCTCAAGACATTAAGACCAGGTAAGACTTTGCAGACTGGTCACATATGTCTGGTGTCTTTTATGCTACGCGTAGAATTTCCAGGACATTTCTGCATACGGAAAGACTTAGCAGCTAGAAGCAAAAGCCACCTGCAGACAGGGGATTCTGCTCATGACTCCTACTGCTTACATTTCAGCCTCCCCCAGGAGGCAGCTCCCCAACAGAAGGGAGCAGGTGATGGAGTTACTGTTGCCTGGTGGCCACTGGCTACAGGCTTAGGGCTACAGCTCTTTGGGGGCTGGGGCTCCATGGTTTCTGCTCCTGATAAGAGGTGGCCGGGCTTGGGGCCCAAGGGAGAGGATAGGACAGCTCCTCAGTATATTGTTAAGTAGTAATGCCTGAGGTTCTGCAGCCCCAAGGGGTCTGATAGACCAACACAAGGAATAAGAAACAGAGCCCCCAAAGCTTCCTGGGGGAGAATTCCTTCACATGGCCTCAGTCAGTAAACTGCTCTCTTCCCGACAAAATCTGGGTGGTCTATTATGCTTCTTCCTCCCTCTGTCTGAGGAGGTAACAGTCAGTTACAGAACAAAGAGCAAAGGTGAGTCCTTCCCATTACCCAGCACTGCTAAAATCGTCACCGTATGAAGAACATAAATAGTCAACGTTAGAGAGAAACAAACTGAAGAAAACTCTCCTAAAATCATGACTTCTGGGCAAGTGAAGACACACTAGGTCCCAACAATTGGTATGAAGGTTTTGATACAGGAAAGGTTCCAGGCTGCCCCAGACTGGGATGGGATGGAAATCTACAAAGTCTCAAACACCAAGGACAAGACAGGCCCAGGACAGAGGTTTTCCTTTGCCAGTTCTGGCCAAGGGTTTCACACCAGCTCCCCCAGTGGGTAGAGAACAGAGGTAGTTCTAGGTACATACTATGTGAAATTTATACTTACACAAGACACTGTGCCTATTTAGGGCAGTAAAAACAACCCACCCAATCAATTTTGACTCCACCGTATAACAAGGATGTATGTGGGGTAGGGAGGAAGTGAGGGGGGATCATGAAGTATGTGGCCAAGAAATTCTACTCACAATTAAAATACATTGCTCTTGATTGCCAAGGCTATCGTGTAATCAAAAAACATTGGTGATGCAGCAGTCTAATATCTTTATTTCCTCTGAAAAGCACAGGGGGATATGCACTGGGTACCTGAAGAGGGATCATTACCCAAGCACACACTAGCAGCCAACTCCTTGGCAACTCATCACATTGGCGATGCTTTTGCTGACCTCTGCAGTGTCTTGTACAGTTATATAACTTCAGCTGGACCTGGATTCTGTAATCATCGTGTTTCAGAAGTTGGGTATTTGTCCTAAGGCACTATTACTCTACAATCATTTTTTGTTAGGTCTTAGTACCAATTGGTTGATTCTAAGAGGGTCTTGGTAACTTTGAAATCAAAGGAAGAGGAATAATCAGACAGCCCAAACGTCCTAAACTGGATGTGCTTCATGGTGGGTTTTCACCCACAGACCGACCTATAAACACCGACCACGTTCTTGGAAGGATGTGTTCCCGCCTTCAAACTGCTTTCTTTGCTAACAGGTGTGGTGCAATGGAAAGGTCTCCCCAGGCTTAGTTATAATCAGAAATGGAAGTATCGCCATCCAGGGCAATAAGGAAGATCATGGACACTTTTCCCTGGCCATTTCTTGAGACTCCTGAGACTTTTGCATCCTCCTAAGCCTGAGTTCACTCATCCTGTAAAAAGCAATGGAGGATAAAATCACGAGGGTTATTTTTCTCTGCAGACTCTTTTCCAAGTCATGATTGGATTTCTTACCACCGCTATGAACTACTTAGGTAAACAGATGAAAATAGTGGGAAGTACATGGAGCAGGAGGAAAACAAAGAAGAGAGAGTGCTGAGAGTTTATGACATGGCTTCATGGATGCTTGTTAACAAGTCACATACTACATGGATCTCCATGGCCCACACAGCCTTCCCTGGGACATAATATGCAGGTTTCATCCCTTCCCTAATTAGAGAGAGAAGCCTAGGAAAGGTCCTGGTTTGAAAAGGGAAGAAAAAAAAAAAAAAGAAGTGAAAGCAGAAGAGGTTGATGTGCACACCTCCGGTATGTGGGTGTCTGTGGGTCCATGTCTGATACTTACTGTGTTACTGCTAATCACATACATGACCTCAGGGTAGCTTCATCATGAGAGAACTCCACTATTTTTCCCATGCTGCCACCCCCAACTCCCCAAAACAGGCAAGGCCACCTCCTCAGTCTATACTCCACCCTCAAAGCACAGAAAAAGTGTCCTGACTTGGCCATACCCTAGAGAAAGTTACAGAACTATCATAGGTCCTCTTCCTGGAGTTGCTGTGGGCTCAACCTGGACTTGTCTCTGAGCATATGCACTGGGATCATGAATTTAATACCTTCCCAAAGATCACCCAAGGAGCCAAAATTCAGATCCCCTGCCTTTCATTTGGTGGGTGGGGGGAACCCGAAGAAACCACCATTTTTTCTTGTTTGTTTTCTGAAGTTAGAATTATCCTTATTGCAAGGATCTTTGCTAGACATTATAAGAAAAATGTCTATCCATCTCTGCATTTTAAAATCTTTAACCATACATTTCCAAAAGACATTGGGAAAATACTGATGCCAACGCTTATTCTACCTCCTGCATCATCTTCCTGGTTTAGAGGCTGAAAGAAAGAAGACAATGTCTGTTCCTTCTGACAAGATCTGGCATTTTTGGACAGGTTGAGCTAAGGGTCAGAGTGAAAAGTGGAAATCAAGTGGTTTTCATGAGTTTGTAGCTAACGCTAGAGGAGCAAGGTGAAAGCTGAGAGGCACAAAACCTCAAATTCATCCCATGGCTGCAGTGAAGGAGAGCAGGGAAGCAGGGAGCAAAGAAGGGGAGAGAGAGCAGAGGAAGGCCCACTCTTGCCAGGATGGGGTCAGGAAGCCAGGGCCCTGCTCCTACCTGTCATGTGCCCCCAGCCAACCATGCCCCACAGGGAGAGAAGTTCTGTGAAGCCCTGGTTCCCAGGGAGGCTGGAGAAACTGCGGTTTTCTGATTCAAAGTAAAACCAGAGGCCTTAGGAAGGTTTCCCAAACCTCAGCTGATGGACTCCTGAGACCTAACCAGCAGTTCCAGCGGGCTCAGCCCTGCCAGGGAACTGGTCCTGAGGCTGGTGCTCTGGGCTGAGTGTATTTCAAGAGAGATCCAAGCAGTGAATCTTGGAGAGCAAATGGGAAGAAGACGAGCTGGGCCAGCTGTGTAAGGACAGGAAGAGCTGGTCGAGCAGCAGTCCTTGAAGAGGAGCAGCTGAGGAGACGGGGGCCGGCCCTCCCGCGCATTCGCAGACAGTGCTCCCCTCCTTTCTGATGCCCTTGCAAGCCAACACAGCAAATCTCCCAGGGAGCCTGCGTTAATGAGACCCACTAAGCTGACAGATGAGAACGTTCGGGTACAGATAGGGAGACAGCGCTTACACTTACCTCCATCTGCACTGGAGAAGCTCTGTGGAGACAAAAGCAGAGCAGGGAGTCACTATATGCGTGGGGAGATGACCCTTCACTCATGCAGCCCGTCTTTCTCCCCCAGAATTTGACCGTGGTGGGCAAACACCATGCTCTCTTTCCTTCTGGGAAATTTGTTTGGGATTCCAAAATTTAAGGAAAAGGTTTACCCTTTGCATCTTATTTACCCCAAATTTCTCCCAGTAAACATTTATGAAAATTATCCAGCAAATATCCTTGGTTGTGCTGGAGAAGTGATAATAGAAAAATCCCATCCTGTAATGAATGTGTTTAGACCGCTTTCTTATCACTGTTGGGTACCTGAGGAAATAGGAGTTGTGAAATAGAGGGGAGGGGGATCCTGAGTTATTCAGAACCTGCTGGCATTATGGATTCTCTCTTTGCTACACAGCACCGTGTTTTCATAGACAGGTACAGCTCATTTTATTGTGCCTCAATACTACCTTTTTTTTTTTTTTTTAGACAAATGGAAGGTGCCTGACAACCCCCAGTTAAGCTAATCTGTCAGCACCATTGTTCCAACAATATTATTTTTAATTAAGGTATGTACATTGTTTTTTAGACATAAGGCTATTGCATACTTCAGAGACTAACAATATAGTGTAAACATAACTTTTATATGCAGTGGGAAACCAAAAAATTCATGTGACTCACTCTATTGCAATATTCACTTAATTTCAGTGGTTTGGAACCAAACCCACCATATCTCTGAGGCATGCCTGTGAGGTAAAATTTCATGTTTCACTGACACTTTCTTTTTTGGAATTCATGCCCATTTGATACGTTTTTGCCCCTGGCCTTTTTATAAAAGACTTAAAGCCACAGGGAGTCTGTTTAACTGGCTTCATAAGAATTGGTTTTTAGATGGATTCGCCACTCTCAGCTTCAGAGACGGCTCTGGTCCTCACACATTTACCCTCATTGCAGGGTGTGTGGTCCAGGCTTCTTACCCATACCAACTGGCTTTTTCTCCAGTTGGCACTGTCGTGGTGTGCCTGCTTCCCCAGGGGTGTAAGTGAGAGAAATGACGTTCGTTTTCTTCACCTTCTGAAAGTCCTTGAAGGATTTTTCTGTTTCCTTTAGCTTCTCTAGGATGATTTGCTCTTTGGCAGATATTTGGGACTCTTCACTTTCCAGGGCTTGTATTTCCTGCTCCAGCCTGGAAAACACACAAACAGAAGACAGGTTACTTTATCTTCTGGCCAGAGAGCAGCTTCCTCCTACCGGGTGACTTCCTGGTGGTCTCCGTTTTACATGATGGTGTGGTACCTGGCCAGGCTTTACCTTACAGCCTGTTGCCACCTCTGCCACTGAGCAGACATTGGTCAAAGGGAAACAACCCAGAGCTGCTGCCACCCAGTCATTGCCACCACTTTCGGATGCGCTTTGGTGCCTTCCTTTCGACTCTGTTCTCCTGTGCATTCGTCATTTGGAGGTGGATATCTTTCATAGCATGTCTTCCCAGGTGGCTCAGTTGTAAAGGATCTGCCTGCCAATGCAGGAGACTTGGATTCAGTCCCTGGTTGGGGAAGATCCCCCGGAAAAGGAAATGGCAACCCACTCCAGTATTCTTGACTGGAAAATCCCATGGACAGAGGAGCCTGGGGGGCTACAGTCCATGGGGTTGCAAAACAGTTGGACACGACTCAGCGACTAGACAACAACAATCACTTTTCATAGTTAAGACATACTATCCAAAGGAAAATAGCTTCATATCCTGCTATCTCGTACTAACTGCTCTTCTGTCAGGCAGGCCAAAGGGTGACGAGCCCGTCTTGCTCAAAGGAAACACGTTGCCATGACGTGGCTGGTGGCTAACGAACCTGCTGTCACCTTCCTCAGTGGCCTGACTTCTGCCAAGAAGAGAGGAGATGGAAGGGACTGATACAACTGCCCCTACTCTTCTGGAACTTTCCTCAGCTTTTACAAAACCTATATATTTTCTGAAAAGGAAACTTCAGCACAGCCAGAGACTCTGGGAATATTCCAGAAGAGCAGCTACACTGAAGTTGTGAGGGAGGTCTTGCCAGCTCTGTTCTTTCAATGAAATGATTGTAATAACCACTTAACTTTTCTTGAACACTAAATCTGTGCCAAGAGCTAAGCTAAGAATTCACGTGGATTGTTGTAGTTAACCTTCCTTATGACCCTATGAGCAGGGAATTCCCATTTTACAGACAAACTCATTAAGGCAAGGGAGGGCTAAGGAATTAGTTTACTGATACAGAGCGTTGAAGCTGGGGTTTAAGCCAGGAAGTATAACTCTAGACCCTGGTCCTCACCATTGTGCCAAACTCTGGTCACATGGAACTTCACTATAGTATTTCACAGATGCCCTGCCTTTTCACACACAGAGTATGTTGACTTAAATAGGGCGGTACTGTAATGTACCAATGTTTTGGGGTTATGAAGGGATGGGTGTTCCCCTACCTACAGGACCCCATACTATGATGCTTCCAAATCATTTGGTCTGAATTTATCCATTCATTCATTCACCTCTGCTTTTGCTCTCCTCCCCCTCCGTCATGTTGGAAGCTTTGCTGCAGAGAGTGTCTGCCTATGTTTGTCCTTTAGCTCCCCCTCTCCTCGTCTATATTCTAATCTGCTGCAGGGAACCGGCTAACCAGGTCTGTTCAACTGAGACCTAACCTAAAGCGTTCAGAGTGAGATCTGAAGAGTAGGGCTCAGATGGTAAAGAATCTGCCTGCAATGCAGGAGACCCGGGTTCAATCCCTGGGTCAGGGAGATCCCCTGGAAGGGAATGACAACCCACTCCAGTATCCTTCCCTGGAGAATTCCATGGACAGAACCTGGTGGGTTATAGTCCATGGGTTTGCAAAGAGTTGGACACGACCGAGTGACTAAGACATGGAATACCAAGATACGGGCGTGGAATTATTTTGGAATGCACTGTGCCTCTCAGAGGGCTTTTCTGTTTCCTTCTTAGGCATCAGAAAAATAACTTCTGGATGGATGATAGCAATTACTTTGGGTTATGGAGAAACCCAAACAGGGCGTCCCAGGTGGCTCAGCGGTAAAGAATCCGCCTGCAATGCAAGAGAGACAGTTCGATCTCTGGGTTGGGAAGGTCCCCTGGAGAAGGAAATGGCAATCCACTCCAGTATTCTTGCCGAGAAATCCCATGGACAGAGGAGCCTGGTGGGCTACCGTCCATGGGGTGGCAAAAGAGTCAGACACAACTGAGCGATTGAGTGTGAAGACAAATGCTATAACTGTACTCCCTCCAGATGAACACAGCCTCAGATATACTGCCTGCTTCCCTCACAGTGGAAGTGGAGTTTTTCATGACTAAGATGGCCCTATAGCATCTAGCCTTCTGGTACCTATAAGAGCCTCTACTCTTAACAATGTGCCCATTTCACATCATGCTTTGGTTAAACAGAGCTACTCCTTATTTGCCCATCTGCGACCACTGATTTGCCCTTCTCCAGAAAATCCATCTCCAAACCCTAGCCACTATTAAAACCTTAGCTCAGATACCACCCACCTCATGAGGCTTTCATAGATTCACCATTAGAAAATAACAGTATCAGTGGTCTTATCCAGTCCACTACATGTTAGAGCATTGGTTTTCAATCAAGGTGCTTTTGTCCCTTAGGGCATAGTTGGAGATGTCTGGAGATATTATGGTTATCCATTACTCAAGCAGAGTGGAGTTGGTGCCACTGACATTTAGTGGGTAGCAGTTTATAAACATACTACAAAGTACAGAACACCCCCCACAGTAAAGAATGATTTGCCCCCCTAAAACCAACAGGGCCAAGGTTTAGTAACTCTAGACCCTGCATCAGAGTATACATAAATTATTAATTTCATTAATAGAGTATAAATTCACTATGAGAAAGGCACAGTCAATACAAGTGTGTTGAATGAATGATAAAAGATGAATCAAGTTGCAAAAAGTCATATAGCTCAGCCAAGAGGAGATCTTCAGATTTCTGAGACAAGGCGAATTCTTGAGCAAGCTTTGACTTGAGAGGCTATGTGTGGGCTGAGAGGCACACAACCTACAGGAGAGGGCCAAGCAGCGTCAATAGATAAACAGAGATATAAACCTTTGCTCTTCCAAATGTTTATTACATCTTTTATTGATACATACATCTGTGTCAATTACTTTGGGAGGAATCAAGGAAAGGAATAGGGAGCACGGAATAGGGACAACTCAAGTGACCTAAAATGGAACCAATTCAATGGGTGGGGGAGCTCCAGGCTAGAGGTTTCCTGGAGAGACTGGCCAGGTGAGTTTTGAGCAGATTTCATTTGAATCTCAAAAAAACTGAGTACCTCAGCAGATATCTAGAATGTGGTGGGCTACAGTCCACAGTGTCACAAAGAGTCAGACACAACTGGAGTGACATAGCATGCACACATGCATGCAAATGTATGTGTATGTGTATCTAGAATGTGGGTTGACTCTATTATTCTCAAATTCCCTCCCTTCCCCCTGCGTCTTCATGGGAAAAACATATACGTCCCCGACCACTGATATTGGTCTTGGCCACGTGATTTGCTTTGTCCTCATGGGAGGTGGGATATACTTCCCTGCTCTTGACTTTGGGTGCAGCCATGTGACCTGCATTGGCCAATGGGATGTTAGCAAACATGACGCGTGCAGAGGCTTGGGATGTATCCAGCCAATCCGGCGCGTCCTCTTGAGCCTCTTCCAGCACCAAAAGAACAGCTCCTCTGAGGAGCTGCTGTCTCTTTAGCCCAAGCCCTGGAAGGAACATGTCGGGAGCAGACAGGAGCTCAACCCAGAGTCAGAGGCCATGGCCAGTCATATCTGCACCTTCCATTAGAGCCACTCGGCTAAGCCCAGCCCAGATTAGCAAACACCCAGTCTTCTCCTCACAGAAGAGTGAGCAAGAACATATGACTTTTATTTTGAAGCACTGAGTTTGAGAGTCGTTTGTCACAGAGCGCTATTTTGGCCAATAGCTAACTGCTGCTGCTAAGTCACTTCAGTCGTGTCAGACTCTGTGTGACCCCATAGACGGCAGCCCATCAGGTTCCCCAGTCCCTGGGATTCTCCAGGCAAGAACACTGGAGCGGGTCGCCATTTCCTTCTCCAGTGCATGAAAGAGAAAAGTGAAAGTGAAGGCGCTCAGTCCTGTCAGACCTTCAGCGACCCCATGGACTGCAGCCTTCCAGGCTCCTCCATCCATGGGATTTTCCAGGCAAGAGTACTGACACAGCTCAAATATGTATATGTTTTATATATACAAATTATATATGTATTATATATATTATTATACCTCCTAATGATATATATCCCAGTAGTATATATTCCATCTATATAAATATGTGTGGGCTTCCCAGGTGGCGCTAGTGGTAAAGAACCTGCTTGCCAATGCAGGCAGATGTAAGAGACAAGGAATCAGTCCTTGGATGGGGAAGACTTCCTAGAGGAGGGCATGGAAAGCTCACTCCGGTATTTTTGCCTGAAGCATCCCAGTGACAGAGGAGCCTGGTGGGCTACAGTCCACAGTGTCACAAAGAGTCAGACACACTGGAGTGACATAGCATGCGCACATGCCTGCAAATATATGTGTATGTGTGTGTGCATATATCCTAATAATAACACCTGAAGCTGAAAGGTCAGAGGAACTATAAAGTACCCTCTCCCCATTCCCCTCAATCCTCAGAGAAATAAAGAAGAGTACAGGGCACCCCTTCACAAATTTTAAAATTGAGAAACTAGGAAAATATCAGTGGTGGTTATTTTGGGGTAATGAGATACTGAGTGTTTTTAATTTTCTTCTTCATAATTTTCAATATTTTTAATATAAGTTAAAATTAGATATCCTGTATCTAGGCAAAATAAAAACAATAAATCACATTTTTAAAATGCCACCTCTGGCCTAGCACTGAGAAGGCTACTCTTCATGGGCTGTGGCACCAAAAAGGAGCTGAGGTCCAGTGGGGTGTTAAATACAACATCAACTGGCTCTCAGTTCCACCAACACTGATGGAGCTTGTCCAGCTGAACTGAGTCAGNCCTCTGGCCTAGCACTGAGAAGGCTACTCTTCATGGGCTGTGGCACCAAAAAGGAGCTGAGGTCCAGTGGGGTGTTAAATACAACATCAACTGGCTCTCAGTTCCACCAACACTGATGGAGCTTGTCCAGCTGAACTGAGTCAGGCACTACAAGGAATTCTGTAATAAAATTAGGTTAAAAATTTCTGACTTAAAAAGGTTGACTCTAAGTAGCTCACTACTCTCAATGAAGCAGCCTCAAGTGATTAAGAATTCTCTGTGATGTGATGCCCACTGACTGGCCTGATCATCTCCACTGCCCGGGCCCTATTGGTTTCAAGGCTCTTGGCTATATAGCTCAAGTGCTAAAGATTTGGGTCGTGATACTGCGTAACTGAGAAGGAACGCGGGGCGGGAGGAGGGGGGATGGAAAAAAGCAACAAAACTAGGCTTTTAAGATAACAATTGAGTTTCATCCAGAGGGAATGAACTCAGGAAATCTACAGTTTGTATATGTCCAAATGAGTCAGATCCAAATAGCAGATTTCTCTACAAATGCACGTGCGGGCACTGGAAAGCTCAGACTGCCATCTTTCCATGGAAAGCCTGAGTCACAAGCCTGAGGAGCTTCCCAAGAAACCATGTATCATGGGGTTAATAAGAGTCATTCCAGTTGGCTTAGAAATGCCAGTCTTTTCTAGCTTTATGACCGAAATCTAATGCAGACTTCCTAGGAGGAACCAAGGAGATACTGCCCAGCTAAAAAGAAAGAATAGGCAGGAAGTGTAATTTACACTCAAGGTTAACTGAGGCTCTTTAGGCTGAGACAGGTGTACATTACAGCCGTTGACCAGCTTGCTTAGTCTCTCTGGAGGAAGAAGCAGACTGTAATAGACAGTAAAGAAAGGTGACACACGGCAGCTGTGCAGCTTCAATTTACTGGAGATGAGGTTGTGATCCTGGCCAAATGGTCTTATAAAATCTAACCTAACCCCAATAGACCTTTGTCACGAGATAATACAAAGGACCTACGGTGCTATGAAGTGCATCGATCATTCTCTCGTTCAAACTCTATTTATACACACATCTGTCTAACTTAATGCAAGCACCTACCTTCTAGCAGGCACTGCACTGAACATCAGGGACAGAAAGCTTAATCAGCCATGGTGTCTGGTTGGGGGACCTCTTAGTAAAGTAATGAGAACAGTCAAGTAAACACATAAATTGCAAAAGAGCCCAAAAAGAGCTGGAGGAAAGAATAACGATTTGGAAAACTGTCAGTTCCGCTGGGGAATGTGGAGGGACTCCAAGTTGCCTGTCCCAGATTTATGCTCCCCTTCTCCCATGCTAACAGAATCCTTATTTTATGGGGGATGGGTGGCAATGTACCCAGCTGAAAATTTACACATCCCAGCTTTCTTTGCATAGAAAGGCGGCCATAGGACAGTTTTGGCCAGTGAGATGTATGTGAACATTTTGGGTAAGACTTCTGGGAAAGCTCCTTCAAAGGGGAAGAGTTGATTTAAGTGGCACTTGGCCTTTCCCTTCTTTCTGCCTAATACAGGGACCTGGTGCTAGAGGGATGTACTAGCTTCCAACTGCTACGGTAACAAATGACACAGACTTAGTAGCTTACAAAAAATCAACTTACTATATTACATTTCTGCGGGTCAGAAGTTCGACAAGGGTGTCAGCAGGTAACAATCACCGGGTGACAGAGTCATGCTCCTTTCTGGATGCTTTGGGGAAGAAGTGCTTTTGCCAGCTCCCTGAGTCCACCCACAGTCCTTACCGCATGGCCCCTTCCTCTGCTGTCAAAGTCAACAATGCTGTTGTTGTTCAGGCATCAAGTCATGTGTAACTCTTTTGCGACCCCATGGACTGTAGCCCTCCAGGCTCCTCTATCCATGAGATTCTTCAGGCAAGAATACTGGAGCAGTTTCCATTTCCTTCTCCAGGGAATCTTCCTGACCCAGGGACTGAACTCACAGCTCCTGCATTGGCAGGCGGATTCTTTACCACTGAGCCACCAGGGAAGGTCTCAGCAGTGTTGTAAGCTCTCTGACTATTCTTCCCCTGTCACATCTCCCTCTGGCTCTCTTCTTCTGCCTCCTCTTCCACTTCTAAGAATCCTTATGATTAGACTGAGCCAACTCAGATAATCCAGGGTAATCTCTCTATGTTAAAGTCAAATGTTTGTAGACCTTAATTCCATCTGTAACCTTAACTCCCCTTTTTCATGTAATCTAACATAATTACAGGTTCTAGGGGTTAGGATGTAGACATCTTTGGGGGTCCATCACTCTGCCTACCATAAGGAATATGATGCTATAGGTGGAGTTTCACCTTATATCCACATGGACAAGAGTCTGCTAAGGGTGCCTGAGTGTGCAGAAAAAGAGAAATTGCTTGGGTTCCAGTTAGCATCCTGGAGTGACAACACCAGCTCTGGACAGTTCATCCCAGATTTTCTGCTGTGAGTTTAAGCCACAGCTAAATGCAATTTCCTCCAGATACAAAGTGGTGAGGAAAACTTGACTACGTGTTATGTTAGCTGGGCCTTGAAGGATGCCTTCATCAGGTGGAAAAGAGAAGAAAACAGGCCAGGCAGAGGATATAACACAGGCTGAGGCCCAGAATATCATATGTCCCTCCCTCACCCAGGAGCATGTGGCCTTGCATGGCCTTTTCAGGGACTGTACACCCTACCCTCCAGAGGCCATGGTTCACCAAGATGCCTCAGAGAGGTTTTCAGCTTCCAGGTCCCTCGTCCCCACTGCTCACTTTGTGCTCTCATTCTGCTGGGCCTTGGATGGCCCAGAAATACTTGGCCTTCCAGGTGCTGTGGGGACCCTTCCTTCCTTCCTTCATCTTCAGTGGGAGAAAACAAGGCTCAAACAAAGAGAGGTGGGAACAAGAGAGGGGTCCTGGGCCACTGATTCTCTAGCTCCTGCCTGCCACGATTCTCTGCGGTATCTCTGCCTATTTAACTTACAAGAGCCAGTCAGCTTCCTTTGTGTGAGCATCTCTCAGCTGAATGCAAAATATAGCATCATATTCCTTATGGTAGGCAGAGTAATGAACCCCAAAAGGTGCAAACTCATTTGAAAAGACCCTGATGCTGGGAAAGACTGACAGCAGGAGGAGAAGGGGACGACAGAGGATGAGATGGTTGGATAGCATCACCAACTCAATGGACATGGGTTTGGGTGGACTCCAGGAGTTGGTGATGGACAGGGAGGCCTGGCGTGCTGCAGTTCATGGGGTCGCAGAAAGTCAGACACGACTGAGCGACTGAACTGAACTGAACTGAATACAGACTGGGTTTGCAACAGCCTAACCGTCTGGGGAAGGGTTTGCCAATAAATTCAGGTGTATTCCATCTTTTCTTTCTCTATCAGTGATGGTGAGAATAATTGTTACGAAACTAAGAATTCTAACATTGTCTTTGTTATGTATATATTGTTTGTATGTAACAACAATAATAATGAGGAGGACTGCCAACTGCTTACTATGTGCTAAGCACTGTTCTACCTGTTTCACATGCATTACAATACTTAATCTTCATATCCTATGAAACAAGAATTCTTTCTCTTCCTTTACGCAGATGAAGGACTGAGACACAGAATGCTACTGACTTGTTCAGGGTCACAATCATAATGAGGCCAGGATTTGGACCCTGGTACTGGAGGACTAGTCCTAGAGAATCAGGACTCTTTGCCATTACTTTTGGCTACCTCCCTAGGATCACTTTCTTCTTTTCCTTCACTTCCTCAAGAACTCAGTGCAACACAAGGGATTTTTCATGCTCATAGAACCACAGAAGTTCACACTGGAGGTAGAAGCCATTTAACCTAATTAATTTCCAGAAACACAAAGACCCTAAATTGTCCTCCACCCAGGATTTCTGCTTGAAATCCTCTGCACAGAGGATTTCAGACACAGAGAACGCACCACTTCTCAAGGCAGCCCTTCCCTCTTTGGACAGTGCTGACCATCAGCAGTGGTCAGTGAAAGTTGATCAGCTTCCACTCATGGTCTGAGTTCCAACCCTTGGAAGTGCAGAGGTCAAGTTTAGCAAACACCATGACTTGTAGGGGCTCCACTTGGGAAATAGGAAAAACCAAAGGCAAATGGAACTTACTATTCAGTGGGGAGCATGGATGATATGAATTGGGGCCCACCTTCCCGGGTGGCTCAGATGGTAAAGAATCTGCCTGCAGTGCAGGAGACCTGGGTTTAATCCCTGAGTTGGGAAGATCCCCTGGAGAAGAGAATGGCAATCCACTTCAGTATTCTTGCCTGGAGAATTCCAGAGACAAAGGAGCCTGGTGGGCTATAGTCCATGGGGCTGCAAAGAGTCAGACCTGACCAAGCAACAAACAGTTTCACTTTTTAGCGGGGTGAGGGGTGGTGGGAAGAGCAGAAAGGGAAAGGGTGGAGTGACCAAGAGGAAGGAGGACTTCTGGGTTTCCTCATAAAACCAGCTCAGCACCGGCTAACAGCTGAAGTGAGAGGAGCCATATATAAACATTTCAGGGACTTCCCCGGTGGTCCAGTGGCTAAGACTCCACTCTCCCAACACAGGGAGCCCAGGTTCAATCCCTGATCAGGGGACTAAAGGCCACATGCCAGAATTTAGAGTTCGCATGCCACAACTAAGACCCAGGGCAGGCAAATAAACAATCAAAAAAATAAACATTTTCACAAAACCCTGGGGACTCTAAGTACATTTCTGAACAAGGTCTGAGCAAGACCAGCCTCTCCCTGACAATGGACCCTTTAAAATCTTCCTGTCAAGGGGCCTGGGCCGAGGTCACAAACATGGACTGTGAAGAGGTCAACCATTGCTGCTCAACTGACGAGTATTAGAGATTCGGTAAATTCTCCCAGAATAAAAAGGAGATGCTGACAGACGGGTCCAAGATGCTGAATTTAGACCTGTTCTTCCCCTAGAATTACAATTTCATAGTTGAGCAGTCAAGTGGGGGTGCCTGTCTGACCAACCTGCCAAAATAAGAACCTCAGGGAGAAAGTTTGCTCCTCAGAGGAGAGGAGAGCTGCCTGTGTACGCATGCAGCATGAAGCAAAATGTAAAAGAGGCTGCGAATTGTTCACCAAGACCCACCCTCCCCTTCTCCCACTACAACATAATCCCTACAGTTAAGCTGGGCGCAAGGCACACAGAATAAGGTCCATACTCCTTAGCATCTTTTGTAACCACGGGCAGCATGTTCTGGCCAAAGGGATGTAACTCAAAGTGTGGTAGGCAGCTTCTAGGACCTTCTGTAGCCCTTTCCTCTTTCATCCCTTCCTTCATCCTGCCTGAAATGCAGAGATATGCGGGTGAAGCTCTCACTGCCATCCTGGACTCTGAGAACAAAGACAGGAGTGGGGAAAGCTAGAAGAAGGCTTGGTCCTTAAGGGCTTCTCAGCTCACAGCCACCAGAGAGTGCTTGACTGCCTACCTATGGATTTTCCCTGGAGGGAGAAATAAACATCTTGTGTAAGCCATTATGACTGTGGGTCTTTGTTACCTGCATCCACATTTAATCCTAAGTGATGCAGTTTACCACGTAAGCATTTGGATGAATGCTTATAGAAGTATGCTGAGGATGTGGGGCCATAGCTAATCACAGCCCAGAGCCTCATTAACGTCTCAGCAGCAAAAGAGGGGGAAAAAAATGAACAATCGCGAGGCTTGCAATCCATTCCTGCTAATCAACTTTTATAAGACAGGGCTTGCTTAGGGCTGTGCTTCACTCCACCCAACATCCTGCTCCATCCAAAGCCTCAGCAGGGAACTTCCCACTCTTGCACAATGACAATCATCCAAGTCTTAGCATCTCTGGTATGCTGGGGCTGTGATGTTTGTGTCCCTCTGATGCTCACAGCTTCTGCCAGCTGGATTGTACCAGAAATGGCCAGGACTGGGCTGTCCACACATTTGAAAGACTGACCCAAAAGAAAGCCTTGCAGCACAGTGAGCTAATTACCCCTACACAGGAGACTTGACAACACAGAGCTTACCTACGACCCTAGAGTTCTGGTTACAGAGTGGGATCAGAAGACATATTATATAGGTGGTCCCAAAGTGAGTGTGGTGACATGCTAAGGTGGTGGGCATCAATAATTTCAGCTGCCCAGGATCCCCGCCCCTTTCCTTTGGGGAAAAGCATGCAGCTCCTCCACTGGGAAACAGTCTCTCTGGAGTACTTTGTCCATTTGGTGAAACTATTAATTAAAGGGTCCCACATCCCTGGCCAAGGAGTAGGTCAACTGGACTCCTGTTAAAAATCTGCATCTTGGGAGGAGTAATCCAAGAATGGGTAATAATGGTAGGGGCGCAGATAATCATTCCTACAGCAGGATTCTGAAGACTTCCCTGTTAGTTTTTGCTGCCTGGATCCTCAGTTCTACCTGGGACCTGATTATGTAACCCCTCCATTCTAAGAATATTTAGCTCTCTCTATCTAACCATCCATCCATCCATGCATCTATTCATCTATCATCCATCCATCTGTCTGTCCATCCATCCTTCCACTTATCTATCTATATCTTAAGAGCTTTCTGTTTCCATATTCCAGGTAGGACACTGGGCAGAATACTGTCTCCTTTCACACAACTAGATGCTACAAAATTCATTTTCCATATTCCAGGAAAACAGTGCACTTGTTTCTATGGCACTCCCCAAATATTTTTCATTTGTGACTCAATTTGCAAGGAGACAGTTTCCTTTTATTTAGATGAGTATATCTGGAATCACCACAGATCATTTGGTATTTTACTGTGAAAAAGGTTAATGGCCTTTAAATAAACAGAGGATTTCCACTTCTCCTTGTGAAAGAACAGGACCTTCCTTGACTGCAAGGTGTCAGTGGAAACTCAAGCTCGTTTCATTTTTCCCCCCTTCGTCATCACGGAGACAGAAATATGGCCAAGAAGAGAACGGTGCCTTTAAGAATTCCTGAAGTGTAGCTCATATCCTTTCCCTTGTTGAAAAGTTGATGGTTCCCCATCATCTCCTTCCCGAATCTGATTGACCTTCTTAGGCTGGAAGCTCACACCCTCCATGCTCTGCTCTCACCCCTTCCCAGCCTTACACATTCCCGTGTCCCAGCCAGAACAGAGAGTATGCTGCTCTGAGAAAAAGCCTGGACTTCCCTCTTGCAACTCTATCTATTGGAAACACATCTGATAATCAAAGCCCAAACTGTTGCCTTAGTAATGTTTTCCTTCAACCCACTCATCCTAACATGTTCACTCCTTCCCAATCCCCATCATGGCATCCTTAGAGAGCTAAGAGCACCCTTAGCTGTCTTCAGTTCAGTTCAATCGCTCAGTCGTGTCTGACTCTTTGCGATCCCATGAATCACAGCACACCAGGCCTCCCTGTCCATCCCCAACTCCCTCTTAGATACCTGGTATACCTCACCGGGTATCGGGGCACTAAAAATGTGTCCATCCTCCCCAACTGTACTATCCTCTCCTGAGTACAAGCTTACTGAGAGATAAGACAATATTTTATGAATTTATTACTGTACCATATATTCTTTTTCTCCCCTTATATTCTTTTCTGTATACATAGAGGCCCAATAAATGTTTGTGGAGTGAATGAAAAGCAAAGCAAAGCAAGAACACATTTTAAAGGATTCTACAGTGAAACTAACTTGGAGATGGTGCTATTCAATATATTTTGTAAACTCTCAGCTTGGTTTTGCTACTTTCACCACTCCCTCAAAAGTATTAAAATTTGTATATTCATTGAAAAAAATCAATACTGGATTGCTTTCTGTATTTATCTGAGTGAACTGCTGGGACATATTAGCACTTTTCATTATTGATGTTGGTACAACAAAATTTAATCAAGTAAATATGAATGAAAATTTCTCTGTCAGTTTTTCTTAGCCTCTGGAAACCAGCCTATTCTTTTCTTGTATATTTAGCGCATCTGAAATCACATGGCTCATACTGTCAGAATCTATGCAAGTTGATTTCTGCTGCAGAAAATCATTTCCAAGCAGGCGCTGAGGCTTGATATCTTGGGTGTGATTCTCGTCTGAGTCTGTTTCATCAGAAATACAGAGTTTTGATTACATGAAAATGAGCTGATCTTCCAAAGCAATACATTTCTCAGTAACTTAAATCCTATCTTCCCAAGAAATATCTTTCTCTGCAGGAAGAGAAAAAAATATCTCATCCAGCCTTTCACCTCCAGCCTCTGAATCAGGGACTCTCTGAATGAAGGTCAGTGACTCCATCTGTGGACCTGACCTTGTGCAAATGCCTCTGGGATGGCACTTTACCAAAGACCCCTTCTCCGCTATAGCTTCAACTTATCTCCAGGATGCCTCCTTCCCGTTAGTCCCTTTAGAATAAATTCTCTCACACCAAAAATAGGTGAACTTCTCTTGACCCTGAGTCCTGCTCCTATTACTGCTGAATCTCTCTTCCAGATTTCCCCAATAGCACTTGCCTGTCTCTTTCTGTCTCAACTTCTCACACCCCAGTCACCCCTCAACCCACTCCACTCCACCTGGGCACCTGCCATGCTGTTTAATCTGGTCTTGTTAAAGCCCATGACATCCTAACTGCCACATCTAGTGGACACCCTTCAGTGTGAACCTACCGACGGCTTCCTTTTATAACACTCTGAGGACCACGCCTCCTCCCCTTCAGAAGCTGAGATGCCACATCCTCAACATAGGCGCCTCTTTTACGTCTTCACTAAAGTTCACTTGGCTGGATATTCTATCCTTGGCTAATCACATCCACCCTCGAGTTTTAATTTCCACCTAAACACTGACTTATATCTACCCAGCCTCTCTCCTAACTCCAGCCTCTCCATAACAATTGCATTTTCAGTGTCTCCACCTGGATGGCCCATAAGCATCTCAAATCCAACATATGTGAGACCAAACTTCTCCTCTTCATAGAGCCGTTCCTCCATCTGGCCTTCTTTAGTTCTGCTGCTGGTACCACCATGAATCCATCCTACTTAAGATGGAAATTTGGATGTTATCTTGTGTTTTTGTTTAATTTTTCAAAAAATGTTTACTGACGTGTAGTTGATTTACAATGTTGTGCTAACCTCTGCTGTGCAGCAGAGAATATACATACACATATTCTTTTTCAAATTCTTTACATTAGGGTTCATCACAGGATACTGAATATAGTTCCTTGTGTCCCTGTGCTAGTCAATAGGACCATGTTGCTTATCAATCTCAAATGCAGTAGTTTGCATCTGCTAACCCCAAACTCCCAATCCATCCCTTCTCTACCTTCCCTCCCCCTTGGCAACACAAGTTTGTTCTCTATGTCTGAGTCCCCATTACCATGACCTCTGACTTGCCCCTCTTTGGTAAACACCACACACATATACAAGCCACTAAGTTCTGTCAGTTTGTTCCCTGGGTTATCACTACTTATTAATCTGCTTAGGTATTTCCTCTTTCTGAAAGTCTTCCCTGACACCATTCCCATGCTTGCTTGCTGCCATATCTTATAGACATATTTCCATCACCAGTCATATGCCATTGTATTTGAATCACTTTCTTATGGATCTGGAGTTCCATCCCCAGCTCCCATTTGCAAAACTCTTGAGGATAACAACCATCTCTCCTTTATCTTTCCTTGAACATGGCTTCTAGCATCAGGCTAGCTTGTGTCTAATAAGAAACCTGGTTTAGTGAAAGTTCTCAAGAAATATTGGCTCTATAAATGAACACATGAATTGTTTCTCGGCTGGAAGTAGCTTCAAGACAGATCCTTTCGCTCAACTCCTTCAGTCAAAAATGATTCTTCAAAAATTAAAAATAATGGCAACTATGGATTTGGTACAAAGAACTGATTTTAAAAAAAACTTGTCTTATTCGCTTTCTCTGATATGACACAGAAGGTAGCTGCTGTGATTTCTAGACTTTTCACTCATCCCCAAATATCTCAAATAAACAATTCCACCTGACTCCATGTATATGTGTGTGTGTCTGTGTGTAACATACTGTTCTTATTTTACTCTGGGGCTCACCTAAATAAAACCTCCTGTGGAGGAGAAACAGATGTGCAGAAATTGGGCCAGAAAGAGGGGCCATCTCTGTACTTACTTCATTTCCCCCTGTGATTCTCTTTGAATTCATTCCTTCAAGCAGGAAGCATATGGGCTTTCATCTCTGACTGTGAAAATTGTTTATGTGGCGCATTCCTCTCTTCCAAATCCCCATTTATTCATTGTTTGTGCCTAAATCCAGCACTCGGTGATAGTTTTCCTGCTGAGTGAGAGTTTCTCATCAGCCTCTGTATGTGTGTGTGCACATCCACATGGCTTCAGCCACAGCTTTTATAAATGCCCACTCTGGGAGGTAATCAACACATTTCTGCCTGTTGTCCTATACAGGAGGTTACTCTGGGGAGGCTGAGAGCACCTTCAAGACACTTGAGTTAGTATATTAATGAGTCATCCATGGAAAAACATTACTAATGTCCAAGAGGAGTAGTAGTTAAATAGCTAACATTAGGTGAGCATTTACCATGGGCCAGACAATGAGCTACACGGTTTGTAAGCATTATTCAATTCTGTGCAAATCTGCATAGTAACTACTACTATAGTCCACACTTGACAGGTGACAGACCAGAGGCTGAGAAAGGATCAGTAACTTGTGATCAGCCACCAATAAATAGAAGCTAGAGCTAGAGTCCAAACCCAGGTCTGCCCCCTGCTGGAGCCTAGGGTTTTTCTTTTTTTCTTTTTTAATTGAAGCATAATTGATTTACTATATTGTGTTAGTTTCAAGTGAATTAGCAAAGCAATCCAGACGCATGTGTCTGTGTGTGTGCGCACGCTCAGTC
>SJYX01009738.1:100195-195049 GCA_006410675.1 Oreotragus oreotragus | reverse complement strand
CCAGAGAGGAGACTCCAGAGGAGACTGCCCTGGGATGTCATGGCAGGAGCTGGGAGGTGGGGGGCAGCCTGCTAAACCCAAATGGATCTTCCTAAAGGGATCTTTCTCTTAGGCTTTGTTTTTTTCCAATCATGTTTTCCATGCTTGACATTACCAGGTGACAGCTCCTCCTCTGTGGAGAAATTTGTCATCCCACTGGGATAATTCCAAAGTTATTCTAAGAGTTCCTGCTCAGAACAAATCAAGCCAATCAGGAAGCTCCTCCACTTGGGCTGTGCCTGGCTGATTGTTTCCCACTTGGACACTTCCTGCCATTGTTCGCTGGCCTGTTCTCAGAGGCGCAACCATGGGGCCCTGCCCCTTCCTCTCCGGAGCCCAGGGCCACACTGGTGGCTTTGGGTTGAGGTATATATGAGGCTCAGAGACCAGGTACTTGGCTGGGAGGAAGATGCCTACAAAGGAAAGAGGGGCAGTTTCTGGCCCAGGTGGTATCGGGTCTCTCTGGCTTACCGAGAGATGCTGAACTAGACTGGGTCTTTCATTGACTGCTTCAAGCACGTGTTGAACTAGTACAGCAGTAGCTTCCCAGTCTCTACCTTTCAGAAGTTTATCATCTGATGGAGAAGGCAGGTGTATAAACATTAACCAAATAGCTCTCTGTGGAGCTCTAAGGGGGCCTGGCCAGGGCTTGTTGGGGATGCAAAGAAGAGAGCAGGACTCCCGCCCTGCTTAAGGAGCAGGCGGGGCACGATTCCAGGAGTTTGGGACATCTCAGTGGGATCTAGAAGGACGAGGAAAAGATGATCAAGGCAGAGAGGTCTTTAGAGGGGATGATGGGCCAAGGCCGCAGCATGGACACAGATGCTCTGAGGCAGACATGGGCACGGAGGAGCAGCNAAAAAAAAAAAAAAAATTCAGGGAGAAGGCCCGGTGGGGCCCCTTTCCAGTGAGAAGCAGCTACATCCCCTGTGGTCCTGGCTCATGGTGCCCCCTAGTGGCCTGGAGGCTGGGCAGATAATGGCCTTGGTGGACAAACTCAGCTGGCCTGAGCCCTAGGAAACCCTGCTTAAGGCAGCTGAGTGGCACTGCAGAAGGTAAGGAAAGCCACATACACCACATTTATTACAGGATTTTGGGACAAAAATGTTCAGAACCAAAATAAACTTGTAAATATTTTCTCTGATGAACTTTATTCCAATAGACCTATCAGCCCTGATTCTGTTTTACAACAGCTAGTATCTTGAGATGTCAGAGAAGGATATATATTTCTGAGCTTTCAAATCCCCGAGGCGAACAGGATCTTTCTTATACCAAGAGTCTGCCAGTGAGAACTTCCAGATACAAAATGAGTCACATGCAGGGATCAGAGTCAGGGTCACAAAGCATTATGTAAGCCAAAATAGCAAAGCTCTTAGAAGCAAGACTTGCATCAGATCCAAAGAAGGATGCCCTTTAAAGCTGATGCGGAGACTTGGGTTTTAATTGAAGCCTCTGTCAAAGGGACGATCTGATTTGCCACTTGAAATGGAAACTCAGAAACAGTACTTTGTGCTCCAAAATAATAATTTAAAAAACACTGCCTCATCTTGGTGGTTTGGCTTATATAGAACTGGCATGGGCCATCTCTCTGTTTAGGCTGGGGTCCCACCCCTGGAGTTGGCCTGCCATGGTCTATTATTTCTGGATCCTGAGGCTAAGCCAGAATCACCTGCTGAAAGCACAGGAAATCTCACTCAACATTCAGTTGAAGAGAGAGCTCAGGGTAGACCAGATTCAGTGATGAAACAGTACAGGCATCTCAGTGTGGGAGCTCTCACACAGTGGCAAGGAAATGTTTTTTGTGTGAATGAGGGAAGGACCACAGGCTTCACATATGAGAGTTCTCATATTCCCACAAAACCCCAAATTGTTCCCCCAAATGATAACAGCAGACATGTGGTGTAAGGTTTTACAGGTTACAAAGTCCTCTCACAGCGGTTAGGGACTGTTCTGTTCCTATGATACATATAAGAAAGTCGAGACGAAGGAAAAATGGAGAAGTCAGAATTCAGATACCTCTCGTGCCACCGCCTGGCTTCTGTGAAGCCTCTCCTGGCTGCCTGGACCAGTGGGACGCAGGAGAATGCATCATGCAGTCACTCAGTCGTGTCCGCCTCTTTGTGAGCCCAGGACTGTGGCCTGCCAGGCTCCTCTGTCCATGGAATTCTCTAGACAAGAATACTGGAGTGGGTTGCCACGCCCTTCTCCAGGATTTTCCCAACCCAGGGACTGAACCCAGGTCTCCCACACTGCAGGCAGATTCTTTACCATCTGAGTCTCCAAGCAAGCCCAGAAAGTACCGTAAAGGAGCCCAGATGAGGAGGAGTTGGATTAGTCTGCCATTTACTGACTAAAACAATGGGGAATCTCCTGCTTATCTTAGTCTCCATTTCCTCGTCTATCAGACGGTTATAATGATGGATAGTGGAAAGTGTGAAAGTCGCTCAATCGTGTCCGATTCTTTGCGACCTATGGAATTCTCAAGGCCAGAACACTGGAGTGGGTAGCTTGCTGTTCCCTTCTCCAGGGGATCTTTCCAACCCAGGGATTGAACTCAGGTCTACTACATTGCAGGTGGATTCTTTACCAGCTGAGCCACAAGGGAAGCCCATAATGATGTATACGGAAGAGCTATTTCTAAGCTCTGAAAATTAAATGAGTTAATATTTAAAACATCTTAGAACATTGCCTGCCATTGAGTAAGTATTCATCGAGAAAGTGTTCTCACTTTCTCCTCTGGTGTCTTAAAAAAAACCCTGAATTTAAATACTATTATGTTAAACACCACATGCACTACTTTACAAGACAGACCAAAACTACTATTTAATGGAATAAATTCAGTGCAGCCCTGAATCATGATTTGTGGTCCACAGCATTCAAGAATACCCATAGATTCTTTACATTAAAACAAATTTCCAGAGAATGTGAATAAACCCATCATTTGAATGCTGAAAGGAAAATTAAAGAATTGATGATTGTGTTAAAATTTGTGTGTGTACCTTTTTAAAACTGAAAAATCTAACTCAAGTTCTCAATGTAGGAGAGGCTTATAAGCACATGGGGCGCCATCTAGTGGCGGGTAAAGTCATATTCCACCAAATGAGGTAGTGTGTTTGGGAATTTATGTCATACCAACTCTCTGAGACTCCCTGGACTGCGGCACACCAGCCTTCCCTGTCCTTCACTGTCTCCCAGAGTTTGCTCAGATTCATGTCCATTGAGCCAGTGATGCGATCTAACCATCTCATCCACTGCCGCCCTCATCTCCTTCTGCCTTCAAACCTTCCCAGCATCAGGGTCTGTTCCAATGAGTCGGCTCTTTGCATCACAACTAACTCAAGGTCTTAATGTAGGAGAGGCTTATATGCACATGGGGTGCCATCTAGTGGCGGGTAAACTCATATTCCACCAACTGAGTAGCGTGAGACTATCTATCTGGGAGGAAATTGCTGTTGTGTACTTGAGAACAGAAAGCTCAGCATATTAACATTAAAATGTCCATTACTCTCAATGCTTTGTTTCTTTGCTCTCCAAGGAACAGTCTGCTTGCCCCTAGTGGTGTATGCAGAAGTCTCCAGCCAAAGCCTGTGAACCTACCTTGCTAGCTGCTCTATAACAGGGAGAAACACTGGCTAAGAAGATCCTGAGGTTCCAGCCTTCAGGAGGCAGTGGCTGGGAGTCTTTGAATCATCTCATGTTTATACGAGTCAGGTCACATAAGCCCACAGACATCATCAGTGGGCTATGGTAGGTATCCCCAAAGTTGAGGGATGAACAACCTAAACAGTGACCCTGTGGTCCAGTACGGCCAGCCCTTCCCCGAACCCATGTCCTCCCTACCCTGAAGGCCCGTCACTGCGCTGACATGGACCCCGAGGCCCCTGGCTCTTCCCACTTTTGGAAAGCAGCAGCAAGGGCCTGCGGGGTGTTCTCCCAGAGTCCCCACCCTGAGGCTGAGCCTGGCTCAGCACACTCTCCAGCACATGCGGGTCCTTAGCCCTTCGCTTAAGGAGCAGCTCTCATCTGTACATCTGATCACTCAGCACCCAGAGCAAGGAGCGACACCTGGCTCATTAGGTCAAGCACTCCTATGAAATTCCAAGTGCAAACGCCAATCCACTGTCATCTTAGGAACCCCAGCACTCATCCTAAGGACTTGTACAAAGGAGCTCCTGGGTACCCGTGGCATTGAGTGCAGGCTTGCACCCCCGTGCATACCTTCTCCCCCACATTCTCTCCTCTGGACCAGGGTAAGGATTTGGCTGGGATCCCCCTGGACAGGGAGTTCCTCCCAGAGTGAATTGGTCACGTACATCCTTGGATCTCCAAGTCAGCCAGAGCCAGTGGCACAGTATATGTATGGGGAGAGACCAGCAGGATCTATGATGAGGCAGTAAAGTTAAAATGAGGAGATGGCCCAATTGACTTTATAATGAAAGAACCCTACTGTTCCAATCACATCCCTCCCATTAAGGTTCTGCTACTGGCTAGAGAGAAACAAGGTCCACAGAAGGACACGCTCTGAACTGTAAGAGGAGAAAGACGAAAGGATACCAACAGGAGCTGGGACAGGCGATGTGCTAGGTGTAGACTAGACACTTCACATGCATTGACTAAGTGAAACCTCACAAAAGCCAAAGGAGACACCTGTTATCGATCCCTGCTTTACAGATGGGTTAAGCAGCTTGCCCAAAGTCCCACGCCATAAACCAAGCGCAGAGCTGAGGCTCAGACCAAGGTCAGTCAATGCTCAAGAACATACTCTTTTCACTGCATCGTGTAATAATCCCTGCTCAGTCATTCATATGGGAAGAGGAACCCCTAATATACGGGAGAACTCTAGGCTCAAGATATTGCTGAGATCAACAGCAATACTAATAATAAAGAAGAGAAGGAGGGGGTTCGGAAGAGAGAGGGACATAGGGATAGGGAGAATGAAGGGGACTGTGAAGATACTACTGAGCAGGTCTAGAATTAGTTCCAAGGTTGCAAGCAGTCCTTCATGGTGCACCAGTGCCTCTCCAGAGCCTTGGGCCACCTCTGCTGATGCTCAAGCATGAGGCTCTTGAGATTAGTGAGTGCCGGGAGCCAGCGTGAGGAACTCTGCCCATGGCAAAGGTCATGAGAAAGGAGGCTCGACATTACGCAAAGACGGGATCGAGCCTCAGGAGACCCCCTGTTCCCAAGCATCTACCCCCCAAACCAGAGTCTGCCTACTTTACTGTTTTATGCTCTCACCTACACCTCTGACTTTACGGGGGGCTGACCCCCACCACCTCTTTCGGAGAAGGAGTTAACTTACAGCTCCAAGTTAATAAAAATTCCTGGGCGTGACAAGAGTGTTTCAACTTACAAACTCTTCTGAAGGTTCTCTAGCCTGCCTGAGCAGGTTCGTCCAGCCACATTTGATTGTTTACAGCCTCCCAACCATGAGAGGCATGAGATGCTGTAAACTTTCTAAATACAGATTCTTTTGAGAAGTTAGAAAATTATTAGTATAGTATAGTGGGTTGATTAGAAATTATATTGGTGAAGGGTTTTTCATTTGTTGAGCCAAAATTTGCTGCTAAATCCCCATATTCCCTGCCCTTATAATGAATATAACTAGCATATGGGAGAAATAAGTATTAACCTTTGATATTAATCATGTTAAACCTTCAGTTCAGTTCAGTTCAGTTCAGTCGCTCAGTCGTGTCCGACTCTATGCGACCCCATGAATCGAAGCACGCCAGGCCTCCCTATCCATCACCATCTCCCGGAGTTCACTCAGACTCACGTCCATCGAGTCTGTGATGCCATCCAGCCATCTCATCCTCGGTCGTCCCCTTCTCCTCCTGCCCCCAATCCCTCCCAGCATCAGAGTCTTTCCCAATGAGTCAACTCTTCGCGTGAGGTGGCCAAAGTACTGGAGTTTCAGCTTTAGCATCATTCCTTCCAAAGAAATCCCAGGGTTGATCTCCTTCAGAATGGACAGGTTGGATCTCCTTGCAGTCCAAGGGACTCTCAAGAGTCTTCTCCAACACCACAGTTCAAAAGCATCGATTCTTCGGTGCTCAGCTTTCTTCACAGTCCAACTTTCACATCCATACATGACCACAGGAAAAAGGCTAAGTAAATTCCTTTTCTTGATTATAACCCCCTGCACCCTCACCCTATAGGAATGCAACTTTATCTGGTGCCTTCAGAGCGTGGCACCTAGTTTAAGAAAAAATCACCCCTGGAAAAATTAAGTTTTCTGGTTGACTGACCGTTATCAGAAAGGGCCATAAAATGTCAGCAGGCCTCATGGCCATAAGATGATGTAAAACCCCTAAGACCCTTGTATACTTTTATATGAAGCACCTGATTTTGACAAGGGTCAGGTCTGCTGACCCTGCATGACTCTGTATTCATCCCTATGTATAACAAAAAGTATATAAGCAAACCGGAAAATAAAGAAAACGGATCAGTTTCTGGAAAGACTGATTCCCCCATGTCGTTCTTTCTTTCCCCTTCTGGCTGAATTCCCATCTGGAGCGTGGATGCTCACCATGTCTACTTACTTGCCCTGGCTTCTAAGACCCATGCGAGAGGGAGCCCAAGGCGGGGCACCCTCTGCTATTCAAGTGGGCGCCGGTGGCCTACGTAGATGGTGCAAATTCCTTGTCTTGGAGTTTTATTGGTATTCCACGTAAACCAAGTTATTCGGCCTCTTTTTCTCCACTAATTTTCCTACTACACTATTCTTTTCTAGTCTCTCTTTATATTTCTAATTAAATGGCTTTTTCCTAGGACGCCGATTCCGTCTCCCCTTCGAATTACCCTGGATCCACCGGGGCTGGACCCTGGCAAGTGCGTGACCTGCTTCATCCGCCTTCTGGTGCCCGGGTCCATCTTCTGTTGGTAGGTTGTCTTCCTCAGTCTTACCAATCAACATAAACTAGTCGCCTGCCCAGCTGGTCCCCAGTCTACCCCTGACTTCTCTATCTCCCTCTTTCCCTAACTGCAGCAGCCAACCAGCGTCCCAGTTTCACTCCGGGTTTATTACAACTCCCCTGCTCTGAAACAGTTAATCACACTCCATGGGCTCAAGGATAAATTCCAAAGGGTCAGTATTCAAAGCCCTCTAGGACCTGGTTCCAACCTGTTATTCTAGTCTTTTCTCCAGAGCTGTTTCTATAGTAAGGCCTGTGGTTCTCTTGTCTTCAAAGAGATGGCAGATCCCGTGCAGAAGGAAGACCTCATGCTAGCCATGCCTGGACCACTGCTCCTGATAAAGAGGGTGACTCCATGAGAACAGCAGTGGGCTGGTTCCTGTCCTTGCTGAGTCCATGCTCCCCTCCCCACTCCAGGCAGAGAAAACATGCTAGAGATAGTAACAACCTCCAAGTGAAGCCAGGCCCCGCCCCCCCCCAGCTGTTTACAACAGGTGGCGGGGCTGTGACAAGCCAAGTGAGCTTGGTCAGTACGGAGCGTCCATGACAACCAGCTGACATTGCCCGTGAAGCTCCGTTCCAACACCCACATGGCTGGTGTCCTCATGATTGCATCATCCAGTAAATTAAGTCCAGCTCCAGATCTGGGATCCAACGTGGGGCTATAAGGGGTCAAGGCCTCACTGAGGTCAAGGAAGGGCCCCCACTTCCCTGTCTGGCTACACGGGATGCTAGCCATGTGTATTTGCCCCCTCTGAGTGACAGCCATTCAGCTCATGTCCCAACACAGCCTTTGTGGTTAATTTCCTACAAGGCTGGAATTTCCTTCCAATGACTTGAGGCATATTAAACGTGGTTATTTTCTATTTTGCAGAAGTGGAAACAGTATTTATTTAAAAGATTCAAGTATTGAAAGTTCTGAGTTGGGACCATGCTGTGCTGTCTGAAGCCAAGGTTAACTCTCTTGGTGGTAAGAAGTACTTCTTAGAAGGGAACCTCCTAAGATCAAATGACGGGAATCATGAGCAACAGAAACAAAAGTGCAGAAGGTTCAGGAGATCTCCGAAAACTCACAGTTAAAGAACCTTGAAGAGCGGTCTTCCATGATAATTGAGTGGACTATAGGTCTCTTGAGGGCAGCAACTGTACCATTTTCCTATCTCTAAGCTAGCTGCTTGGCCTCTATCATAAGCATTTTGATAAATCTTTATTGAATTAATGAACCCATTTTAGAAGGATCGATCTCATCCATATCCCACCAGGGTAAAAGCCCCAATTATAAGGCCCTCAATGATGATTTCTTTCTCGCTAGATAACTTCTACTCGCTAGATAACAAGAATGACATCTCCTAGCACCTGTCATATGTATATTCCACCCATGAGATGCCTAGACTGTTAGATCCTAAGAGCAGGGGAGAAGACTATGGCCTGTTTTGTATAATTCCAACATCTTCCCCACTGCTATGTATGACTCTCAGTGAGTATCTTTTTGATAATATAGTTCCAAATGAATATTATGCCAACCCTTCAGAGCAATGAGTAGTAAGCATGGCCATTTGCTCAGGACAGTACTTGTCCACACTTCTAGATAAATAAAAGCCAGGCCAAGAAAACAATCTCCATCCTTTACTTCATGTCATGATGAAATGTCAACCAAAGTAATGGAGACAAAGGCACCAAACTCAATAGAAAATGCTCATCAGAGAGA
This sequence comes from Oreotragus oreotragus, assembly GCA_006410675.1. Lineage (NCBI taxonomy): Eukaryota > Metazoa > Chordata > Mammalia > Artiodactyla > Bovidae > Oreotragus > Oreotragus oreotragus. Next base: position 186,388 of record SJYX01009738.1, on the reverse strand, counting down.
AATTTCACAAACATTTAAACTTAGAGCAACCATTGGTGTGTCACCTGTCTTCTTTCATTCTGTTTTACCTCCTTCTAGTAAATGTATATGAAAGCCCTTTGTGCTGAGCAGTATGCTAGGATTTGGTAATACAAAAGTGAACACTCTCTTAGCTTGCAGGAAGCTGAGGCTGGAGGAAGGGAGAGAGAGAAAATGGCTTCATATGTCCTATAATACAGTAAGTTGTAGGCTAGCAATACTTCTGGTGGACATCAAACCAGTGTTCAGGGCTTAGTGAAAGCAAGTATGTTAACTCAGGCCTGAAGAATCGGCAGGAATTAGCCAAGTGAAGAGTAGCTGAAGAGTGTTCCTAGAAGAAGAACTTGGCATGGAGAGAGAACCTGACCCAGAGAGAGCATGGACTCTGCAGGAAATTTCAGAGAGTGACTAGAGGGGCTGGCCAGTGATTGGAGAAGAAGGAAGCAATGATGATGCAAGGCTGGGAAGCAAGCAGAGGTCATATAACAAATATGAAGGAGCTTGGACTTTGTCTTCCAGTCCAAAGGGAACAGGGGAAGGTTTTTAAGCTGGAGAGTGACATCACCAGAAATTCTGAAAGCTACTTTTGGTGGCTGGATAGTTTGGGTTAGAAGGCTACAATACTAGTGAGAGAGAGATTGGGTAAGAGGCTGTTGAAGCAATCCTCAGGAAAGGTAATGATGGTCTGGACTAGTGTCATGGCAATGGAGATGGATAAGAGTGGAAGGACTCTAGAAATGACTGCAATACAAAATTAATGACTAGATTTGGGGTTGAGAAGAGAGAGAAATCGAGCATGATTCCCTGGGCTTAGACTTAGGCATCTGGGTACACAGTGGTACTGTGCAATCAAATTAAGAACAAAAGACAGGAAGCAAATTAGAGAAAGTAATCAGCTCAATTTCTGACATGTTGAAGTTTAGGTGTCTAGGTGAAATCCAAATGGAGATATCTAGGAGAAGGTTGGCCAAATGCACAACTCTAGAGAAAAAACAGGGATGAAAGAATATTTGTAGATCAGAAGTCATGCGAACAGATGATACTGCTTATACAGAATAAGAGAAAATGAGCACCCAGATAAGAACCTCAAAGAACTAACATCTGAAGGATGGACACAGGAAGAGAGGACAGGAAATCAAAGGTATTGTCATACCTAATAAGCCAAGGAGGGAAGATGGTTCAAGAAATAGGGAGCATTCAGGGGTCTCATCTGACGTTTAACAGTCAACTAAGGTGAAGATTAAACACTCCCCCTTGCACTTAGCCACTGCAGATGTGGCAAGTGCAGGGTCAGAGGACACACAGCAGAGCAAATGGGAAATGAGGAGGTGGAGATGCTGGGCATGGTCGATGCTCCAAGAAGCACAGGGCTGAAGGGGAGGAGAGAGAGGATAGTTAGTGAAGGGGGGGTATGGAGTCAGTGGAGTCTGCCTGAGGATGGGGAGAATGTTTTACAGTGAATGGCTATTCCAAAATCAGCTATGCATTCCTAGAATCTTCATGAGTAGTATCTTGTTTTTAATTAGGATTCCTAATTTTCACTTTCTAGATTGCCTTTTTAAAGGTGCAACCATTCAACAAACAATGTTGAGAGCCTGTTCTATTAAAGGAAACACCTGTCGGCGCTTATGAATGTGAACATAAACTCATCCAGGCAACAGACATTTCTAACATATATAAAAGCAGAACCATGAACTCGGCACTCCACACAATGGCTTCAGATGGCTGAGAAAGACATTGAGGTCTGTTTCCTCACCCACAAAACATTATGGTGAGAAAATTTTGGAGAATGGGAGAGTGTGTGTACGTCTATGTGCAGGGGTGAAGTACATTTATACTTGACGTTGCTGGGAGCTTGACCTTGGTGTTGCTATGACCTTGGTGTTGCTATGTAACTGTTGCAAATGACGTAGGGTACCACTGCTCTTGTGCCCTTTTGTTCTAATTTTTTTTTTTTTAAAGGCATACCCAGTATTAATTCTTTTCAGAGAATAGAGACAACCACGAACAGATTTCCAAGGGCACTTCAGTAAATTATTTTTTTCCCTACTAAATAATAAATCTTTCTGGTTGGCTAATGTGATTAACTAACAATTTATTTTGGAGAAGGCAATGGCACCCCACTCCAGTACTCTTGCCTGGAAAATCCAATGGATGGAGGAGCCTGGTGGGCTGCAGTCCACGGGGTCGTGAAGAGTCGGAGATGACTGAGCGACTTCACTTTCACTTTTCACTTTCATGCATTGGAGAAGGAAATGGCAACCCACTCCAGTGTTCTTGCCTGGAGAATCCCAGGGACAGCGGAGCCTGGTGGGCTGCCGTCTATGGGGTCGCACAGAGTCGGACACGACTGAAGTGACTTAGCAGCAGCAGCAATTTATTTTAATGCAAATTCCCATACTCTAATGATTAAAGAAGATCTCATCTAAACAGTAAGTGGGCGTACTGTCTTACTGAATGAGCTGGTAGCAAACACCGTGGGATTTCAGAGAAAGGAGGTGAGCAGCCCAAAGAACACAGGGCATTTCTAAACAGTGATGTGGAGTCATTCCCAGTGCCTTCCCCCCAAACCCAGCAACTTTGTATCTACTTACTAAGACTGAACAGAGTGACTGTGATTTGGAACAGAATTCAGGACTAAATTAGACTCCCTTCTAATAAATGGACAGTGGGAAAACTTGGTCTGAGAATCATTCCATTCACTTGAAGCACTTAGACTTTGAGTCATGGTAAAAAGAATAGCAGCTATCATCCTTGTCAGACACTATTTTGAGCACTTAACTGCATGTGTTAAATCATATCATACTCTGAACAATGCTCAGAGTCTATATGCTCTGAGTATTTCCATTTTGCAGATGAGAAAACTGACAGCAACACAAGATAAGCACTCCAAGGCCATGAGAAGTGGTGAAGTGAGGATTCAAGCTGAGTGAGAATGCTTACTCGTAACTTTAAACCTTCCATAGAGGATGAAGGGTTGGCCCTAGAAATCTCTGCTAAAAAGTCAAGGGGTGAATATTTAAAATTGTGGAAAATCCACATTTCCAGTTACTGGAATTCTCTGTGTAGCCTGGGATTCGCATCCAAGGATGCAAAATGAACTTGGGATTAATTGCTAAATGAAGCAAAAGATGGCTGGAGAAAATTCCAGGAAGGACATGTGAAAGCCAGTGAGATTACATCGTCTAAAGAGAAAAACCAAGGCGCATCTTAACAATGTTCTTTATCACGGCTGCATTGGACTCCACTAGACACAGGGCACACTTGGAACCTAAGTGCCACCATCCTCAGGACGTGAGGATGCCCCCTTCTGACTCTCCCCGAAGAGGACCGTGGCCCGAGGACGGCTTCCTCCCTGCCTGGCTCCATTAGCACTGTCAAGGCTACGACGGTGCTGGCCAAGGACAGTCACTCAACTGTAGAATCCCCCTTCCTTCTTTAAAGATAGGAGACACGGGCATGACTCTGAAATGGTGTGAATGTAGTCCTACCTGAAGGCAGGGGCTGAGCACACCAGCTGCCAAGAGTCTCTTCCAGATGATTCTTTTAACCAGGCAGACAGTCTTACTGATGATTTCCCAGGCCAGTGATGATCTCCCTGGGCCTCCTCTTGAAGCCCAACCAAAATTCTTAAGATGTCTCCAGTGAAAGCAAATTTTATTTTTATTCCTATTTACAGATGCACCCAGGACATGAACTGATTTTCTTAAGATGACAAACACCAAGACATCTGTGTGGCTAATGTTCAAACGTCAGTGTCTTAAAGTCCGTCCTCTGCTTCATAGAGCAGACCCCAGCAGCAGCACATTACCCTATATGGAAGGCCTGAGATGACCCCAAGTCCTATTTATAAAACAGCTGCTCCCAAGAAAAACCACATCATCACTCTGGGGTATTAATTTGGAATTTGGGATTCCTCATCAGGGGCTGCTACTTTCTTTAGCATTTGCTACGGGCAAAGATGGTAGCTCTGAAAGAGCACCGGGAGCCTGGGTTTAGTTGCAGGAGGATCATTGGCTGGCTGGAGCATACTGAGAGTCCCCAGGTCTGTCTTGGCTTCAGGCATGGAGAGGTGCTCAGTCTAAAGACTCTGCAAGGTTTTTTCTAGATCTAAAGATAAATTGGTGTATCCTATGGGGAAGGGATAGTTAGGGAGTTTGGAATGGACAGGTGCACACTGCAAATTTTAAATAGATAACCAACAAGGACCTACTGCATAGCACATGGAACGCTGCTCAATGTTATATAGCAGCCTGGATGGGAGGGGAGAGCCGGGGAGAAGAGATACATGTATATGTAAGGCTGAGTCCCTTTGCTGTCCACCTGAAACTATCACAGCATTGTTAATCGGCTATACCCCAATATAAAATTAAAAGTTAAAAAAAAAAAAAGACAAATTGGTGCAAAGAGATGGCAATGACAATATTTAAATATTTAGTCAAAAACTCTGATCTTGAGGCATCTATATACCTTTTGTTCTGAAAAATGCTTCAGTGAATTGAAAACTGTTTGCAACAAAAATGGCAAAACAAAACTTATGAAAGTTCTTAAAAATCGCTTGGAAAAATATCAACACTCCAGAAGAAGACCAAAGCATGCAAATAGCTGAGCTCCCCGGGTGGCTCAGTGGTAAAGAACCTGCCTGCCAATTTTTGCAGGAAACTCAGGTTCGATTCCTGGTTCAGGAAGACGCCCTGAAGGCGGAAATGGCAACCCACTCCAGTATTTTCGCTTGGGAAATCCCATGGACAGAAGGGCCTGGAGGGCTACAGTCCATGAGGTTGCAAGAGAGTCGGACAAGACCTAGCAACTAAATAATAGCAAGGTAAGTACCAACAGGCAGTTCACGAAAGAATAAATACAAACGCCTGGTAAACATATCAACAGGACCTTGACCTCTTTATACTCCATGAATCGCAGATTAAAGTCATGACATGCTTTTCACAAGTCCAACTGGGGATATATGTTCTTCTCTCTGATGTCTGCTTTGTGGCAGTGTGATCAACGACTAGGGCTTTATCCCAATCCATCACAGACCAATATGACACTAAGCTCATGATACAAGAACTCACCAAGGAATGCAACAGCCCAGAAACTGGTCCATTCGGTAAAACGAGCCACTGAACACCAACTTGGTTGTCAGGACAACGCCAGATTGTCGTAAGGCTTCCGAACATCTTTCCGACAACTTCTGTCCTTATCTTGTCATAGACAAGTAACTTGTTTATTACTAGTAATAGTAATACTAGACATAATAGACATAATGTGTCTAATAATATGTCTAATATGTCATAATAATAGACATAAACATAGTAACTGTTTACTACTAGTAATAAACAGTTGCCTGACCAGAAATGATCCCTGGACATACTTTAAATAGCATTAGGCTTAGCCATTTTTCTCTAACAAAGCAAAGTCTCCTAAGGAGCTCAGCAGGGTATCACTCTAACAATCGAGATGATTTTTTTTTTTTAATAAGTAACTGGAAAGCGCAAGTTTACATTAAAAAAAAAAAAACAACCTGCTGAGATAGCTCTAACTTCTCACCTTATTCAACTGGGTCTGCCCCACAGTTAGTCTGAGTTTTTCTCAAATCTCTTCTACTTCTACTTCAAATCTACTTCTTTCCCTTGGATTGTTCTTTTTCATCCTCCACTTTAGCTGACAGGTTCTAGAAAGCCCTGGAATTCCTGCTGAGGGCCTCAGGGTGACAGACATGAGCTGATCACAGAGAGAGAGAGGGAACCAGAGAGGTGAGCCACTATCCTGGGGACAGAGGCTGCTTCTTGCCCTCAAGGCAGCAGCTATCAGGCCTGTGCTCTCGGCCTCCTTTCCTCCTCTGACTGGGACCTCCCAGAGGTGCGGGCTGGTGCTTCCAAGTCACCAGTGGATTTGTATGTCCAGCTGCAGCTGACTTCTAAACAGCATGCTAAACCTAGGGCAGGGGTGTCCCTCTCACCTGTTTGAGAATGGAGAGGGAGTCCAGGAAAATAAAATAATTTGGGGTTGTTTACATACTGTGTATTGTCACATCACTCTTTTATTTTTACAATAAAAGCTAAAACCTATTGGGCACCAAGTCCTAGGTTGTTCTAAGTAATAAGCACTCCGTATATATTACCTTGTCACCACTACCCAATAAAGTCTGTCTCGTTATTATTTTATTATCTTTTCTTTGTAGTAGAGGCAAGAGAAGTAGAGACAATCTAAAGGAACTTGCCTAAGATCACACAGACAGCAAGTGGAGACCCTGGATTTGAACCAACAAGTGCGATGCTGAAGCTCTCAGCCATAACTACAACCCTACACTGTCTCTAGACATAAGGGTTGGTTTTGAACCTCATCACAGTCCTTTAGATGACCTAAATCTGATACAGATCAATTAAATTAAAAGGTATTTACTGTATCACTAGACCATGAAATTTTTGCACCTTGTTCTATGTCCCTGGATATGTTTCAATGTCTCCTAGTTCATAATCTAAGGGAACTTGAATAGAATTTGTATCCTACTGTTGTGAAAATTATATAAATCTTAATTATGTTGATAAAAAATATTTAATGAGAGCAGCCTAGTAGACACCAGACAGTATTCTAGGTACTCAGACAGTATTCTAGGTACTCAGGACATATTGGAGAAGGAAATGGCAACCCACTCCAGTGTTCTTGCCTGGAGAATCCCAGGGATGGGGGTGCCTGGTGGGCTGCCATCCATGGGGTCGCACAGAGTCAGACACGACTGAAGCGACTCAGCAGCAGGACATATATATATATATATATATATATATAGTGGGTGTAGTGAGTTGAATGCATGCGTGCATGCTCAGTTGCTTCAGTCATATCCAGCTCTTTGTGACCCTACGGACTGTAGTCCGCCAGGCTCCTCTGTCCACAGGATTCTCCAGGCGTGAATACTGGAGTGGGTTGCCATGCCCTCCTCCTGGGGATCTTCCTGATTCAGGAATCGAACCTGCATTACCTGTGTCTCCTGCATTACAGGCAGTTTCTCTACCCACTCAGCCACCCAGGGAGCCCAGCGGGTTGAATGGTGGTCCCCAAAAGATATGACCACATTCTAACCCTGGAACTTGTAAGCATGACCTTATTTTGGGGAGAAGGGGTCTTTGTAGACGTAATTAAAAGATTTTGAGATGTGATCATCTGGGGTTGTCCGGATGGGCTCTAACTCCAGTGGCAAGTGTTCTTAGAGGAGACAGACAAGAAGACACTGGGAGAGGAGAAGGCATGTGGAGGCAGAGATGAGAGTGATGCAGCCACAAGCCAAGGAATGCCGGGAGCCACCGGAGGCTGGAGGAGGCAAGGAAGGATCCTCCCCGAGAGCCTCTGGAGCAAGCACAGCCCTGGTGACACCCTGATCTTAGATTTCTGGCCTCTAGAAGTGTGACAGAATACATTTCTGTGGTGTGAGGCCACCAAGTTTGTTGTAATTTGTTACAGCACCCTTAGGAAACTTACAAAGTGAGCAACCTGTGAAGTCTTTGTGCTCCTGGAATTTACCTCCTAATCAAGAATGAACATAATGTAACACAATGTAGTGCAATAAAAGGTAATACGGTGTAATGTAGTGTAACAAGATAAAACCATTTGCTGAAAATCAACAGCAGATAAAATCAAGAGCCAAACACATTCTCCTCACACTTCACACTAGGATGTCTTACCCGCACTCCCTGATCTGAGTGCTAATGACACCTCCCCTCTACAGGCTCCCACAGAGCCTTTACAAACCTTCATGGCAGGAGCTGTCCCACCAGCTTGTAACTGATGGCTTAGTTGTTTGTGTCCCCCAGTGGCCTGTAAAAAGTTTCCTCTCCCTCCCCTCTGGCCTTTACCTGAGACTAAGGTGGCTCAGATGGTAAAGCATCTGCCTTCCATGTGGGAGACCCAGGTTCAATCCCTGGATTGGGAAGATCTCCTGGAGAAGGAAATGGCAACCCACTCCAGTATTCTTGCTTGGAAAATCCCAAGGACGGAGGAGCCTGGTAGGAAAATCCCAAGAACAGAGGAGCCTGGTAGGCTACAGTTCATGGGGTCACAAAGAGTCGGACATGACTGAGCAACTTCACCTCAGTTCAGTTCAGTTGCTCAGTCGTGTCCGACTCTTTGCGACCCCATGAATCGCAGCACGCCAGGCCTGCCTGTCCATCACCAACTCCCGGAGTCCACTAATGACCAACAAGAAGGAAGCCAGCAGAGACCAAGAAGTGAGCAGGACCACTGCACAAGCTTGTACAGCTTCTCTCTGTCTGAGGACATGAGCCAAGAAAGCAGAGGAGGCTGGAGTCCGGCCCGGGGGTCTTTCTAAGTAGTGGCCTCATGTGGAGCTGCATTTGCCAATTTGCACTGGAGAGTCTTGTGATCCACCGATGGCCATGAATGCCACTGGTGATTAGGGACGTCCAGTCCTTCCAGCCAGACCTGGTTATGGTGGCAACCCTCATGCCGCATACCATGGCAGTGCGTAAAATCCTTTCTCCGGGCACCCTGACTGGGGTGCCAGTCTGTGATGGCAGCGGTGTCCCTAACCTCACAGATATCCTCTGTGTACTGGCAATGTTCAAACATTATTCACTTTTTTCCTTTGCCTTTTCACATGGGAGGAAAAAACATGAGACTCCGAGATCCCTGGAGTTTGAATTATTCCAACAGAGATTCTGTTCCAAAAGAGATCAAAAGCCTTAGGAGTGAGGAGAGGAGGGTGTTTTAAGTCAGCAGGGAGCACAGTGGTCTTGTCACTTTACATGAGGTTTTAGGTAAGTCACTCGGGGGCCTCTATTCCTTTATTTTTTAACTGCATTAAAGAAGGTTTTGATAGTCATAAAAATAAAGAAGAATACAGAATAATAATAAATGGAACACTCAAACAAAAAATACATAATAATAAAGACTAGGCTTCAAACACACACCAAACAATGTAAGCTCTGAGGCAGACCATATTTCCTGAGCAGGCCATAAAAATCTCTTCCATCTCACATGCTCTTCAGCAACGTGACCTTGCCAATCCCACCAAGAGGTGGATTCTCACTTCCCTTGCCTTGAATCTGAGTTGGCTTTGGTGGTCGTGTCAGACTCTTGAGACTATGGACTACAGCCTGCCAGGCTCTTTTGTCCATGGGATTTCCCAGGCAAGAATACAGGAGTAAGTTGCTATTTCCTTCTCCAGGGCATTGTCCCAGCACAGAGCACAAACCTGTCTCCTGCACTGCAGGTGGATTCTTTACTGACTGAGCCACCAGGCAAGAAGCTTTAGTGTTTAAAGTTTTAGACTTGGCTTCAGCGGTTCAGCTGAAACCAGTAAGATGCAGTAGAAGTGATGAGACCTGAGTTCTGAGGGGCCAGAATGGAAGAAGTCTTACAACTTCCTCCCGGCTCCCTTGCAAGAATTATCTGCTCTCCAGACTAACCCCTTGGGGTGCTGCTTCTCAGAACCCAGCTGCCACGCAGGGAGAAGGCTAGCCCTGTAGAAGGGCCACATGGAAGTACCATGGATGTTAGTACCACCCAGGCTTGGAGGCATCCTAGTTCAGGCCCTCGGAGAAGGCACTGGCACCCCACTCCAGTACTCTTGCCTGGAAAATCCCACAGACAGAGGAGCCTGGTAGGCTGCAGTCCATGGGGTTGCTAACAATCGGACACCACTGAGCGACTTCACTTTCACTTTTCACTTTCATGCATTGGAGAAGGAAATGGAAACCCACTCCAGTGTTCTTGCCTGGAGAATCCCAGGGACGGGGGAGCCTGGTGGGCTGTCATCTATGGGGTCACACAGGGTCTACATGACCGAAGCAACTTAGCAGCCGCAGCAGTTCAGGCCCTAGACATGTGACGAAGGTGATTCCAGCACCCAGCCCCTTGAGTCATCCCCACCCATGTGTGGCTGGGGTCCCAGCTGAGGTTCCACACTGTGAAGACAGACAAGGCATTACTGCTGTTCTCTGCCCAAACTCCTGACTCAGAATCTGTGAGTACAATAAATCTTAATTCATCACATTGCACGTATAATTGCACATGTGCTCCAAATGATCTCAAAAATAATGATAGTTTCTCCAAGAAGGGATGGGAACAAGGATGCTGGCAAATCTCTCCTAATAAACATGGCCTAAAACCGAACTCATCTCTTGCTGCATACTCTTTTCTCTTACCTGGCCTGAAATTCCCATTCTCAAGGTTCACACCTTGGTGAGAAATCTAAAGAACCCTTGGTGGCTGAAGTTGCTTTGGTTAGGGGTGGGGGGAGTAAGAAGAAAGGCATTTTTTTTAGTGTCCTCTCATGTCTGCTGGGGAACTGGAACCCTAGACCAGGAGAGGGTTTGTGCAGCTTATCTCCCCTTTGTTGCCTTGGAGGGTTCAAGGCTTGGACCTGATCGGGGGAGAAACTAGAAAGGGCAGGTGAGGTAGCCTTGCAGCGTTAAATCTCAAGGAGCCTGGAGTCCCACTGCACTCTTCTCTGGGCCTGAGCAGTGAAAAGACAGCACATCAAGTGGGGTTGTGCCCAAGAGATCGACAAGGCTGCAGATCGTGGTGATGGAGGGTCAGGTCAGCCTCCCTGCAGGTCTGCTCCCCATCAAAGCCTGCCCGGGTGCCCATGACCACATGACTGCTGAACCTCAGCCATCAGACTTGACAGTAAGGCCCCCATGTTATAAGATCACAGACTGTCCTTGCTGGGAAGGACCTGGGAAGAGACCATCCATCGCCTTCAGAATGCACAACTGATAAACAGTTGGTAAAGATTATGGAAGAGACTATCAACAGGACCACTGATGCTTTTGTTCCATTAAGAACTTAGAGGGTTTAGAAGTGACCACATTATAAGCTACTGGGGCAGAAAAATACCACTTTCAAAGCATTTGTAGAGAGGGAACTTAAGGCATGGCAATCATAGGGCAAAAACCAGGGACCAGCTGCCAAGGAAGTTGACTTTGCATAATTCCTTCGACTAAAGCAATTGTTCTAAGGGCAGAAAATGCAAGCAATCCCCAAATGTGACTTTTACATGGTCTCAGTGTATGGATGGAATTTTCCCACTATTTTCATCATTCTTGGCACTTTAAACTCAATCTACCTAATCAATGAGGCAACTATAATGGAGCCTATAAAATCTGAGTAAAGCAAGATGCTTGGGAACATCTGGCAGTAGGCTTTTCCACTACTGGCCACTAGGAAACTCACATGCAATGGAGATGTGTGTGAATGCAATTTCAGAACGCTCCCTCCCTCGCCTGCTCAGCTTCCTAAGCTGACCACAGCTCAGACGCTTCCAGATTTCAGAATCTATAAAGAAGGACTTTCCTGGGGGGCAAGGTAGGAACCTTAGAGCAGAGGGAAATTGCAAAGAATGTAACTTTCATCCCAAAGGAGGATTCTTTGCGATAATGAGCAGTTGTTCCAGTGTGGACTTCAGTGTTACTTTGTGAGGAAATGAGTTCCCTGTCACTTTCAGCCTCTGGGGAGAAACTGTCTATTGACTCCCACTCACTGGGTTCATTGCAAATTGTGAAGTATCAGATAAAAGCTGATCCAGGTAACAACACATCAGTTATGCATACTCCAAGATTCTGCAGTTTCATGAGCTGTCATAAAATCACTGCCTTTGCAAAATCAGCACAGCATTGGATGCCAAAAACCAAACCAAACCAAAACAAAAAACAACTATTTCTTTTTAACACAGAGCTGACTTTTATGGCTCAGCATTTGACAAGATTTCTGTTTTCAATCAACTGAAAGCCTTTATGTCATTCTGCACCAAGAATCATTGTTATCTTCATAAATCTTTTTAGGATTCTGTATTCTGAAGATGTTTGACAGGGTGATTTTTATTTCAGTATCAACACCTGTAACTCCAGGTTTTAGAACAGTGGTTCTCAATTAGGGGCTATTTTGCAGACATTTAGCCATGCCTGAAGACATTTCTGATTGTCGTGACTGGGGGTGTGGGGGTAGTAGATGCTACTGGGATCTACTGGGTAGACGTCAGGGATGCTGCTAAATATTCTGCAAGTCACAGTACAGTCCCCCACAAAACAGAGAATTGTTTGGCCCCAAATGTCAATAGTGTTACTGTTGGAAACTCTTTCTTGAAGGATAGAGAAAATAACAATAGCACTATGCTTACTTCGGGGTTCCCTTGTGGCTCAGCTGGTAAAGAATCCACCTGCAGTGTGGGATACCTGAGTTTGATCTCTGGGTTGGGAAGATCCCCTGGAAAAGGGAAAGGCTACCCACTCCAGTACTCTGGCCTAGAGAATTCCATGGACTGTATAGTTCATGGGGTCACAAAGAGTCGGATGTGACTGAGCCACTTTCACTTTATGCCTCCTTCCTGACAGGCTGCCGCACTGTCATTTCACACATCCGCATGATCTCTACACATGACGACAACTCTTCATGGTGGGCATGGCATCATTATCCCCAGTGTATGGGTGGGAAAATTCAAGTCCAGAGAAGTTACAGGGCTTGACCAAGATCAAACAACTTGTAAATGCACAACTAGGGCTCAAATCAACTCCAAGGTCCAGATTCCTAGTCACTACACTCTGCTGGGGGACCTTTGCATCACCACACATGGTTTCCAGCAGAGATTAGGTTGTACGGAACCAAGAAAGTGTCCTTGGGAGCCAAGGGCTTTGGAAGGCTACAATGGAACCTGTACTTCTTGAAAGAATCCAAATGGGCCAGCCTCCCCAGTCATGATGCTCACTCACAATGGATCCAAGCCCAGACTCTTCCAGGCCCTTGAGAAGGGAGAAGGAACATGTCTATCTGTCCATCCACCTACACCATGAGGTAAACTTTGGTCTGATCTCACTCAGTATCACAGGTCGCAAAGACTTTTAGCTTAAAATAACCACTTCTGTTGAAAATTTTGGAGTTAGGCAGAGCTGAATTCAAACACTGGCTCTTTCACTTCTTAATGGGGTCATTCTGGGCAGCAAGTTACTTTATCTCTCTTCTAAGACTCAGTTCTCCCAACTGTATAATGGGTATCATTATTATCACAACTATTTCATGAGCATGTTCTGGGGATGAAATGAGAATATTAAGGAATTCATGGAGGCCCCAAAGTTAGGTCAGTACCCAGGACAGAGGACAAGACCAATGCATATTAGACAATACAGTCCATTATATCATCATATGTTTTACAGTCTATATTTTGAAAGGGACGGGAATCAGACCAGGGCTAGATGGCTGAATGCTGCCAGGAGTGCACAGACGTGGAATGCCAATGTGGCATGCTCCATGCCATGCTGAGAAAGAACAGTACATCATGAACTTAAAAATAGCAAGCACAAAGAACACACAATCTTGAGCAAGTGTCCTTTGTGATTCTAACGAACATTTCTGCGGTTGCCTTTTCTAGTACAGCTATTTGTGGGTGACTGTCATCTCTTTGGTTGCCAAAATCCCATAATGTAACACACACATGCTTATGCCTGATGTCGCCAGTCTTCTGCTTTGAGTACCTCAAGACTGTGGAAAATTAAGTGAATTCTGCTATCCATCAGAGACTAATGGAGACACTCGAAGACTCTCGAGTCAGAAGGAGAAATGAACCAGGCCACTTGCGTCTTGAATTTTCTTTCTAAAAAGTTGTATGGCCCTCTATAGGTTAGCAATTGAGACCTGCATCTTTTTTTCAGTGAATATTTTGATGTCACATATTTTAGAACTGATGGCTGTTGAAATGAAATTAGCCACCTCTGGGATGAGTCAGTTACACGTGGAGCTTTTGTTTCCTGAGAATTTAGCCTCTTTCCCCAATTCTGGCCTGTCTCCAAAACTACTTCCTTCTACAAGAGTGATACTGCACAGGTATATTTGTATAGGAGGGATTTTTGGCCAACCTCCCAAATTAGAGGATCTCAGAATACCATAGCTGAAAGATCCTGAGAGACCTCCCACTGAAAACATGAGGGAACTGAGGCCAGAGATGATGAGAGATTTGCTGAAAGCAACAACCAATTAGCAGCAGAGCTCGAATCAGCACCCTGGCTTTGGCAGTTTGTTACTTTTTCACTTACCAATGCGTAAGGTTCCTCATCTTCTTCGGGGTAATCCTAAGGTGAGTGGACAAATTTTCCCTATATATCTCACTAACGAAAGAAAGTTAACACTATATTTCAAACACTTAAATAAAACTTGGTTAAACAAGAAAGACTCTTAGGTGGAAAACCACAAGGCAAGTGACAAGACTTGTTCATTGGAGCAGATGTGAACTAGAGCTGGTGTGGCTCTACCTGCCTAAAATGTCCAAAAGCATCGATGGGAAACCCACCTGTGGCCCCCAGGGACCCATCACGTCCAGTGGCGGCATGGACAATGGTGGGTGATGGGCCCAGGCCAGAAACAGTCCTTGGGCTTTCTCCATATGGCACGTCGATGGAAAAGCAGACAGAAGATGCGATATTCAAATTTTCCAAAAAAGACTACAGCTTTTTCTTTCGACAATTCCAACTTTTTTTTTTTTTTTTTTAAACCTGTTTTGCTCCTGGTTTCTCATGAGCTGAGAATACAACCAATAGACTGACTGGGCCATCCCAACACAACCTCGTGAAAAGTTGTGTGAGAGAATTTGACAATCAGTATATCCATTATACTGACCAGTCTCATCTTCTTTCCCTTTGATGTCATCACTTCAAGGCTACTGTGCTCTTACCTTTAGCCAGAACCCTTTGAAAACTGGTAGAATTTTCTGGCCTGTGTGAAAGTAGCCATCTTTCCTGATCTGCATCAGTTTGCATTTGGTAAACCAAGACTTCCCTGGTGGCTCAGCTGGTAAAGAATCTGCCTGCCATGCAGGAGACCTGGGTTCAATCCCTGGGCTGGGAAGATCCTCTGGAGAAGAGAATGGAAACTCCAGTATTCTGCCTGGAGAATTCCAAGAACAGAGGAGCCTGGAGGGCTACCGTGCATGGGGTCACAAAGAGTCAGGCAGACTGATGACAAACACTTTCACTTTCAAACCAAGGCTGTTTCTAATCAAGTTCAAATGAAAGCATGGCTCCACCATGGGGCCTATGGGGAGAGACCTCAGCCCAGTGCCAGAGAGAAGGCTTTATTCCCACCTATTCCCAGGTGGTGCTAGTGGTAAAGAACCTGCCTGCCAATGCAGGTAGATGAAAGAGACAGGGCTTCGATCCCTGGGTGGTGAAGATCCCCTTGAGGAGGGCATGGTAACCCACTCCCGTATTCTTGCCTGGAGACTCTCATGGACGGAGGGGCCTGGCAGGCTACAGTCCTAGGGTCACACAGAATAGGATGCAACTAAAGCAACTTCGCATGCACGCACGTATAGAAGTCCCAAAGCAGGGTTCAAATTCCCCTGAGTCAAAGCCTTCAAATCAGTCTGAAATCAAGGGTCAGGGTTGTCCTTTATGTGTTTGGATGAAATCAGTTTTCTTACAAACACTGTTTACTTCTCACTTCCCTTAGGGGTTTATAGGAATTAAAATGGGATTTCACTTATGATCTATGCTTTTTACCATTTTAGCAATTGTTCTTGAACCTGACCATGCAAAAGAGTTACCTGGAGCAGTGTTTGAAAAACATAAATTACAGGACTCCTCACTTTGGTTCCCTTGTGGCTCAGCTGGTAAAGAATCTGCCTGCAATGCAGGAGACCTGGGTTTGATCCCTAGGTTGGGAAGATTCCCTTGAGAAGGGAAAGGTACCCAGTCCAGTATTCTGGCCTGGAGAATCCCATGGACTATGATCCACGGGGTCACAAAGAGTCGGACACCACTAAGCAACTTTCACTTTCATTCACCTTGGTCACTGAATCCAAATTTCCTGGAATGAGACCTGGGCATTTATATTTTTTAAAAGCTTCCCAGGTGATTCTAATGCCTAGATTTAATAATTTAGTTACATCTTCCCCTCCCTCCCTCTCTCCTTCCCTCTGTTTTTCCTGTCTTCTTTGTGGGCTGCCCTCAAGACCTAAGCACCACATATTATAGTTTTAAAAGACAGACAACATTTTCAGTTCCAAGCCACCACCAATTTACAAATAACATTTTGGAAGAAAACATGTCTGTTAACCTGGAACTGCCTGTATGGTTACTGGCACTGCAAAGGGTTTTCAAATCAGAATTAGAAAGGTGGTTATGTTCTTTCTTCTTGAAGATATATCTAGAGAAACAGACATATGTCTAAGTGCAAATTCTCATGCTTTATTTTAAGTCTTTATCATATTCCGCATGGCCCAGACATAAGAATTCAGATGTGACCTAAATTCCATATACACATCAAGTTCTGAGTTAGGTTGCTACCATTCTCTTCTCCTGTTCTTTTTTAAAAAATTTAAATTTATTTATTTTAATTGGAGGCTAATTACTTTACAATATTGTATTGGCTTTGCCACACATCAACATGAATCCGCCACGGATGTACANCAGTCTCATCTTCTTTCCCTTTGATGTCATCACTTCAAGGCTACTGTGCTCTTACCTTTAGCCAGAACCCTTTGAAAACTGGTAGAATTTTCTGGCCTGTGTGAAAGTAGCCATCTTTCCTGATCTGCATCAGTTTGCATTTGGTAAACCAAGACTTCCCTGGTGGCTCAGCTGGTAAAGAATCTGCCTGCCATGCAGGAGACCTGGGTTCAATCCCTGGGCTGGGAAGATCCTCTGGAGAAGAGAATGGAAACTCCAGTATTCTGCCTGGAGAATTCCAAGAACAGAGGAGCCTGGAGGGCTACCGTGCATGGGGTCACAAAGAGTCAGGCAGACTGATGACAAACACTTTCACTTTCAAACCAAGGCTGTTTCTAATCAAGTTCAAATGAAAGCATGGCTCCACCATGGGGCCTATGGGGAGAGACCTCAGCCCAGTGCCAGAGAGAAGGCTTTATTCCCACCTATTCCCAGGTGGTGCTAGTGGTAAAGAACCTGCCTGCCAATGCAGGTAGATGAAAGAGACAGGGCTTCGATCCCTGGGTGGTGAAGATCCCCTTGAGGAGGGCATGGTAACCCACTCCCGTATTCTTGCCTGGAGACTCTCATGGACGGAGGGGCCTGGCAGGCTACAGTCCTAGGGTCACACAGAATAGGACGCAACTAAAGCAGCTTCGCATGCACGCACGTATAGAAGTCCCAAAGCAGGGTTCAAATTCCCCTGCGTCAAAGCCTTCAAATCAGTCTGAAATCAAGGGTCAGGGTTGTCCTTTATGTGTTTGGATGAAATCAGTTTTCTTACAAACACTGTTTACTTCTCACTTCCCTTAGGGGTTTATAGGAATTAAAATGGGATTTCACTTATGATCTATGCTTTTTACCATTTTAGCAATTGTTCTTGAACCTGACCATGCAAAAGAGTTACCTGGAGCAGTGTTTGAAAAACATAAATTACAGGACTCCTCACTTTGGTTCCCTTGTGGCTCAGCTGGTAAAGAATCTGCCTGCAATGCAGGAGACCTGGGTTTGATCCCTAGGTTGGGAAGATTCCCTTGAGAAGGGAAAGGTACCCAGTCCAGTATTCTGGCCTGGAGAATCCCATGGACTATGATCCACGGGGTCACAAAGAGTCGGACACCACTAAGCAACTTTCACTTTCATTCACCTTGGTCACTGAATCCAAATTTCCTGGAATGAGACCTGGGCATTTATATTTTTTAAAAGCTTCCCAGGTGATTCTAATGCCTAGATTTAATAATTTAGTTACATCTTCCCCTCCCTCCCTCTCTCCTTCCCTCTGTTTTTCCTGTCTTCTTTGTGGGCTGCCCTCAAGACCTAAGCACCACATATTATAGTTTTAAAAGACAGACAACATTTTCAGTTCCAAGCCACCACCAATTTACAAATAACATTTTGGAAGAAAACATGTCTGTTAACCTGGAACTGCCTGTATGGTTACTGGCACTGCAAAGGGTTTTCAAATCAGAATTAGAAAGGTGGTTATGTTCTTTCTTCTTGAAGATATATCTAGAGAAACAGACATATGTCTAAGTGCAAATTCTCATGCTTTATTTTAAGTCTTTATCATATTCCGCATGGCCCAGACATAAGAATTCAGATGTGACCTAAATTCCATATACACATCAAGTTCTGAGTTAGGTTGCTACCATTCTCTTCTCCTGTTCTTTTTTAAAAAATTTAAATTTATTTATTTTAATTGGAGGCTAATTACTTTACAATATTGTATTGGCTTTGCCACACATCAACATGAATCCGCCACGGATGTACATGTGTTCCCCATCCTGAACCCCCTTCCCTCCTCCCTCCCCGAACCATCCCTCTGGGTCATCCCAGTGCACCAGCCCCAAGCATCCTGTATCCTGCATCGAACCTGGACTGGCGATTCGTTTCTTATATGATATTATACCCGTTTCAATGCCATTCTCCCAAATCATCCCACCCTCTCCCTCTCCCACAGAGTCCAAAAGACTGTTCTATACATCTGTGTCTCTTTTGCTGTCTCGCATACAGGGTTATCGTTACCATCTTTCTAAATTCCATCTATATGCGTTAGTATACTGTATTGGTGTTTTTCCTTCTGGCTTGCTTCTCCCTGTATGATAGGCTCCAGTTTTAAACTAGCCGAGCCTGATTTCCCTTCATCTTTCCTTGTAGGAATCCTCTACCGTGCCATGAGGTTGTTCACGCTCCTCTGAATTCACCAAGAGGAACTAACACATCTTCAGAGCACAAATGTACTAGTATACTTTATTATATTCATATTATATATTAATACAATTTGAAAAGAATTCATAGATCCCTTTCAGTTCAGTTCAGTTCAGTCGCTCAGTCGTGTCCGACTCTTTGCGACCCCATGAATCGCAGCACGCCAGGCCTCCCTGTCCATCACCATCTCCCGGAGTTCACTTTAGGAAAATCTAATTTGTTGCTGGGGTGAACTTAGATGAGTGGACTCAAATGTTAAGATCTACAAATTAATGTTCTGTTTCAAACAAAGAAACTTTCCTTTAGAATTCCCTTATTTAGTGGTTCTGCAGAGAGTTTCCAGGATTCCTATTATGTAAAGATCAGGTCTGACTTCAAAGCCACTCATATTTTCCTTTATTCTCTTCTTCCTTTTCCTCTGAATTCCTGAGTTATTTTAGTTCATCCCCTTTCACATTTATTTGCTTTTTTGTATTTTTTCTCCTGCTGACCAGTTTTCCCTCATGTTTGCACAGTTTTCAATGAAATAATCACGCTTCTGGAAGACTGAAGGATAAGTCCCCATTTTCACCCTTTCCTGTATCTGTACTCTTTGCCCCATAATTCTGAGTTCCTTCTACTTAAGGCTGACTGTCCATCTCCTCCCCTGGGTCTGGGGATGAGCCATCCACCCGTCTTAGCGAATGGCTCGCGGGCAGTTCTGAGCCTATGCACTGTGCCTGTTCAGCCCCTTTGCACCTCTGCCATTGCCATAAAAGGGAATCGTCATGATTAGTTCATTCGTGCAGGGAAAGGATGAGCAGACTCATCCAACCTACAGCTTAGAGTCACCCAGCCAAACCCAGCTAAAATGAGCAAAGCCAGGCTAGCCAATCCACACAGACTCTGTAAAACTGGAGGATGCTTCAGTTTACAGTGAGCCTTTAAAGCAGTTCAAGGGATTAAGAATGTGAGAGAGAACCAGTGTTTGGCTTCAGGGAAGTGTCAGGTGACTGAATATCCTTTAAGGGAGGAGTCGGGGGAAAGCGCTTTTCTTTCTTCCCTCAGGACTGGAGCTTAGAGATGCTAAACACCACAGAAGACCAAAGATGTAAGAAGATGTAGGGAAGCAGAAACTGACATCTAGGGTAGGGAGAAGCTCCTCCCACCAGAGGCCACTGGCAGCCCAGCTCCTACAGAAAAGCAGGTGCAGGGATCACAGCTCATCCCCCAGCAAATGGCCAACGCCCGTCCGGCTGATGTCCAGCAAAACCATGATTATGGCAGAAAGAAGTAGCCCCTGAACCTAGGCCTAAGCACCCCACTCCTAGACCGTTAGTCTGTTAGGATTTCTTTCCTCCTGGCTTGGGAATCTCTCTCAAATGGTCTCCAGGAGACTGCATGCAGTCCGGCTGATGTCCAGCAAAACCATGATTATGGCAGAAAGAAGTAGCCCCTGAACCTAGGCCTAAGCACCCCACTCCTAGACCGTTAGTCTGTTAGGATTTCTTTCCTCCTGGCTTGGGAATCTCTCTCAAATGGTCTCCAGGAGACTGCATGCATTGAATGAGCTCTTTCCTCTACCTACTCAAAAAATGAAAAGAGATTTTATTTTTTTTTGGAGTATGGTCATGCCCACCTGAACCACAAACCAGCCCCTCATTCTTCTATCTCACTCCAATGATTAATTTAGCCAAAACTGAATCTTGATTTAAGACTCTACTTCCACTTGTAATGGCTCATCTGACAGGTGAGAGTTACCACCTACTGGGCCAGAACAATAATATATTTGTATTCAAGTCAAAGTGAAACCGCCAATGCGGCTGAAGACCATATTTTCTGATGCCAATTAAGAAAACTAGAAAAGGTTATAGAACTAGTTTTATCTTACTTTCCAAATCCTGTCTGCTTTCCATCTGTAATAACACCTACTACATGAAATGAATGTACATGACAGGCTCAGTGAGAAACGACATCCGGGTTTTAAAAAACGATTTTTAAATCAGATTTTCTGCCCATCTGTGTGTACCCTGTCTCCCTCCACTCCAGAGGGGGCCTGCTAGTTTCATCTCTGTTTCTTCATCCTGCCTGGAACTCCTCAGGAGTATAATGCTGTCCCATGTGAGCCCGAACCACAGTTCTTGCTGTGACTAGACTGTACCCAAGTCACTGGTTCCTAGGGTTTTGTCAGCTTGGACTGGAGAGTAACTTCCCAGGCTCCCTCTGCCAGGCAGGTCCCCTGATGCATGGTGCACCCAGTCCCAGTCCTTTCATTCGGCAAACAGCTATGGGGTATCTACTTGGTGCTAGACCCATCTGTCCTGATTACGTGAAACCAGCAAGAGACAGGAAATGGACTAGAGCTTTTAACAAGAGTAAAGACAAAGAGATGTTATATGGTTTCAACCGTCATTACAGCTGAAAGCACCATGGACTTGCCACTTTGAGACTTAAAAACAAACCTCCTATAAAACCATTTCTCAAAAGAAAAAAAAAATTCTCAGAGCTGTCTTTTCCTCTCTAAGTTACTGTTGCTGTTTCCCATCATCCTTGGCTCCCTCATCTTGTCTAAGAGGCAGCAAGCTGAGCCACTTTTGAGAAGAGGCAATCCCCAAAGCTCAGGACTCTGAGCCACTCATTCTGCCCCCTCCTCTTTCTATTTTCTGGGCTTCTAACATGAAGAAATCCCTTTTTTTCCCCCTGGGATCCTACAGGTACTTGTCCTTACAAGCTTGAGGTCAGCATTCACATAATTAAAATTTCTTCTTATGATATATATATATATAAATAATTAGGTTGGTCAAAAAGTTCATTCAGGTTTTTCTGTAACATCTTATGGCAAAACCCAAGTGAATTTTTCAGCCAATCCTACACATACACACAGATATATATATATATATACACATATATATGTTAATATATAATTTAACCTTTCCAATATTATATATATACATATATTACTTAGCTTTTATCCTTTATATTTTCAGAAAATATGCTTGTGTATGTATATGTATGTACATACACACACACATCTCATATAAACTTTCTTAGCAGGATTCCCCTACAAGCAAAGCTTGGCCAAGCTGCTCCAAGAATTAAAGGGCATTAGGGATCAAGTAAAGCAGGGACAATGCCTTGGGACCTTATAGTCAGTCGGCTTTTCCCTTTGGTGATGCTACTGGGGTCTCCAAGGTATTCTCACCAGCTTCATTCACTCTTGGGTACAAATGACTGGAAGCAAGTTAGCTATTACTCTTTGTATTTTAAAAAGAGTTCAAAACCCCAGGAGAAAGAGAAGACACTCTCCAGGGTGAGATTTCTGGCAGAATTTGGGGGATGAGGTGGAGATGGAGATTTTGTTCTAAGGCCCCTCCACTCACCATCTTCCGCACCATCTCACATCTCTGGCTGGGTGTCCGGGGACCTGCTGTGGCTACAAATCCCAAATGAAAACCTATTATTTGTCTTGCTTCTGTATGAGTCTGGCTAGACACTGGACATACAGGAAGGTCACTTGTCTCCTAGACGGAAATGTTCAGAACCTGCCTGAGGACCACAGAGCACCGAAACCAGATAATACTTTTGCGAGTCTTTTAGCGCCCAGGCACACCGCCTTCAGAGGGGCCGTCAGTTCCATTCCAAGACCCTTGGCTATAGATTTCCCACTTCAAGGTGCTCAAAGGTAGTGAACCTGGCAACAGCCTCAGCGCAAACAGCCCGAGTTCAAGACGGAAAAAGGCGCAGCTGAGGGAGCTCAAAAGCGGGGCGCCAAGTGAAGGGGCGAGCTGCGCGTCCCATCTAGGCGGCCCGTGAAGACGCCACTGCACGATGCGCCAGCCCGATACCATGCTTAGGCCTCAGAGTAAAAACTCTGGATCATCTGGGAAAGTTTCAGTGGAAACAGTGCACATACTCTCTTTAGGAAGATAATTCTAAAGCGCTGGGGAAGGGTGATGGCATTCAGAAACACCTCCTAGAGGAGAATGGCAGTTACTGCTCTAAAGCCACAGCGTGTGGCCCTGGCCTGGAAACCACCTACCTCTGAATGTTATCTTCAAGCTGTTTGACTCGGAACTCATCCTCCTCAGACTGCCGCCTCCTGGCTTCCTCTTCTTCCGCGGTTCCAGCAGGTATGCCCTGCAGCAGCCATTTTTCTCGAAGTACTTTAGACTGTGGGAACGAGCAAAGAGAACAGACTGACGATGCCTCTCAGTCCACACCGTCCTCTCCCTCCAAGGTCCCTCTGTCTTAGCTTTGCCCCTCATCAGTGGTCCCCTACTTGCTCCTGCCCTATGTCCAGAGAGCCACCAGAAGGATTGATTCCTGTATTTTCTATGATTAAAAAATTTGAAAACATACGGAAGACCAGAAGATACTAGATGACGCGTTCCTGTGTAATTTCATGTGCATTTCACAATTATAAACATTTTGTCATATTTCCCCACATATTCTTCCCACAGAAGCATTTTAANAATCCTACACATACACACAGATATATATATATATATACACATATATATGTTAATATATAATTTAACCTTTCCAATATTATATATATACATATATTACTTAGCTTTTATCCTTTATATTTTCAGAAAATATGCTTGTGTATGTATATGTATGTACATACACACACACATCTCATATAAACTTTCTTAGCAGGATTCCCCTACAAGCAAAGCTTGGCCAAGCTGCTCCAAGAATTAAAGGGCATTAGGGATCAAGTAAAGCAGGGACAATGCCTTGGGACCTTATAGTCAGTCGGCTTTTCCCTTTGGTGATGCTACTGGGGTCTCCAAGGTATTCTCACCAGCTTCATTCACTCTTGGGTACAAATGACTGGAAGCAAGTTAGCTATTCCTTTAGAATTCCCTTATTTAGTGGTTCTGCAGAGAGTTTCCAGGATTCCTATTATGTAAAGATCAGATCTGACTTCAAAGCCACTCATATTTCCCTTTATTCTCTTCTTCCTTTTCCTCTGAATTTCTGAGTTATTTTAGTTCATCCCCTTTCACATTCATTTGCTTTTTTGTATTTTTTCTCCTGCTGACCAGTTTTCCCTCATGTTTGCACAGTTTTCAGTGAAATAATCACGCTTCTGGAAGATTGAAGGATGAGTCCCCATTTTCACCCTTTCCTGTATCTGTACTCTTTGCCCCATAATTCTGAGTTCCTTCTACTTAAGGCTGACTGTCCATCTCCTCCCCTGGGTCTGGGGATGAGCCATCCGCCCTTGTTAGCTAATGGCTCGCGGGCAGTTCTGAGCCTATGCACTGTGCCTGTTCAGCCCCTTTGCACCTCTGCCATTGCCATAAAAGGGAATCGTCATGATTAGTTCATTCGTGCAGGGAAAGGATGAGCAGACTCATCCAACCTACAGCTTAGAGTCACCCAGCCAAACCCAGCTAAAATGAGCAAAGCCAGGCTAGCCAATCCACACAGACTCTGTAAAACTGGAGGACGCTTCAGTTTACAGTGAGCCTTTAAAGCAGTTCAAGGGATTAAGAATGTGAGAGAACCAGTGTTTGGCTTCAGCGAAGTGTCAGGTGACTGACTGTCCTTTAAGGGAGGAGTCGGGGGAAAGCGCTTTTCTTTCTTCCCTCAGGACTGGAGCTTAGAGATGCTAAACACCACAGAAGACCAAAGATGTAAGGAAGATGTAGGGAAGCAGAAACTGAGTCTAGGGTAGGGAGAAGCTCCTCCCACCAGAGGCCACTGGCAGCCCAGCTCCTACAGAAAAGCAGGTGCAGGGATCACAGCTCATCCCCCAGCAAATGGCCAACGCCCATCCGGCTGATGTCCAGCAAAACCATGATTACGGCAGAAAGAAATGGAGCTTAGAGATGCTAAACACCACAGAAGACCAAAGATGTAAGGAAGATGTAGGGAAGCAGAAACTGAGTCTAGGGTAGGGAGAAGCTCCTCCCACCAGAGGCCACTGGCAGCCCAGCTCCTACAGAAAAGCAGGTGCAGGGATCACAGCTCATCCCCCAGCAAATGGCCAACGCCCATCCGGCTGATGTCCAGCAAAACCATGATTACGGCAGAAAGAAACAGCCCCTGAACCTAGGTCTAAGCATCCCACTCCTAGACCTTTAGTCTGTTAGGATTTCTTTCCTCCTGGCTTGGGAATCTCTCTCAAACGGCCTCCAGGAGACTGCATGCATTGAATGAGCTCTTTCCTCTACTTACTCAAAAAATGAAAAGAGATTTTTTTTTGGAGTATGGTCATGCCCACCTGAACCACAAACCAGCCCCTCACTCTTCTATCTCACTCCAATGATTAATTTATCCAAAACTGAGTCTTGATTTAAGACTCTACTTCCACTTGTAATGGCTCATCTGACAGGTGAGAGTTACCACCTACTGGGCCAGAACAATAATATATTTGTATTCAAGTCAAAGTGAAACCGCCAATGCGGCTGAAGACCATATTTTCTGATGCCAATTAAGAAAACTAGAAAAGGTTATAGAACTAGTTTTATCTTACTTTCCAAATCCTGTCTGCTTTCCATCTGTAATAACACCTACTACATGAAACGAATGTACATGACAGGCTCAGTGAGAAAAGACATCCGGGTTTTAAAAAACGATTTTTAAATCAGATTTTCTGCCCATCTGTGTGTACCCTGTCTCCCTCCACTTCAGAGGGGGCCTGCTAGTTTCATCTCTGTTTCTTCATCCTGCCTGGAACTCCTCAGGAGTATAATGCTGTCCCATGTGAGCCCGAACCACAGTTCTTGCTGTGACTAGACTGTACCCAAGTCACTGGTTCCTAGGGTTTTGCCAGCTTGGACTGGAGAGTAACTTCCCAGGCTCCCTCTGCCAGGCACGTCCCCTGATGCATGGTGCACCCAGTCCCAGTCCTTTCATTCGGCAAACAGCTATGGGGTATCTACTTGGTGCTAGACCCATCTGTCCTGATTACGTGAAACCAGCAAGAAAGAGACAGGAAATGGACTAGAGCTTTTAACAAGAGTAAAGACAAAGAGATGTTATATGGTTTCAACTGTCATTACAGCTGAAAGCACCATGGACTTGCCACTTTGAGACTTAAAAACAAACCTCCTATAAAACCATTTCTCAAAAGAAAAAAAAAATTCTCAGACCTGTCTTTTCCTCTCTAAGTTACTGTCGCTGTTTCTCATCATCCTTGGCTCCCTCATCTTGTCTAAGAGGCAGCAAGCTGAGCCACTTTTGAGGAGAGGCAATCCTCAAATGAGCCACTCATTCTGCCCTCTCCTCTTTCTATCTTCTGGGCTTCTAACATGAAGAAATCCCTTTTTTTCCCCCTGGGATCCTGCCGGTACTTGTCCTTACAAGCTTGAGGTCAGCATTCACATAATTAAAATTTCTTCTTCTTATATATATATATATATATATATATAAATAATTAGGTTGGTCAAAAAGTTCATTCAGGTTTTTCTGTAACATCTTATGGCAAAACCCAAGTGAATTTTTCAGCCAGTCCTACACATACACACAGATATATATATATACACATACATATATATGTTAATATATAATTTAGCCTTTCCAATATTATATATATACATATATTACTTAGCTTTTATCCTTTATATTTTCAGAAAATGTGCTTGTGTATCAGGATTCCCCTACAAGCAAAGCTTGGCCAAGCTGCTCCAAGAATTCTTTAAGGGGCATTAGGGATCAAGTAAAGCAGGGACAACGCCTTGGGACCTTATAGTCAGTCGGCTTTTCCCTTTGGTGATGCTATTGGGGTCTCCAAGGTATTCTCACCAGCTTCATTCACTCTTGGGTACAAATGACTGGAAGCAAGTTAGCTATTACTCTTTGTATTTTAAAAAGAGTTCAAAACCCCAGGAGAAAGAGAAGACACTCTCCAGGGTGAGATTTCTGGCAGAATTTGGGGGATGAGGTGGAGATGGAGATTTTGTTCTAAGGCCCCTCCACTCACCATCTTCCGCACCATCTCACATCTCTGGCTGGGTGTCCGGGGACCTGCTGTGGCTACAAATCCCAAATGGAAACCTATATTTGTCTTGCTTCTGTATGAGGCTGGCTAGACACTGGACATACAGGAAGGTCACTTGTCTCCTAGACGGAAATGTTCAGAACCTGCCTGAGGACCACAGAGCACCGAAACCAGATAATACTTTGCGAGTCTTTTAGCGCCCAGGCACACCGCCTTCAGAGGGGCCGTCAGTTCCATTCCAAGACCCTTGGCTATAGATTTCCCACTTCAAGGTGCTCAGAGGTAGTGAACCTGGCAACAGCCTCAGCGCTAACAGCCCGAGTTCAAGACGGAAAAAGGCGCAGCTGAGGGAGCTCAAAAGCGGGGCGCCGAGTGAAGGGGCGAGCTGCGCGTCCCATCTAGGCGGCCCGTGAAGACGCCACTGCACGATGCGGCAGCCCGATACCATGCTTAGGCCTCAGAGTAAAAACTCTGGATCATCTGGGAAAGTTTCAGTGGAAACAGTGCACATACTCTCTTTAGGAAGATAATTCTAAAGCGCTGGGGAAGGGTGATGGCATTCAGAAACACCTCCTAGAGGAGAATGGCAGTTACTGCTCTAAAGCCACAGCG
This sequence comes from Oreotragus oreotragus, assembly GCA_006410675.1. Lineage (NCBI taxonomy): Eukaryota > Metazoa > Chordata > Mammalia > Artiodactyla > Bovidae > Oreotragus > Oreotragus oreotragus. The sequence goes on along the minus strand of SJYX01009738.1, from coordinate 159,190 downwards.
TGTGGCCCTGGCCTGGAAACCACCTACCTCTGAATGTTATCTTCAAGCTGTTTGACTCGGAACTCATCCTCCTCAGACTGCCGCCTCCTGGCTTCCTCTTCTTCCGCGGTTCCAGCAGGTATGCCCTGCAGCAGCCATTTTTCTCGAAGTACTTTAGACTGTGGGAACGAGCAAAGAGAACAGACGATGCCTCTCAGTCCACACCGTCCTCTCCCTCCAAGGTCCCTCTGTCTTAGCTTTGCCCCTCATCAGTGGTCCCCTACTTGCTCCTGCCCTATGTCCAGAGAGCCACCAGAAGGATTGATTCCTGTATTTTCTATGATTAAAAAATTTGAAAACATACGGAAGACCAGAAGATACTAGATGACGCGTTCCTGTGTAATTTCATGTGCATTTCACAATTATAAACATTTTGTCATATTTCCCCACATATTCTTCCCACAGAAGCATTTTAAAATAAATAAACAATATCAGGACATGGGATTCCATGGCTCCTCTGTCCAGGAAATTCTCCAGGCAAGAATACTGGAGTAGGTTACCATTTCCTCCTCCAGGGGATCTTCCCAACTCAGGGATTGAGCCCGGGTCTACTGCATTGCAGGTGGATTCTTCACTGTCTGAGCCACCAGGGAAGCCTCTTAAAGTAAATAACCAACATCAGGACATTTCACCCATAAATATTTCAGTATGAGTCTCTAAAAAATAAGGACGTTTTCTGTGCAACTGCAGATTGACTGTAAAATTTCCCAAGATCACTTAATATCCAGTCTATCTTAATGTGTTCTTTTTAAAAGATTAAAAAGTACTCTGTTAAAAAGTACTTAAAATTTATGGGGCATTGTTTAATAATATAAAATCAGGTGTGAAACCTTGTGGTGCAATTTGCATATGTTGGTGGCTCTCTTGCCGGCTGAGTTGTGTCCCCCTTGGGGACAGGAAGAGGGGATCTAACAGAACAAGACAGTGGGCAGGTCTCAGGGAACTCGGTTTCCCAGAGGTGTTCTGACATTACAAGTTCCTTTACACCATGTACCCTGCCTGCCTGGTCAATATTTTCAAATTTGAGCTTGACTTTTCACACAGACTAAAAACCAAGAAAAGTCTAAAATTAGTTCGAATGGTTCACAATTGTGAGAGACACAATCGTAATGTCTTTGCAAGCAAGGCTCCTGATACCTTCAGGCTTCTCAGCAAATGACCTTGGAGTGTTGATAATAAATATCTCACAGGGTCACAAGTCAGGCTTTGATTTGTTTCTTTTTAATTCAGTCTTCTGGAGAGAAAAGGCTGTGGTCTTTTAAATACAAAAAACATGTTTTTTCATAGCTTGGATTTAGGAGAAAACTCTAGTCTGTGTCCCTGCTCATGAATAAATAATTCAAAGGCAGCGTATGTATTGAAGATGTGGTTATGAGCAATTGGATTCTGACCCTGCTGATGTGTCGTACAAACCTTTATAAATGTGACAGTCCCAAAAGGATTCACATGGCAATCCGTACTGAGGGCTTGCTATTGCTGGGACCTTGACATGACCAATGAAATAGATAAATCTCAGGCAATTCAACCAAGGGGCAAAGGGAATATTAAATTCAGTCTGTCTGGTACAATCCAATAGTTGATTTACTGTTTTAAACTCACATGATCACGAGTTACATAATAAAAACAATAAAAATAAGTAACTGTGTCCACAGAGTTAAAAGCTAAGACAATTTTTCAAAAGAAGAATAGTGATAGCTCTTGCTGCATGAAATATTATGAAATATATCAAATGGCTAAAGGGATTAAAGAGAATGAAATTAGCACAGGAATGGCAGATTAATGGAATAAAAAGATTCCACAAATGGCGGACTTGAGTGTAAGTGAGAAATATATATACAACAAAGAAGACATTTAAATCTGTGGGGAAAGGGATGAATTAATTGATAAATCATGCTGAGGCAACTGCCTCACCATCAGGGAAAAGTAAAGTTATTCCTACCTTATTCCTTATAGGAAAATATATGCTAGATTTTAATCAACAAACTACTGAAGTAGAAGAAGCATCATAGTTTAAGTGTTCAAGATGGAGATGTTCTTTCCAAGGATGACATCAAGGTCAGGAATTGTAAAGTGAATGTTAGATGTGAATTCATACAAATTATAAAGTTTTGTAGAAGAACTTCAAAGAACCCACATACAAAAATCAAAACGGAGATCAAAGCTAATGAATTCTGGATACTAATGTTAATGTAATTTCATTTCACTCACAGGCTGATGAGGCCTATAGTAAGGGCTCCATTATCTTATTCTATAATAATATATTGGATCATATCTGGGTGGTGAACAGACAATTGATAAGTTTTTGCTTTATATTTTCTTGTACTTTTTTCACTCTTGAAATGATTGCACACTTCTTTTACAATCAGGAAAAAGAATATATTAAAATTGCTTGCTGGTCCCATACATGAGCATTTCTTAGAAATTCTTAACCACAAATATTAGATACTCAATATATCTAAGGATCTTATCAAAGAAATCTGAGTTTAATTTGACCAGGACCTCAAGATATCCAGAGGTTTCCTAATCACTGGGATATAGCAGCTGGTATTTCAACACCTCCTTTATCACCTTATAGAATTTGCTTGTCATTCATATAAAAAGTAATGATATTTCACTTTGTGGAGTTACTATATAGCCCTAACTATTGCAATTAACAAGTATATTAATCAAATATACAAGTATCAACATGATTGCCTTGCATTCTATTCTGTTTATTTGCTTTGACAAGAGACCAGTGAATGTCTAAATAATTCATATTTCATGGCATAAGAATAAGCATCCAAAGACTTTGAGAATATCTTAATAAAAATGAAATCAAATTCTAATGTTTTTCCATTTAAATTTGCACTGAGATGATTATTTTTTTTCCTAAGAACACATCTGGGATTTTGAAAAATGGTAAAATAAATAGTAATTACTGACCTATTTTCTACTTCAAGAAACTACCAATCATCACTGCAGCATATCTCCACATGGTCCAAACTTTCCAGAGCCCATGAGAATATATTTAGAGTAAAAGAGACACTGAGGAGCACAACTGATGTCTCTCTAGACAAATTATTTCATTTGAAGAAAACAGTCTCCTGGAGAAAGCATGATTATGGAGACAGTCCTGGGGTTCAACTGGGCTCCCCCACTTAGAGTTTCTATGTTCTTGGGCAAACTACTTGATCTCACCAGTTTGTTTTCTCACGTAACCCAGGGGGAGTAGTATCTACTTTGGTGTCATTATTGAGGAGATGCATTTAAAGTATCACACATACATTAGGCACTGAAAAAAATTATGACTATTATTTTTTTTTTTAAATCTTTATTGAATTTGCTACAATATTGCTTCTGTTTTATGTTTTGTTTTGGCCTTGAGGCATGTGGGATTCTAGCTCCCTGACCAGGAATCAAACCTGCACCCCTGCCTTAGAAGGTAAAGTCTTAATGACTGGACTACCAGGGAAGTCCAGGTGATGACTATTCTTGAGTAGTCATCATTGATGATGGACAAAGGGATGACACGGCTGCTGCGCTGCCAGCAGCATGCTGGCTGGGTCTCCACCAAGAGCCCAAGGGGAACGATATCCTCAATGAATGTACTACCATCCAGGGGTGAGGCTGCCAAGCTCCAAAATGAATGATCCCAGGGAAGATGACTCATGCTATTTAAGGTCAGTCCACAGTTAACTGATTTAAAGTAGAAGCTGTTCCTTTCTGGTGCCTGCAGTGATCATATCTCTCAGTCAGGCACCACCTTCGTTATAGTAAAATGACTATTATTTTGGGGAGGATGGACTGGGAACAAAGAGAGGCAGTCATGAAGGAGGCTCCACCTGTGTTGCAGCGAGGCTAGTGACTGTGCTCACTCAATTTCACCAGGGTAGAGAAACTCAGGACCTCCCAGAGCTGGCATCTCTCTCCAGTGTAACACCTGATAAACCACAGTGGAGATCTCCGAGCTTTCTTTTTTTGTTGTTCAAGGCTCACTAGTAAGCCTTTCCTAGTAAGAGAAAATTATAGTGCATTGGTCTCCATTTATTAAATTTCCATCATTTTGAATCCTTTTCCCCCAGCTATGGGAAGGTAACCTTGGTGAAAGTGCCATGGGTTTCCTCAAATAGTCAATCTCATCAACTATGTGAGAATTTTACCAGGATAACCATACAGAACTATCTTATTCCCTGTCTCCAAGTCTTTGAAGGAATCTCACTGCTTTCCTATGCAATACTAAGTCATTTGTACTGTTAATTTTATTGATTGGATGAATGGGTGGATGGATAATGAACAGATGAAATATGAAATAAACACTGTAACATTGGACTGGATCAGCAATGAATGAATCTTTGGTATCTTATTTGACACCCAGAAAGATGAGAAGTGAGACAAAATAAACTTGATTTTCTGACATATGTTTATTGCCTGACTTTTGATTCAATGAATGCAGATGCAAAGAACTTCACTGAGCTGAAAGAGGAGAGAGTCTGTCTAGTCAAAAACATCCTCTCATTCTTTCAGGATTCTTATTCAAAAGTTCACCTTTTAAGCAAAAATTCACTGAGGTTTAGTACAGTTTGGTCTCTTATCAGGAGTGAGTTGACTGTACTTTGAGCCAGAGACCCAGCTCTGTCCAGGTTGACCTTGAACAATTCACTTGGTTCTGTGAAGTAAGCTTAAGCCACACCTCTCTGTAAAAAGAAGATGCTAACTTCAGCCCCCAGTCCTCCTTGAGGAATATGGCTTCCTACAAGGAAAAGTCCATAAATGGATTTACATGATAAGCAGTAAGAGAGAAAAAGGCAATTTTCACTATCATGTTGCTTTCTTTCCTTTTAAACACTTTTCTCTAGTTCAAGTTAACGGTGAACTGATAAATATGGGAAGCAGATTTAGGTCATGTTACTATTTAAAGTCATGTTGCTGATGATTTCATTCTGAGGATTCATTTAGCACAAACTTGTCTTCTAGAAAAGAATGGGAAATGCAACTGTAAAGGTTCCTCTTGCTAAAAAAAAAAAAAAAATCCAAATAATCCACATCTAGCATTACCCTGAAAGTCAGCCCCACCTTTCCAACTAGCCCTCTGAGCGATCCAATTTCTCTACGTGCAATGTCACGGCAACTTGGGGTGAGCAGGAGAAGCCTTTTCTCAAAAAGCTAGGGGCAGTGAAAAGCCAGCAGCACCGCCCCACTGGTCACACTATTCTCTGAGCCTGCAAGAAAGCAACATTCTGCAGCCGGTGGAGTCCCTGTGACGGTGATAGAGCTTTCTCCTGGGCTGCCATCAATTATAATGCTTAAGTGCATTATGTTTTAAAGAAAAACACATATTAAGTATCTCTCTCTTCCCCATGGTGCAATGAAAACCAACCAAGTCAAATCATTTCAATACTACCTTTTGACAGTGCTCTAACAGACACTTTGAAAACTATTAAAGTAGAAATAAAACACATACATAATCTGGCACGCACAGCATTGCTCTTTTAGCTCCGATCTCCCTCTCCTCCATATCAAGAAAGAAAAGGTTGATATTTTGCATTTAATAAGGAGCGCTATGTTAAATGTATCTTTGAGAACCTCTGCATGCATGCACACACACATACAGCACCTATGGATTACAGATATAGCCCCGGAACTCTGCCTCACCCACCATGTGGAAATTCTCCTCCAATTTCTATATATAACCACCACGGTTCAGAGGCACACCCCACCCCCTAAACCCGTCCACAGGCACCCTATCATCTCATCAGGCTTGCAGAAATTGGAACGCTGTGTAACAATGCCCTGAATTTGAGAAATTCACAAGAAAAGCCCAGAGATGGTTTCCTGACTGAATGAAAAAGGGCTGGTGCAGCCCTCGGCAGCGCCTTCACCCAGGGCAGGCTCTGCCCGGCTCCCTGGCGTGTGATCTGCATGTCTAATAACAGACAGGTTCGAGGGATCAGCTGCTTACCTTGGAATGCTGCAGCAGAAGTATCTGCTCGTCCAGCTCTTGGCGCTTGCCTTCTATTTCTGTCTGCCTCTTTCTTTTTTCCTTGAAAATAAAAGAGAGAGAGAGGCTGTAAGAGTGGGTGGGTGTTGGCTCCGGGAATCTGACGGCAGGAAGCAGCAGCGGCCGTACACATCTGCAGAGACCCTTCCAGAGATGCTGGGCGCACACCGCTGTCACCTGCCCCTCCGGGTCTGGGTGTGTTGTAAGCGGCAGCCTTCTCCTAACATGTCTGCTGTGGGCTCGGTGAGTGGGAGAATTCTCCTCACTCAGCCAAGCTGCAACAATTTAATCCAGAAGAAAGCAGCTTACACACATACACACACACACACACACACACACACACACACACACGAGTCGTGTTCTGTGCTGTGTTAATTTAGAGATGGAGAATAAAAATGTCTTAACTGTGAAGACAGAGGTTGTTCTCAACTGCAAAGATGATAGAATAAAACCGTGGGAAATTCTGGGCTTAGATTCCTGTTATCGAAACCCTACATATAAATAATGCCACGCAATTTCAAATTTTGTAGGACAAATCATCCAGCTGGACCAACCAAACAATGCAAATTAGATGGGTGGTCTTTGTTTAAGCTCCTCTTGGAGGGAGCATTTCATGTGGGCAAAGGCTCACTCAGGTTATGGTCAATGTGAAGTCTGGACTTGGGCTGCCTGGGTCCAATTCCCAGCTTTTCTATTTGTTACCCACGTGACCTCGGACAAGTTCTTTTACCTCCCTGGGTCTAAGTCTTCTCTGGAATAAAGAGAAGATAAGAACTGTACCTAAACCATATAGCTGGGGCACTGATAATGAGACGATACACATGAAGGACATAGAACAATGGCCGGGCACATAGTAAATGCTCAATATTCTTTGCCATTACACTTACTGTCACATATTTACTTCTAGACAATGCCTAGAGATGGCTTTTAAAAGAACATATTTCCCTTGTATTCCGAGCATAGCTGTTTCACTGGAGTGTACACTTTGTGAGACAATAAACATCACATAAAGGTGATTAATTTCTATTCTTATAGAAAGGCCTGCCCTTATGATAGCTTACATGGTCAATGTTTTGTTTCCAAAGTGCATCAGGGTGTGATTTACTGACACATTTCCTGCACTAGATTATTTCCTTTTATTCACACAAGCAGGGGGAAACTTGTTAGACAAGATATAATGGTGTTTTACACAACAGCCAAAATCCTGGAGATGACAATAATGTAAAAGCCTGGTTGTCCTGCTCTGTGTGAAGGGAAGCTTTCATTTCATGCAATTGCTATGTTTCAAGTCAGGGACATAATCTCCTATGAGACCTGAGAACATTCTGCTGCTGCTGCTGCTGCTAAGTCACTTCTGTCGTGTCCGACTCTGTGTGATCCCATAGACGGCAGCCCACCAGGCTTCCCCATCCCTGGGATTCTCCAAGAGGGGAATGGCTACCCACTCCAGTATTCTTGCCTGGAGAATTCCATGGACAGAGAAGCCTGTGGTGTTCTAATTACAGACCTGGTCATTTGCAAATCTTCCCTAGGCTTTCCCACCTCTGAGTCTTTGTTCATGTAAAGTTCTCACTGCAAGTTGCCATCCAACATATTGATGAACTATGTTTTGAATAGAAGAAATATCACCAGATGGTACAGGCAGTGAACCTTAATATAAGTAGACTCACTAGTGGTCACTGTGAACAGATATGATCATGAAAGATGCATAACTTTAAGTTAGTTCTTTAATGAATAAACCAAGGTAGGAATTAGGTAGGTACAGTGAATCAGCAGTACATGCCAGGGAATGTGTGAGCAGGGGTGAAACAGTGCATATTCCAGGGACTATGGAAATAGAAGGGAAATAAAACTGAGATGCAGGACTTGCCTTTAGTAGAGACCTCTGAGACCTTGGACGCCAGGCCAAGACATTTGGATTTTATTATATGAACAATGTAACATCGTGGTGGGTTCTAATCCAGAGAGTAACACGGTGAATCGGCATTTTAGGAACACCACCTTGCACTGGTGCAAAGAACGGATTAATAGGGGTTAGAACACATTTCCTGTAAATGGCCACATAGTAAATATTTTCGATTTTGTGGAATATACAGTCTCTGTTGTAGCTACTCAATACAGCCACTGCAGTGCAAATAATAGCTGTAGACAACCTAGAAATAAAGGCACGTGTCTGTTCTAATGAGCCTTCATTGACAAACACAGGTGGTGGACCACACTTAGCCCATGGTCGCAGTTTCCTGACTTCTGCATGAGAAGATCATTAAATGTCTTAGGAAGATATCTTACATTGTTAGTGGGAATATACACTGGTGCAGCCACTATGGAAAAGATTCTGGAAGTTCCTCAAAAAACTATAAATAGAGTTACCTTACGACCCAATAATCCCACTCCTGGGCATATATCCAGAACAAACTATGCACCCCAGTGTTCATAGCAGCACTGTTTACAATAGTTAAGGTATGGAAACAATCTAAATGTCTATTGACAGATGAACGGATGAAGAAGATGTGGTGTGTGTGTGTATGACTGACGTGATTTAGCAGCAGCAGCATATATATACATATAAATATATACACACACACACACAACGGAATATTTATTTAGTTGCTAAGTTGTGTCCAACTCTTTGCAACCCATGGACTGTAGCCCACCAGGCTCCTCTATCCATAAGATTTCCCTTTTCCAGGGAATCTTCCCAACCCAAGGACTGAACCTGCATCTTCTGCTGGCTGCCAGGTGGATTCTTTACCACTGAGCCTCCTGGGAAGCCCCACAATGGACTACTACTCAGCCATAAAAAGGAATAAGACATGGGTAAGCCTAGAGGTTATCACACTAAGTGAAATAAGTCAGAAAGAGAAAGAAGATACCATATGATGTCACTTATATGTGAGATGTTAAATATGACAAATGAATTCATTCACAAACCAGAAAACAGAGTCCAGACATAGAGAACAGACTTGTGGCTGCCTAGGAGGAGTGGGGAGGGGAAGGGATGGATTGCCAAGGTAGGGGAGTTTGGGATTAGCAGATGCAGGCTATTACATATAGAATGGATAAACAAGGTTCTACTGTTTAGCACAGGGAACTATATTCAACATCCTGAGATAAATCATAATAGACAAGAATATGAAAAAGAATATATATGTATATAACCAAATAATTTTTCTGTACACAAGAAATTAATATAACATTGAAAATAAACTATATTTCAGCTTTAAAAAATGCAATTAGAAAACATTTTAGGAGGATGCTACATTCACCCTGGGGTACAATGGAGACGGATAAACTAACAAGCCCATCCTAGCTCAGAGCCGGTTCAATCAGGTTGAAAAGTAAAGGACCAACACAGAGAGAATTGCTGAGGCTCAGGACTAATAGGATCTCGAGGGTGAGGCAATGTGGTGTCTTGGCTTTGAGCCACACAGACAGTGTTGAAGTAGGAAAGGGTAACAGAGGGAATGTGCTGGTTTCCCATTTATTCCATATTCATATCTTCCCTTTGGAAATTCCGTATTGGGCTGAAGCTAGAAACCAAAGAGTTGTTAACATATAAACTGGGCATCAGCCTCTTCTCATCTGTGTTCTATCTGATGAAGACTCTGGGCTTAGTCCCATCACAAGAACGCTTTTGCAACCATGACTGTTGTGGGGAGTCTTTGATGACCCCTTCCCACAGTGATGGAGTTAGGTCTTGAAGTCACTCCCAACGGTACAAGAGGTAAGACGTACAGTCAGCATGTGCACACAATCAGATATGAGTCATAGCACAGCAAGCTCAAGGGGGTCACTGCTGACTTCCTATTGCACGTTTGCTTGGGCCAGGCCACATACTGCACCTGGCTAGCCCACCTCTTCCCAGACTTTTCCTTTCCTTAATCAAGACAAAACCACTAGCTCTTGGGCCCTCTTCTCACATGTCTAAACGTAGACATTTGGTCTACATGATTTCCTTCACTCTCAACAGCTACACAACCTATATAATATCGGTATAGATAACTATCAGATCTATATTTTCAGCCTAGATTTCTCCTCTGAGCTCCAAGTTTCCATATCCAACTGCCAACTGTTCATATCCAGCCCCTCAAACCAAACCCCTGAGTCATCCTATTGGCCATCCCTCCTCCCCTGCTCTCACATCTGTTCCTTTTGTATTCTTCATCTCAGAAAATGACATCATCCCAATCGGAAATCTGATTTCTTCTAGACACTCACCAAGCTCTGATGCTCCTGCTTGTCATTTTCCACGTCTTCTACTTCCCCACTATAACATTTATTACAACCTTAATCCTTCCTTGTTTACCTCCCCACCCCCACATACAGACTACTCTATGTCAGTATCCTCAGCACTCTACAGTGCTGAATTGTTTATACCCTCTGGCCATCTGGATTACCGCAGTGATTTCCTCACTGATCTTGTCCCTGAGTCTTGGCTCTGAGCAAGGCACCCTCTGCTTTGCTGCCACAGTAATATTATAAAATGGAAATCTAACTGCTTCCATCCCTGGCTGAAAATCCCAGGATGTCTCCCACTGCCTACAGTGCAAATAGTTAAGTTCCTTCCCGTGGCCAAGAGGCCCCTCCTTATCTCAGTTTCATCTCAAACCATGCCTGCCCCCACCCCAACCATATGCTCCAACCTCAACACATGATCTTAAGTTTCCTGATTTGCCAGGTGGGTTCAAACCTTCCTGATTTTGCTCTTACTGCTTCCTCTAACAATAATGGATTTCACTCACTCCTTCATCTGGCAAAAATCTTTTCTCCATGACAACCAGGTTAGATATCCATGAAGCCAGAGTGACCAGCTGACCAGTCTTCCTTTCTTTGGAGAACCCTCCTACCCTCACTGTAAATGGCATTGATGGAAACACCAGACACAGTCAGGCACATAAAGCCCAACTCATCCCTGCCACGAGGACTTGTGTGTGACACAGGTTAGGACAATCGAACTACTTTATCCTGTTCCAATAGGGACTGGTCCAAGGAGCAGCTAAATGACTGAAGCAGAACCTAGAAGAGACATTTCTAGGGATAGACACATGAATCCTAGGAGAAAAAAGCTCCCTTACACTACGGTCAAGCCAGGATGATGTCTGAGTGGCAATTCTCCCAAGCCACATCCATCCTAAGAAATACATCCATGCTGGAGAAAGATTAATCTGTACAGAGAGAGGCAGAGCTAGAAGACAGAGAAAGGAGGATCCGAGTGAGACTGAATCCCAGATCTAGTTGCACATGAAGCCGGAACCATCCGTGGGCTTCCTAAATTACATACACTCATAAATTTCCCTTCTGATTACGCTAGTTTGAATGGTGTTTCTGTCACTTGCAACTCAATGAGTTCTGAAAAGTACAGAAGCCTCTTCTGCTTCATCCAAATAGAATTCATCACCCCTTCCTTTTTTCTTCTTTTCATGGGTTATAGATCTACTTTAGTACCCTGAGCATTTTAGGACTTTATGTACTTAACTGTTTACACATCTCTTCCTACCAAACTAGGCTCCTAGAGGACAAGGATCTTGGCCCACGCATCTCCAAAGTTTAGAGTGAGACATATAACAGACACTCAGCAAGGATCTATGAATGAGACACTGTTCTCCCATCATGTTTCTGTTTGTCCAGATCCCTTAGTCAAAAACATCACACACCTGCACTCATGATTTCAATAGCAGTGAAACCGAAGCACTGAAAACACATGAGCCATAAGTCCATAAAACCGGAAGTGTCTTTGTTAGCCCACATGGAATAGACCCTTGTTGCTCTGCATAGAAGAAAAGTTTTAAAAAGCTCATTATGAGAAAAAATGATGGAAAGCTCATTCTGGGGAGAAAGGCTGAGAGAAACAGAAATTCCAGGGGAAGCATAATGAGCTGACAGTAGCGAACTATTCAGGGGGAATGTGCCTCAAGAGACATTTGGAATGAGGTGATCTCAATCCGTTAGGAGGATTTCCAGATCTTTCCACGATCTGGGAGGCCTAGCAAACCACTTTCATCATCTTTCTGTAAATTATGCATTTTCCTGCCAAGTGTTTTCTGGAAGTATTGCAATATGATGAAACCGCAAACTCTTGGTGTAGTAAGGCACCCCCGTAGAGCACACAGGACAGTCTGTTCGAAGGTGGTTAATAAGTATGATGGGAAGACCAGCATTACAAGGAGTTAGAAAGCCTGTCCACCCTGGTGCAGCTTCAGGAAGACTCCCTTTTCTCTCCTACTGCTTGCGCTGCAACCCAGGCTTTGGGGAATGCAAGGGGGTGGCTGGGGGAGGGGTCCCCACTGGTCTCTGAGAAACAGTGAGAGAGGGAAGAAGCTGAGCAGGAAGGCTGTGAGAGGCAGGGAGACAGTGCTTCCTTTCCCCTGCTGGGGGCCATTCTGGCTTGGGCTGATACTTCAGGCCCCAGGGCAGAGCAGGGGGCAGGAATCGAAGTCCTCCTCAAGGTTCTATTGCCACTAAGATATCCCAGAATTTTGATGAGGGGGAAAACAGAAAATATGTCACGGATGGACTGAGAGTTTATCGCACTAACGCGAAGTAAGTCAGAAAGAGAAAGGCAAATACCATATTATGTCACTGATATGTGGAATCTAAAATGTGACAAAATGAACTTATTTATGAAACAGGAACAGAGTCAGGGACAGAGGGAACAGACCTGTGGTTGCCAGGCGGGAGGGGGAACGGGGAAGGGGTAGATTGGGAACTTGGGGTTGGCAGATGCAAACTAGCATGTATGGAATGGATAAATGACCCAGTCCTACTGTATTGCACAAGGAACTATATTCAATATTCTAATACACCGTAATGGAAAAGAATATGAAAAAATATATATGTATAACTGAGTCACTTTACTGTACAGCAGAAATTAACATTGTAAACCAACTGTACTTCAATAAAATTTTAAAAAAGAAAATAATTTAAAATTGAAATGTTGCAACCTCTTCTCCTTATACTGCTAGAGAAAGCAAATTTTGTGTTGACCCCTCCCACTGTGAGCTTAAGGTAACTATGTTCCCCCCTTCATCACACAGGCCTGTAAGTGACTGTGGGCTAGCTGGTTCTTAGGCTTTTGTGATGCAACATCCAAGGAGAAAGTAGAGCGCCAAAAAAATGCACGAACCAGACTGTATTAAGTAGTTTGCACTTGAATAGGGGAGAGGGAATATACTAGATGCGGAGGCGGGGTGGGGGTGGGGAATTGAAGACGGAAAAAAGGAGAGAAGGGATGACAGAAAAAGAACCGAAAGGAGTGGGGACAGTTTTAAAATTCAAGAAATTAAAAATAAGGAAGCTGAGATATTAAGGCCAAAACACCAGGGAGAGAGAATCTTCAGATATATTGTTGTGGCTTATGAAATGAATCACCTTTAACATTCTCCAAAAAGATGCCCGTAAGGATACAGGACTCTTATCTACTAGACTGTGTTGCGTTGAACATGCTCCATGCTGAAACTAAATTACCAAAGTGTCAGGCTTTACACAGATTATGCTAAGAAGTAAGGTGATGTTTTTTAAAAATTGAAGTACAGGTGATTTAGAATGTCATGCTATAATATTTTCAAAGTATACAGCACACTGATTCAGTTATATAATACATGAGAGAGAGTGAAGTCTCTCAGTCATGTGACCCCACGGACTGTAGCCCACCACACTCCTCCGTCCGTGGGATATTCCAGGCAAGAATACTGGAGTGGGTTGCCATTTCTTTCTCCAGGGGATCTTCCTGACCCAGGGATCGAACCCAGGTCTCTTGCATTGCAGGCAGACACTTTACCTTCTGAGCTACCAGGGAAGCCTCATGTTTTATATATATACATATATATAAAATATTCATTTTCAGATTTTTTTCTCTTATACATTANGGCAAGAATACTGGAGTGGGTTGCCATTTCTTTCTCCAGGGGATCTTCCTGACCCAGGGATCGAACCCAGGTCTCTTGCATTGCAGGCAGACACTTTACCTTCTGAGCTACCAGGGAAGCCTCATGTTTTATATATATACATATATATAAAATATTCATTTTCAGATTTTTTTCTCTTATACATTATTATAAAATATTGTGCTATATAGTAGGTCCTTGTTGGTTATCTATTTTATATATAGGAACGCATTTATGTTCATCTCACACTCCTATTTATCCCCTTTCTCCTTTGGTAACCATAAGTTTGTTTTCTGTTAGTCTACTTCTATTTTATAAATAAATTCATTTGTATCCTTTCTTTTTTTAGATTCTACACATGTGTGTGTAGTTGCTCAGTTGTGTTCAACTCTTTGCGACCCCATGGACTGTGATATAGAGGAGCCTGCCAAGCTCCTCTGTCCGTGGGATTCTCCAAGCATGAATAATACCCATTCCCTTTTCCAGGGGATCTTCCCAAACCAGGGATCAAACCTGAATCTCCCACATTGCAGGCAGATCCTTTACCATCTGAACCACCATATAGGTGGTATTACATGATATTTGTCTTTCTCTCTGTGGCTTACTTCGCTTAGTATGATAATCTCTAGGTCAATCCACGTTGCTGCAAATGACATTATTTGTCATTTCATGATTCTTTATGGCTGATACGTATATATGCACACATATATAAAATATATATTAGGATATTACTATGCTATAAAAAAGAGTATAAGGTGACATTCTGAGAATTAAACTACAGAATGTCATCTCACTCATGGATGGATTATAATTCCTTGTTTAATTCTGCTGCAGAATCATTCTACTGCATAACATATGTCTCAGGAAGAAAGGAAAGTGGTTAGTCTGAAAAGTGAGAACCTGAGGTATAAAACAATCAAAAGAGGTGCCCACTCAGCCTAGTACAACTGCCTGTCCAGCGAACTTGAATGATGAATTTGCTCAGCAAGACACATCTCCACTAGAAATCAGTTATCTGATCTCAATGCCAATAGATATTAAGAGCCTCTCTCCTGGCTCTGACTTAAGGATTAGGATTTTGATTACATTCAGGCTTTGAAAGTAGTTACCTAAATGGGGAGAGAACACTTGTTAAGCTCCCTGTAATGTCCATCCACTATAAAGTAAATAAACTGGCACTTGGGCTCATAGCTGAGTATACTGAAAACTAACATGGTATGTAAGATCAGAAAACTAAGTAACAGAATCTAGAGTCAGTTTAAAAGACTTGGTCAAAAGGCCAAGTAATTCAGACCTCCTGTAATACACTGTCATGCACTCATCCAACCTTCAACATCACCATATGGAGTAGTGAATACAGCTCTATTCATTCCTCATTGCTTAGTTTTGATTAGCATTTCCACTTACATAACTTCTTTATTCACCTGATTACTTGGCCTTGAGCTTACCATCTACTGGTAAGAAAGGGAAGTGCTTGTTTAGTATTTTTTTTAACAGATATTATAAAGTCAATAGAAAGAAAGAATTTTAAATAGGAGAAGACATTGATTAATTCAAATTTCATGACTTCAAAAAAATATTATTTATTTATTTATTTATTTTTGGCTGTGGTGGGTTTTCGCTGCTTCATTGCCAACCCATTGCTTCAGCAGCTTGCAGCACGCAGGCTCAGCAGTTGGGTTACATGCCCTCAGTTGCCCCGAGGCACATGGAGTCCCCCTGGACTAGGGATCGCATCGCAAGGTGGATTCTTAACCACTGGACACCAGAGAAGTCCTCACCACTGGTTTTTGAAAGAATAAAGTAACATTTAACATTGTAAGAAACATCTTACAGCTTTGGATGCAAAACTGTTACTACTTATACCAAGTAATTGTTATTACTAGCCTGTTAGTGGAGAAGGCAATGGCACCCCACTCCAGTACTCTTGCCTGGAAAACCCCATGGATGGAGGAGCCTGGTGGGCTGCAGTCCATGGAGTCGCTAAGACTCAGGCATGGACTGAGCGACTTCACTTTCACTTTTCACTCATACATTGGAGAAGGAAATGGCAACCCACTCCAGTGTTCTTGCCTGGAGAATCCCAGGGACGGGGGAGCTTGGTGGACTGCCATCTATGGGGTCGCACAGAATCGGACACGACTGAAGTGACTTAGCAGCAGCCTGTTAGTGCCA
This sequence comes from Oreotragus oreotragus, assembly GCA_006410675.1. Classification (NCBI taxonomy): domain Eukaryota; kingdom Metazoa; phylum Chordata; class Mammalia; order Artiodactyla; family Bovidae; genus Oreotragus; species Oreotragus oreotragus. The sequence continues at coordinate 143,116 of SJYX01009738.1, read as the reverse complement.
AGTCAAATGCATAACACACGAGACTTTCAGTTTGAAGTCTTTAGTAGGTACTCGACTAGCCATATGAATTATATCTTAAGCCTGTTTTTAGGGTCTGCCCATAGCATTACTCTTTAAATGTTTAAACATATAGCTACATTTTTGCTTTAATGGTCATAATATAACCTACAAAAAAAATAATATTAAGTGAAATAAGTTAGAGAAAGACAAATATATGATATCACTCATATGTGGACTCCAAAACAAATTATACAAGTGAATTTATTTACAAAACAGAAATAGACTCACAGACATAGATAACAAACTTATAGTTACCAAAGAGGATGTGGGGGGGGGGAATTAGGAGTTTGGGATTAACATATACACACTGCTAAATACACACAAAGTAAACAACAAAGATTTGCTGTATAGCACAAGGAACTATACTTAATGTTATAATCACTTATAATTGAAAAGAAAAGAATCTGAAGTATATATATATGTATGCATGTGTATAATTGAACGACTTTGCTGTACACTTGAAACTAACACAACATTGTAACTTAACTATACACCTGTAAAGTTTTCTTAAAAAACATCGTAACATTCCACTTTAAATATTTCAGATTATATCCTTAAATGTAGGAAAATTCAGGAAGAGAAATGGGGTCAGTACTTCAAAGCCTGTGAACTCTGATAATGGTCATCGCATTTTCATAAAGTGAAATACTCTGTATTTGATATGTAGTCACATGACTTTTGGCCATTCAATGCATCTTAAAGAAGAAACCATCAATTCCTGCTTAGTGCTCTCACTCTACTATGGGATGCTCATTTAAATTTCTGCCCTTTCATAGTTACTTGATAAGAGTGTATAAAAATAATTCCTTTTAAGCTCTGTATATCTGTAGTTACAGAGAAGAAAAATAATAGCTAAAGGTGAATCTGAGAAGTAACATTGTTGAAAAACATTTGAGAAAGTCTTACTGATTTCTACCAACCTCCCTGGCTTTCTGGAGGCAAAAAGTTAAAAGGACAGTCTCAAACACAAAAAACTCATAATCCACTAGGAACAGTGAGGATAAGACAAGTAAATATTAAACGTATACTTATCATCAAGATAAGAATTTTGTTCAAAAGATGGAAAACCAAGGACAGCAAGTGTTTAGATTAAGAAACAAGAATTAGATGGGCTATCAAAAGTTTAGCTGTTGAATAAAATTAAAAGATGCTTACTCCTTGGAAAGAAAGTTATGACCAACCTAGACAGCATATTAAAAAGCAGAAACATTACTTTGTCAACAAAGGTCCGTCTAGTCAAGGCTACGGTTTTTCCAGTGGTCATGTGTGGATGTGAGAGTTGAACTGTGAAGAAAGCTGAGCACCGAAGAATTGATGCTCTTGAACTGTGGTGCTGGAGAAGACTCTTGAGAATCCCTTGAACTGCAGTCCATCCTAAAGGAGATTGGTCCTGGGTGTTCATTGAAAGGACTGAAGTTGAAGCTGAAATTCCAATACTTTGGCCACCTGATGTGAAGAAGTGACTCATTGGAAAAGACCCTGATGCTGGGAAAGATTGAAGGCGGGAAGAGAAGGGGACGACAGAGGATGAGATGGCTGGATGGCATCATGGACTCAATGGACATAGGTTTGAGTAAACTCTGAAGTTGGTGATGGACAGGGAGGCCTGGCGTGCTGCGGTTCATGGGGTCACAAAGAGTCAGACATGGCTGAGCGACTGAACTGAACTGACTGATTCATTTACTGAGTACCTGCTATCATGTTTATTTGATTCTGAAATGTCATATAATTCAGTTTCTTAATATCAGCTTTTTTAAGGGAGAAAGAAACCTCTAAATTCTATGTTAAATGTGTATATTGGTTATAAGATACATTTTCAAAAATTAAAAAAATGTAAACAAACATGTTCATTCTATATGTGCTAAGTGCTATATGTGCTAAACACAGTGGGTACAAAGATGTGCTAACTAGTCATGGACCTAAATTAGGGAGGTTAATCTATTGGAGTTACACATGCATTACACAAACACATAAGGTATTAGTCTGCCAATATATTGGATACTAGAGTAATAGATCCTCTTCTTTGTGGTGACCCAACCAACTGCAAAGATGAATACATCTCTAGTCTTTCTTTAGCTAGCTATCTTGAGAGCTTTAGCTTACTACTATATTGAAGAAATATTTCATCTTACATAAGCAGAATAATTTATTCTATTTTGCCATTTGTTAAAATCACAACAACCTAGGGAAAGTTATTTCCACAAAATGATTACTTATTGATAATGAAATATTCACCTTGATCATCTCAGGTAATTGGTATATTCTTGAAACTAAATTATCTTGACAGTTGTTCTTGGCAAAAGAGGAAAGCTTATTGTTTCAAAGATAGGGGTCTATATTAACACAGTATAAGGTTAGGATGACAGAGGAGCTAAGTAAAAATTAAAGACATTTTGTTATTTATTGGTATAACTATGAATTTAAAGATATCTGAATATAGGAAGCCCAAGTGAAAAGAATATCTGAAGTGTAGGTGCTAAATATAAAACCTCTTTTTCAGTATCTCACACTGAAACAAAATATGTGGCAGGAAAAGCGTATGAAGCTTACAAAGACTGTAATCTCAGGTATTCTGCATCCTAGCTATGACACTGTGAAAACTGTGAAAGCATGAGGCCAGTAACATCAGTACAAAACCTTAGGTGAGCATGAGTATATGCTTACACACTTCAATCACTCAGTCATGGCCGACTCTTTGCGACCCCAAGGACTGCAGCATGTGAGGCCTCCCTGTCCATCGCCAACTCCTGGAGCTTGCTCAAACTCATGTCTATTGAGTAGGTGATGCCATCCAACCACCTTATAACTGTTGTCCCCTTCTCCTCCCACCTTCAATCTTTCCCAGGATCAGACTCTTTTCAAATGAGTCAGTTCTTCACCTCAGGCGCCCAAAGGATTGCAGTTTCAGCTTCAGCATCAGTCCTTCCAATGAATATTCAGGACTGATTTCCTTTAGGGTGGACTGGTTGGAGATCCTTGCAGTCCAAGGGACTCTCAAGAGTCTTCTCCAACACCACAGTTCAAAAGCATCAATTCTTCAGCACTCAGCTTTCTTTATGGTCCAACTCTCACATCCATACATGACTACTGAAAAAATCATAGCTTTGATTACATGGACCTTTGTTGGCAAAGTAATGTCTGCTTCTTAATACGCTGTTTAGGTTGGTCATGACTTTTCTTCCAAGGAGTAAGCGTCTTTTAATTTCATGGCTGCAATCACCATCTGCAGTGATGTTGGAGCCCCCCAAAATAAAGTCTGACACTGTTTCCACTGTTTCCCCATCTATTTCCCATGAAGTGATGGGACCAGATGCCATGATCTTAGTTTTCTCAATGCAGAGTTTTAAGCCTACTTTTTCACTCTCTTCTTTCACTTTCATCAAGGCTCTTTAGTTCTTCTTCACTTTCTGCCATAAGGGTGGTATCATCTGCATATCTGAGGTTATTGATATTTCTCCTGGTAATCTTGATTCTAGCTTATGCTTTATCCAGCCTAGTGTGTCTCATGATGTGCTCTACAAATAAGTTAAATAAGCAGGGTGACAATATACAGCCTTGATGTACTCCTTTCCCTATTTGGAATCAGTCTGTTGTTCCATGTCCAGTTCTAACTATTGCTTCCTGACCTGCATCCAGGTTTCTCAAGAGGCTGTAAATGCTTCCCTTTAGCATCCTTCTCCAGCGACCAAGAAGGAAAATAGTCTGACATAGCTCTCATGAGAAACAAACCTGCATCTTGATACGGTAGTAATAAGCCCACTGTGGTAAAAACACTGAGCACCTTCTGTACAAAGAGACTAGAAGACAGCTCTGAGCAAGTCCCAAATGCCAGAAATAACATAATTAGATTCACAGGCAGAAGACAGTCTTCCTATCACCACTCTCAACCAATTGTGCTATTCCCACCATGAAGCCACATGAGTACTGAACTTGGAGTCAGGATGGCTGGCTTCAGGTAGAAGATCTGCCACTCACCCCTGGGTAACTTAGACAAGCCCCTTACTGTTTCTGGATCTTAGATTCCATGTGTCACATGAGCAAGTTGGACCAGCTTTACTCTATGGTTCCTCCCATTCTAGGATTCTATGATGCTAAGGAGACCAACTTCATGTGCTGCTACTGCTAAGACACTTCAGTCATGCCTGACTCTGTGCGACCCCATAGACAGCAGCCCACCAGGCCCCCCTGTCCCTGGGATTCTCCAGGCAGGAACACTGGAGTGAGTTGCCATTTCCTTCTGCAATGGATGAAAGAGAAAAGTGAAAGTGAAGTCGCTCAGTCGTGTCCGACTCTTAGCGACCCCATAGCGACCCCATGGACGCAGCCTACCAGGCTCCTCCGTCCATGGGATTTTCCAGGCAAGAGTACTGGAGTGGGGTGCCATCCAGGCAGGAACACTGGAGTGAGTTGCCATTTCCTTCTGCAATGGATGAAAGAGAAAAGTGAAAGTGAAGTTGCTCAGTCGTGTCCGACTCTTAGCGACCCCATAGCGACCCCATGGACGCAGCCTACCAGGCTCCTCCGTCCATGGGATTTTCCAGGCAAGAGTACTGGAGTGGGGTGCCATGTGCTAGACAACCTATGAAACGCAAGAAGATATTTGCAAACGATGTGCCTGACAAGGGGCTAATACCCAAAATATATGAACAATTCAAACAAATGAATATCAAAAAGACAAACAATCCAATCAAAAAATGGGCAGAGGACCTAAATAGACCCTTCTCTAAAGAAGCTATATAGATGGCCAACAGGCACTACTTACTATGAGCCAGGCATCCTTCTAAGGAAGGTTTCCCTTCAGTTTTTCATTTGCCCCTCGGAGCACTTTGAGGTAGGTACCTTTAAGATCCCTGATTCTTGTGAAAGAGAATAGTCAAGGCTTGGCAAGGGTAAGTAAACTTACTCAAGATCATGAGCCAAGTAGCGGCCACGCAGGGGTTAAAACCGAGACAATCTGACTCAGGGCACTTTATCCTGAACACAGATGTGTGTTGGTGGCTAAGATTTGTTTAGCTCCACACAGGACACATGAAACACATTCTCTCACCATCTTCATGCTTGTGTGCCAAAACCTTCCAGAATAGATAAGATGTTGAAAACGCAAACCACTCTGCTGTCAAATCCTTCCACTCCTAAGACAGGAAGCCTCTTACAAAATCTGGGGGCATCTCCCAGTTCCAAACAAATACGTCCAGGCTGGACTGGAACCTTCAGAAACGCCTGGTGAACCAATATAGTCTTCTACGTTAATCCCTGTGGGAGACATTTCTGGGGGACTAAATGATAAGGCGAGAAAATGCAGAATATTTCTCTCCCACTTTCATTGCAGAGGCACTACTTGCAATGAGGCGGCCGCTGGGAAAGTGCTCAATTCACCACGCTGGGATCATGAAAACTCTCCAAATCTGGGCTTCTCAATATCAGAATATATCTCCTTAAAAGCAGATGACAGGAAGAGAAAGGAGCAGAGATGTCTATCAAGTTGACGGCCCAATTCTAGGAAGGTACCGCGAGGCCTGGAGGAAAGATCCCTCCGCAGGAAGCAGGCGGGGCTACTGTCTGGACCTCGCTATAAGCAACTTTCCCATTGGCTCCTTGCAGAGACAGCAGAGGGGCTGGGGCAAAACTGAATACAGCTATGGCGATGGCAAAGGTGAAACGAAGTAGGATGCGCAAAACCAGACAACACGATGTGCAGCATTCTGATAACAAGAAAGGACTGCAAACTCCAAAAGATTCGCGTAATTTTAGAGAGGTACACACCTTTTATGACTTTGGCCAACTGTGTTTTTGTTTTCTTTAGATATCGACCTCAGGAGAATATCTGTATCTCCCAGATAAATATAGCATTTAAAAATATATATCAAACTAATGTGTTTGTAGGAAAATTTAGACAATACACGAAGAAATAAAATGAACAGCTGAATTTCCCTTCACTCCATCTCCAGCAATTTCTTTCCTTTAGGCTTTCTATGTACCCTACTTGGGGAAAAAATAATGAATCTATCAACCTATTACCCATATGGAGCTTGTATTCTTCACATAAAAGCAACCATACCATAGGTGTCCTATTTTCAACTTACTTTTTCTATGCCATTTTCCCCATTGGGTCCCCCCCACCACCTTTGTAACTGCCACATGGCAGTTCACAAATGTCCCTTAACTTCTTTTACCAGTCTTTTGTTGACAGATTTAGGTGGTTCCCGGTGTTTTATTTGCTGTCATAAACTGGGCTGCAATGAATCTTCTTCTACATATATGTACGTTTTGACAATATCCATAGGGTACATTTCCATCAGCACAACTGCTGTGTCAAAGGATTTGAGCATTTAAAACTTTAATAGGTCCAAACTACCCTCTTCAAAACACTTTCTCTATGTTTTAAATGATATAAATCTGATTTGAAAACAGGACTCAAACAACTAATAAGAGTTTTGATGATTTTTCCCCACTTATGAGTCATATCCTTAGTGACCCAGGGGCATTTTAAATGAAAGAAAATATCTATCACCTTATTAATAACTGTAAGCTGTTCTTAAAACACACTTGGGTGATCTGTCCTTATCATAGACTCCTATGTTTTCAGGTTTAAAAAACGATTTTTTAACCTCATAAGTCTATTATGACTCCGTCAGTTTTCTAGAAGGAACCAAATTTGTACTTATTTTCCTTGCACTGTTAATATTAGAGTTATCTCATAGCCAAGTTGTGCCCACTTATCCATAATGAAAGAGGGTCTATTCCTTCTGCTGTTGTTGCTATTCTCCATGATTTAAAATACAAAATTTTCCATCTACCAAAATAATCTCTAGATGAACTAAAGCAATGTAAAAAATGGAAACATGAGAAAACAGAATGACTATCTGATTTTAGGGTATAAAAGAACAAAGCACAGGAATAAATCTGGTGGTCCAGTGGTTAAGACTTTGCCCTCTGATGTGGGGGGTGCACAGGTTTGATCCCTGGTCAAGGAACTAAGATCCCACATGCCACACAGTGCTGAACAACAAATGGCATTAGAAAACTTGAATATCTCTATGCAAAAAACAACAACAACAACAACAACAAAACCAGCAATAACAACTGATCATATATTGCACCATATACAAAGATTGACTCAGAATGGATCACAGACCTAAAATATAAAAACTTTTAATAAAGAATAAAAAAGAAAGAAACCACCAAGAACAAAACTGATACACTTCATTACATAACACTTAAAGCTTTGCTTTTTATGGTACCAACCACAGACAGCAACTCAAAGGCAAGTGCCACTCTGGAAAAAAATATCTGCAACATATATATGTCAAAAGACTAACACCTGTAGTAAATATAGGGTTCTTATAAATCAATATGATTTATAAAGATATAAACAGTTCAATATAGGAAAAAGAACAAAATATAGGGGAAATCTTCAACATTATTAATAAACAAGAAATACAAATTAAGGATTGAGGTGTCACTTTCCACCTATGAAATGCATTCTCTCCACCCCACCAAAGTATATTTTAAAGTATCATGTGTTCTGTGGGGAGGGTGTGAAACAAAAGACCCTCTCTGTAATCTGTCAGAATTATAATGAATAGTTATAAAAGTATAACTCTGTTGGAATTATAAATTGTCTTCCCAGAAGGCTATTTCAAAAGTTTTGATCCACTTTATCAGAAAAAGTTTACTAGAGAAAATGCTCTTCAATATGTTTGAAGATTTTTGTAAAGAACATTCAATACAGAGCTATATGCAACAGCAAAAAAAAAAAAAAAAATCAAAACAGCAAATAATTGGTTAAATAAGATGACATCTTACAAACCACCCAATGACTCCCCTTTGAAATAAAATCAAAGCAAGCCTATTCATGGTCCATTGCCTGCCTATCTCATGCCCCTCACCTTGTCCCTCTCTCCTCCTCACTTCCCACTCTAGCCACATTGGCCTTACCCGGAGATCTGCCATGAAAGAGGCATGGAGGGCAGGCAGGCAGGGTGGGATCCCCCTAAGTCTGGCTCAGAATTAAGGGGAACTTTGCTCTCCCTTTGCCATTATCCCCCATGCGCCTATCTCCCTGGGGAATGGTCCAGAGTTCTGGCTGCAATCTGGGGCAAGATGCAAGATCTCTGGCTATTAATACCACCTAAGTGGTGCCCTGACCCCATTATTAACATCTGACTTCCAATCTCATCCAGTTCTTAACACGCATGAGCAGCTGGATGCCACCACACTTTACCTTAATTCTTCCGCCAGTGCAAAACCCTAGATGACCATTAAGATCACCCGAGAGGAACATTAAAAAGTACCAAGCCCAGGCCCCACCTCCAGAGACTTTGATTTTATCATTCTGGGCATTGGAGGAAGCTGTAAATGCTCCCAGGAAGTTTTAACATCAGCAGAGGTGGAAAATCATTGCTGGGCATGTGGTAATCTCATGGTCCAGGCTGATAAGCAGTTCCTATGGCTTAAGCTGGTTTGAGCTCTTTCTTCATCAGTTTGAAATAAGCTATTTGGTTAAATTTTAGAAGACAGCACTGGGTCGGTCATTTTTCTATTTTAGTAATTATGTCCTTGCTTCCTTTGCTCTTCAGAGTCTGGGTTTCAACCACAGGTTAATGGGGTTTTGACATAGGCCTTGGAGATCTTGTTCTGATCACGTGGCTTTCAAGAGTCGACACTGCTTTATTATTGTAGGATTTATCACCCTTATCAGCTGGTATCTCCTGTCTCTCCCCCTCCCCTAATGCCCCTTCTCGGGATTAGTTTAGCTGACAATTTCTACCTTACGTCATGAATGATTAGGTTAGAAGGGACAAGGTGGAAGGTTGGATACCAAGTCACAGAAAATGCCTCAGATGAAGATCAAATGGAATCTGGCTTTGATTTCAGGTAAACACATTGTGTGCTTTAAAATGCTACACTAAATTTCAAAATTCAGAAAGACAACAGTTAAGAAAAAGATTATCCCTAAGAACAGGTTTGTTCTATGCAGGCTCCACTTATAACAACTGTAAGGGCTAAGAAAGAGCAATAAATATGGCCTGAGTAGGTCTTCAACTAGCTTTGAATTATCGGTGAGAGATCCCACATGTGCCTCCAAAGGCTCACAGGGCCCCTCTTTAGTCCTTTGGTGACTGATGGCAGCTGGAGGCAGGCAGAGGGATCAGCTCTAGTGAGGGCCTGGGAGGCCCATGGGTCTCTCTGAACTGACTCAGCCTCCCTGGGGTACCCAACACATAGTGAACAAGTGGGCCATCCTAGCCTTCTCCACTGTTCCCATACTTTCCAGGGTCTTAACAGCATTTGTTTCAGGCAAGTTCCCGATCAGGGTAAAGACTGAAGAACGCAGGCTGATAATGGTCTAATTTAATGGGGTGGAGGTGGGGAACAGTGCAAGAATGGGACATCACAAACCTGGCAAATGGCACCCCTATTATTACATAGTCCTACTTCTCATTTGCTTTTTTGGCATGTGAAAGCCAACCGACTTGGAAAAGAAAAATGCTGTCCAAGAAACAAGATTATATTAAGTGATGCCAAATAGTCATTTCTTGATCTGTTTTAATGGGGAAGGTGTCTATGTGCAATCCCCAGCTGGTGCCTTATGTGTGGGCTCGTTGAGATGCCTGCCTCCCTAAAGAGTTATTAACGAGTGCCAGCTGGGAGTCCTGAGGCTCTGGGCCCCTGCCTTTGACCCCTGGAAGATTCCCGCCTTCAAGCAGAGGACTAAAGGTACCAATATGGCATTAGTACCAAGAGGGCGAAAGTTCAATAGGGCACTGCATTTGTTAGGGGAGAAAGGGCTTTGTGAAAACTCTGAGACCTCTCTCCCACCCGCTCCTTCCCCATCTCCCTTCCACTCCTTCTCTCTTTTATAAGGAGTCCATATTCTAGCCTACATCCCTCTATCCTCTAGTTTGGGAGTTGGCTAACTTGCTCTGTAAAGAGCCACAGACTAAATATGTTGGCTTCACCATCTCTGTCACTGCCTGATAAACCCCACAGGACCCGGCAGGGCCTTCCCGAGATTACACCCCACCATGTCCCCCCACCTCCCACTGGTAGAAAAGCTTTAGGTTTCTAGTCCATCCTTGAGTTCAAAGAAGAAAAATTTAATCAGAGAAGTAAAAACAAAAACAAAACAAAAAACAGAAACCAAAGAAAACAGTCGAGGAAGACAAAACAGTAATGGTTTAGCCATAAACAAAGTCAAGGACCTTTAATTCCTCCTCAAGGGCTATAGATAATACCCCGAGCCATGTCCTTGGGTTGTTTTGCAGATACTAAAACCTCACCAGGTGGAAGAAGTTAAGGGCATGCTGACACCAACACGTGGACCCAAACTGGCTGGAACCAGAAGGTTAATGATTGAAGAGCCCTGAAACTCTTCACCCTGTTCCCTCCACACCAACTAGTCAGAAGGAGGCGTTCCCTGAAAGTCATCAGGGAGTTTAGGGTTTTGGAGCATGAGCTGCCCATTCTTGCATGGCCCTGAGATAAATGATACACTTTTCTTCACCACAACCCAGTACCAGTAGATTAGCTTTAATATTCATCGGATGAGTAGACCCCATGTATGACTTGGTAATACTCAGCTCTGTCCTTGTAGCAAAAAGCAGTTATACACCATACAGGAACAAATGGGCATGGCTGTTCTCCATTTGGCCAACGGCTGCAGTCTGCAGACCCCTGGCTCCAACTATCAGCACTCAATCTTGCCAGGCTTCTCTGGTGGCTCAGTGGTAAAATATATGCCTGCTAATGCAGGAGACACAGGGTCTATACCTGGGTGTGGAAGATCTCACATATTACAGAGTAACTAAGTCCATGTGCCATTCCTATTAGGCCTGTGCTCTAGAGCCTGAAAACTGCAACTACTGAAGCCTGCACACCACAATTAGAGAGTAGCCCCTACTCCCTGCAACTAGCGAAAAGCCCACACAGCAACGAAGACCCAGCACAGCCTAAATACATAAATAAAAATGTATATATATAAGAACTCAGAGGGATGGTATGGGGAGGGATGAGGGAGGGGGGTTCAGGATGGGGAACACGTGTATACCTGTGGTGGATTCATGTTGTTGTATGGCAAAACCAATACAATATTGTAAAGTAATTAACCTCCAATTAAATTAAATTTATATTAAAAAAAAAAACAGTCATTCTTGAGTTCTGCTATTGTGCTCTAGGAGGCTGAAGTCTGATCAACAAGCTGTGTGTCTCTCTGAGGTGGTGGGGGTGCTAGGCAGGCTTAGCTTACGCAGGTAAACCACAGGGAAAGGAAGCATGAGAAATACAAGGTCTCACGGGTCTTGAATTATACCTAGAGGAAAGGAGAAGGTCAGGAAGGACTTAGGGGGAAGATTCCTACTGAGTAATACGTGCACCTGGAACTGTCAGGTGCTTTTCAAGTCTTGCAACACAGAAGAAGGTTGCATGGTCCCTACTTTGCAGAGGAAGACGCTAAGGCTCAGATGAGTGAAAGCCCGGAGCACACAGGCAGGCAGTGATGGTGCAGGCATTTGCACCCAGCTCCGTCTCTGAGCCTTTCTGTGTTTTCCCCAAACCCAAGACTTTGGTGATAAGGGGAGTTGGGTGTGGAGCCTTCTCCATTCTAACACTGGCATCCTCCCTTACAAAGGTTGGTGCAGGCCAGCCAACAGAGGTAGACTCGGGCAAGAAAGAACCACCATGGTCAGAGACTTCTCGTATGATGCTGGATGCTCACCAAGGAGGCGGCCCCACCTGGGAACCTTTCTCCTTTGGTCTCTGCGGCAGCCAGAGGGACACCAACCTGCTGCTCACTTCCCTTCCTCTAGAGGCAGGTCCCTATTATCGTAGGTACTTGCCAGGGTACCACGAGCTTCTCTCCCAGCCTAGACCTCTCCTTTCTTTCACTGATGTCCTTTCTCCATTCCAGAATCCAATCGAGGGTCCACACTGCACCTGATGCCTTTCTATTTGATGACTGAGGATGGCATTCCCCTTCAGTCCTTACACGATGGGCTTTGAAAAAGGAGGAAATGGCTCTCGGGCCAATGAGATGCTGGGTTTCTCGCTTTCCTTTTCTGTTTACTTTCCTTGAGTAAAATTACTGCTCTGGGTCTCAGGTTACTGGTGTGTAAAACAGAGCTAGTAAAAGAACTGATTTCACGGGATTGTCGTGAAAATTAAATAATTCTGGAAAGGTGCTTAGCTGAAGGCTGGGCATACTATGCACCCAGTAAGTGTTAGCTACTGAGATCCGCCCTTAACAGTGAGTGACAAGAGTGACTGAATCCCGTGATCAGATTCACCCACGCATGAATGGCCAGGAGTCAGCTGGAGGAGCAGACCCCACATCTGAAAAATGCAGTTTCTGTGTAAAACCCACAGAAGCACAGGGTGTGGTGGTTGGGATCCGGAACTACAGCTCTGAATCTCTGTGGCTTCTTGACTGTGTCTGGTGGATGGAAGCCAGGGCTGAGACAGCTGTGCAGTAGTGACAGAAGAAAGCCACTCTGCTGGTTTCATCCCGGCTCCTACAAACGTTTGGAGCTCCATATGAATAGCTGGAGTCGGGACAGACCCTAGGGTAACATAGGATTTAGATGCACCTCATTCCAAAAATCAAGCCAGCAACTCCTCTTTCATCAGCAAGGTTCACTTAAGTACTATGAACTCCATTCCAGGGGGGAAGAGGATGAAAGTCAACACTGACGGCCTTCATGTGATATGTGCCAAAAGTGAAAGTTGCTCAGTCATGTCCGACTTTTTGCGACCCCATGCGCTATACAGTCCATAGCATTCTCCAGACCAGAATACCAGAGTGAGTAGCCTTTCCCTTCTCCAGGGGATCTTCCCAACCTGCCCTGTACATATATTATACATCAGAGTGGTCTTCAATTTTTTTTACATACATTTTTCTGTAAAATATTTTGAGTATGTACCACCTGAATATGTACAAATAATAGATTAACACAATCTACATGCAAACCAGTCAATCCTAAAGAAAATCAACCCTGAATATATATTGGAAGCACTGATGCTGAAGCTCCAATACTTTGGCCACCTGATGCAAAGAATGGACTCATCAGAAAAGACCCTGATGCTGGGAAAGACTGAGGGCAGGAGGAAAAGGGGGTCGACAAGAGGATATGATTGGAAGGCATCACCGACTCAATGAACATGAGTTTGAGCAAACTCCGGAAGATGATGAAGGATAGGGAAGCCTGGCGTGCTGCAGTCCACGGGATTGCAAAGAGTCAGACAGGACTTAGTGACTGAATAACAATGAAAAACAACATATACCACTGAACTAACATGTACATTATGGAATAGGCATAAATGAGTGTTTAAGATGGGTAATTTGTAGATGAAATAGGAAACATGTTAAATCAGTTCAAAACTCATGGGACTGTCCATATGAGTACAGGTAAGTGTTGAGTTCCATTCCATTTGGGAGTGAAGGCTTCCAAAAGTCTTCCATTCTGTTGGGGATCCTCAGCCAGACTGGAAGGTCTGTATCAGCACACACCATGCTGAATCCATCTTTGTAAACTCCAGGCCCATCATGGCGTCTGCCACATAGCAGGTGCTCAAAAAGCTTATTTTAAAAGGTGAATCAGTTTGCCTTTAGTAGGGCATGCTGGCTGGGCAACAACCCTGGCATGAAGACCAGAGGGCACCTGCCCCGAGGACAGCAGGTTTGCAGGGCTGGAAGGAACCCAAAGGCCTAGAGGAGAATATCCCCAAAAATCATCTACTCATGTCCAAGATCACAATGCATATCTCCAGGCCACACATGTCTCTCCAGGGAGGGGGCTCAGGAATAGCAGTTTTGAACAAGCTCTTATCATGGGAGAAACACATCAGAACTGTGTCAGGTAACCTGTGACAGGAGACTGGTTTTGCTGGGATCAAGGACATGTGGGGCTTGTGAAAGCTTTGTCACTGGTGCTGTGGGAGTTTCTGGATCAGAAATCTGTATTTGTGAAAGCCTTCTTCTGTCTGAGTCCTTCCATGAAGGCACGGAAATTAAATGAGAAATTCAATTTCTAGACATAATTTTCTTAACTTTAACATGCCTTTCAAACATGGAAATTGGCTTTGGATTATTATTAGGCAGGAAAGAGGGACCCGTGTAATCCCTGAGACTAAGTAAGAAAGTTTCAGAGAGCTACTAACCTTCAGTTGACCACCTTGTGTGAGTCCAACCATGTGCCACGTGCTGACATGGATTTAATCCTCATAACGCAACATCCTTAGGAAGTGAGCATGGTTACCATCATCCCTATTTCACACGTAGTGAAACGGAGGCTTATAAACACTAAGTAACTTGGCCACCTTTATACTCCAGTAGGTGAATGAACCAGGATTCAAACTTAGGCAGTGAGACTTGCAAATCTCAAGCCTGGACCATCTCCAGCAGCTTCCATGCAGCCCAAACAGCCCAAATGCCAGATCCCATGAGAAGATCAGAGTCTTGCTTCTGCATGCACCAAATCTTTACACTTGTCCAGCACTGCCAATTAGGGAGGCTTCCCTGTGTCTCATGCCAGTGAATGGAGGTGGGGCAGTGCAGTTAGAATGACGTAGAAAGAATCTGTCAGATTTCCCCCAAAAGCAAATATTTACACCCTGGATCGTTGGTTGGCTTCCAGTCTGTGGCTTTCAAATTTGTAAGGCTCTACTGCTTAAAAATAATTAGCTCTTTAAATTTAACTGACGGCTCCAGTCACCCTAAACGAGGTTGTTTTAGATTATTTTCTCTACCAAGACAAAAGATAACTAATTCAGCAATTTAAAAGTTAGTGTTCTATACTGCCTAAGACAGTTGGCTCATCAGAGAAATGGACTGATGACATTGAGCACTAAAAAACTCAATGTTTTCCAGTAATTACCTAGAAATGCTGGGCATATCAATTATAAACAACTAAAAGGGCTTGCATAATTTTAGGCATCTTTATTCTGTTCCTCTAACTGCATCTGTCACTAATTTTGTGCTAAGTCCGGAAAGCAGCCCATTATCTCAAGGCCTGCAGAAAACTCCCAGAAGATTGAAAGCATGTCAGCCTCCTTCAGGGAACTGGCTTTTCTGGGAACGTTTTTATTGTGATTTTTTAAAAGTTGCCCAGCTTCATTTGATAGGTATCCACATAGCTGGGCAGACAATAGCAGAAGGGTGTCAAGTGATGGTTTATTTAACTTGTCAAAAGTTACCCCAAATCATCAGGCCGGGAGCCACCGCGGAGGGGAGGCTTAAAGATGAAGGAGGTGCACTCTCTGGATCCTGGGGGAAGAGTTCTTACCTGTGAACACCCTAATACAGGGCAAGGTTCAGTCTCAGAGAGGCACCCATGGCTGTGGGCTGGAGATGGGGCAAGGAAGGAAATTTTACGTGGGCAAAAATACATGCCCTGTGAGTGTGTATGTTGACATATATGTGAACACTCCTGTACATGATATGTGTGTGAACACTCCTGTACATGTCCGTGTTGCTGGGGGAGAGTAAAGTCACCCATGGGAAAGAAATGACTTCATTGGAACCCCTACTCTAAACACCTCCTAATTCCATCAGCAGGTTTTCTCTCCAAGGTTCTGGGAACCCAAAGACTCACAATCCACTCCTTTTCCTGACATATAACCCCTAAACCTGATGTTCCACCCATATCTGGGCTGGTGCCCAGGAGTCTCCATCAGCCTTCATTTTGTGCCAGTTTTAAGAGCTGCAACGAGAGGAAGTATAGACTTTGGGTTGAGACAGACCTGGGTTCCAGTCCAGACTTTGTCAATACTGACTCTGTGACCCTCAGGGGTTCCTGAACTTCTGTCACAGCTTTGGCCCGATGGAGAGTGCTGTCCCTTCCACTAAGGACTGTCATGTAATTAAACACAGCACACAATGTCCAGCAGGCACTAAAAACCAAGCATCCTATCCTCTCTCCTTTTCCCTCAAGGCCATTCTGTTATTCCAGCCCAGGTTTGGAGCAAGACTTTTCCATCCAAATTAAATTAAAAAACATCCATTCCTTTATTAAATGGAACTGCTGCTTAGCTGAAACCACTGCGTATTCTTTCCTTTTCCTTAACAGTTTTCTCTGACTGGTATAGGAAAGGAAGGTATGAAAGGCTTCGCTCAACCTCAGCCAGTAGCTGGACCAAGATCAGAATCCTAGGCCTAGAGATGTTTTGATGATCAAACATTAGCATCAGCCCTTTATCTGGTAAACAGACCTTCAGTCCTACACACACACATACACATAGACATATACACACACACACAGCGTGTTCGAAAAACCTGCCAACCTTAAAGTCTATCCAGACAACAAATTTTGTGCCTCCAAGAATGTCACTGTCTGTTTCCGGTCTGTGTATAATGTGAAATTCATCAAAATTATCCTTCAGAATCCATTAAAATATCCATAAAGCATCTAGCAGCAGTGTCTCACATGGAGTTCAATGCAATCGCCTCTTCCTCCTACTAGGAGCTAGTTCAGTTCAGTTCAGTCACTCAGTCGTGTCCGACTCTTTGCGACCCCATGAATCGCAGCACGCCAGGCCTCCCTGTCCATCACCAACTCCCGGAGTTCACTCAGACTCACGTCCATCGAGTCAATGATGCCATCCAGCCATCTCATCCTCTGTCATCCCCTTCTCCTCCTGCCCCCAATCCCTCCCAGCATCAGAGTCTTTTCCAATGAGTCAACTCTTTGCATGACGTGGCCAAAGTACTGGAGTTTCAGCTTTAGCATCATTCCTTCCAAGAGTGCCAGGCTGCAACTAGGAGCTAAGTCACTGCCTTTTTGTTTGACCATCAGATAAAGAAGCTGGCTTGTTGTTTAGGAGCTGAGAAGAATGAAAAACATACTTGCATCTTTTAAACACTAAAATCATAAACAGAGACCAGTAGAGATTTTAGCAAATGTATCCATCTTCTATCTGACACTGACCAGGCAGGGCACAAGTTCACAAATAGAGCTCACAAACTCTATTCAAATAGATTATTATTTTTCCTTCTCTCAATCTCACCTTTCTTTCAGTTTTTTATCTGTTTGCCTAACTGAACTCACTTAATGTTAAATGTTTGCATGATCGAATTCTAAATCAAGATTTATTTTGTATTGACACTTTTCATAAAAATTAATGTTTGATTGAAGGATGGATTTTTATAAGTGAACAGGATTACCAAGCAAAACTGGTTATCTCAGTCCTGAGACCTTAATCAAGGACACTGAAAAATTGCTTGAGCACACTCCAAATGATGCTCTGGCTGGGATACAAGATGTATAGCTTGGATTAAAAAAAAAAAAAAACAGAAAGGGAAAGAGAAAAGAGCAGGACAGATTTTAAAACTGTGAAATGAATGACTTCTGTGGGTGCACCAAAAAAAACTTCATACATTTTCATCCCAGAATGTTGGAGCAAATGGAAAACTNTTAAAAAAAAAAAAAAACAGAAAGGGAAAGAGAAAAGAGCAGGACAGATTTTAAAACTGTGAAATGAATGACTTCTGTGGGTGCACCAAAAAAAACTTCATACATTTTCATCCCAGAATGTTGGAGCAAATGGAAAACTTTTAACCTCAGCTTTTATTCTCTCTCCACAATGAGCAGGGCAGTCCCAAGGTTCCTTGAATTAAATTTGGCATAAACACCTACAATGTGGCATGCTCTTTGCTCCAGGGTGCTGGGGAAATTAAGACAAACAGGTCACTCTCCTAGTCCTCAAGGCGCTATCTAGTTGAGAAAAGCAGGTAAGGAGATAATAAACACACTAAATGTTATGGATATAATAGGACACATTTGGATGGAATACAAAATATGGAATTGTGAAAGGGGATGGCCCTAGGGCCTTACAGGGGAGGTGATACAACAGGGTCTGTGCTCTCCAGGCCAATGGAGAAATGAGGTGGACATCTCAGGGAGAGCAGAGCCTATACAAATAACTAAGTTTAACCATGGGGAATTTTTATATCTTAAAAAATTCTTTAAGTAAGCAATATTTCTTCTGTGTGTTAGTGGCTATGAACAAGAGCTGAAGCAGAAAATAAACTCCTATGAAATCGATAACTAAAGCATTACAAGGAGAAGGCAATGGCAGCCCACTCCAGTACTCTCGCCTGGAAAATCCCATGGACGGAGGAGCTTGGTAGGCTGCAGTCCATGGGATCACTAAGAATCAGACACGACTGGGTGACTTTACTTTCACTTTTCACTTTCATGCATTGGAGAAGGAAATGGCAACCCACTCGTGTTCTCGCCTGGAGAATCCCAGCGATGAGGGAGTCTGGTGGCCTGCCATCTATGGGGTTGCACAGAGTCGGACACGACTGAAGTGACTTAGCAAAGCATTACAAAATGNTCACTTTTCACTTTCATGCATTGGAGAAGGAAATGGCAACCCACTCGTGTTCTCGCCTGGAGAATCCCAGCGATGAGGGAGTCTGGTGGCCTGCCATCTATGGGGTTGCACAGAGTCGGACACGACTGAAGTGACTTAGCAAAGCATTACAAAATGAATCATAGTTCTTGCACCTAACTCAATAATTTGGGGAGGGGAAAGATTACATTCACAGAAAAAGCTCTACATTCATCACTATATCATCACCTTTTAGAAAGACTCTTTCAAGATCCATTTTCTAATCATTATAAATTGAACTTATTTTAGGTCTGTTTCTGAAGAGTTACTGTGTTCCTTTTAAATTATCGATTCACATACAGATGTTATTCTTTCCATAAGATCAGACAATGTGAACCCATTAGATCAATGTCACAAGAATCACCATCTCTCTCTATGAACTCATCTTCTATATGAAATGAATTCCCATTTTGTGAAATCAGGGTTAAAGTCAAACAAAAAAACTCTGGTTAACAGTATAGCTGCCCCAGTAGATAGAGTTATTGTACATCTATCATTCTTACATTACAGAGCAGGCTTGAAATGATTCAGAAACAGTGCAGAGAAACTCACATGAACAGATTACTTATCTGGCCTGTCAATAAATCACTGACTGACATTTGATGAGCAGAACTAGACTTTACAATATTGCTCTGATTGAAGGAGCTTCATGCATGGATATTCATCCTGAGGAAATAAACATGGCCACTCCATATTTGTCCTATAAATTCAAAGTACAGGTTTAGAAGGCATTTTGGTCATGTCACATGGAAAGCTGGAATGAGGGTAAGATATCTCCTTATTAATTAGGAGATAACCTGGTAGACTGCCATGACAAAACAAAATTAACAAATCAACCAATCTAGATTCCAAAAAGAACACAAATTTTAGTTTACCATGTTCTAGGTAAGGACTACTATTCAAATGCCCTGAAATTTCTGAATTTACAGTTTTTAAATCTGTAAAATGTCATGGACACTACTGATCTCATAAGATTGAAGTGAAGATTAAAAGAGATGACAATATCAAGTACTCCACATGTGGTTAGGTAGGTACTTAACAAAGGTTGGTTCCACTCCTATTGCCCTGTATGAATCAGTTAGCCTGTTATTTTCTACAATGTTTGGCCTTTATAAGGGAATAGTATATGATCTTTGAAGGCAGAGACCTTTTTCTTTCTTCTTGTTATTTTTAAAGTGAATTTTTACACTCCATGGTACACTTCACAATGCTGAAACCATAGTGCATCTCCTAGGTNACTATGCTTCAGAGGTTTAAACAAATGTACAAAATGAAATTGTACCTTTTATCCCTCGTTAAGGCCATAATACAAAAGGCACACAGCACTCAAAACCCCTCTACACACACATGCACAAAAATAATTCTTTCAAGAAACAGATTGGGAGATTATCATACTAAATGAAGTATATCAGAGCAGGACAAAATTATACTGCTTATATGTGGAATATAAACAAATGAACTTATTTGCAAAACAGAAACAGACTCACCGACATAGAGAACAAATTTGGTTATGAAGGTGGAAGGCTGGGAGAAGGGATAAAGGGATAGATTGGGAGTTGGGAATGACATGTACACACTGCTATATCTAAAACAGACAACCAAGAAGGACCTATTGTATAGCACAGGGAACTCTGCTCAGTATTCTGTAATAACCTCAATGGGAAAAGAATTTGAAAAAGAATAGATGCATGTATATGTGAAACTGAATCACTTTGCTGTACGTGTGAAATCAATACAACATTGTTAATCCATTTGCTCCTATGTGATATAAAATTGTTTTTAAAAATGGGTTGATGTCTCCATTTTTAGATCATTTTTGAGCTTTAGTGACAGGGAATGCCAGCTTCATTAAAGCAGCCAGTTCTAGGGTTTGTGCAGCCTGATAGTAAGAAAGTTCTTTGGATTCTTCAGCCACTGTGACCACTCCTAGTTTACCATCCTTTTCACCCTAGTACTAGAGAGATAACATGCCTGTTCCTCTCCATTACTACGGCCCTTCACACTGTTGAAAGCTGTCTCTATGACTCTCAACGTAAACAGAAAATGAAGGTTCGGCTGGCATAAGGACTTGTCCAAGAACCCTTAGTTACTTTTTGGTGGATCCAGGACTGGATCAAAAAAAAAAAAAAAAAAATGGAATGCCTTCGGTCCCAAACTTTCATCCTAAGCAGTGGAATCTGAGGCATTTTACTTCTTTACACAAGCAGATGAGTTTATCAGGTGCCTAAGAGAATGGGCTCCCCATTCCACAGAGTCATGTCAGGGAGGAGATGAAGACAGTAGAGGTGTTAAACAGGTGCCAACAGTCCTTTACTGATCGGTGAACACAGGGAAAGCAACACTGTTGATCCGCGGGGACATACAACACCCCACACTTATCCCAGTGTCTCTTTTCTGTTAGATTGTGAAGTCCTTGATGGTGGGGACCATGCCATTTCCACCACCATATCCCCATAAGCACAGTATCTGGTACTTAATCAACACCTTCTGTTGTATGAATGGATGGATGCACAATGGCCTCAGAGAGATTCCTAAATGAGCTGCATCCCAGGAGCTCAGTTACAAAGGCTCTATTGTAGAAGGGGGGGACTCATTCATGTTTCCAGATTATACAAATGTTTGTTCACTGAGCCATTTGAGGAATAATATTCGGCACCTACTCTACGTATGGAGACATCAGGTGGCTCCAGCTCTGGGTTCTCCCTGGTCCCACCTGGCAGCTCGCAAGGCAGCCACCTCCACTGGAAGTTACTGGAGTTGGAAATGGTATCCGTGCCTTGCGCAACAATGGGGCAGCACTTTGAAACTGATCTGAAACTGAGGAGGCTGAAATAGACTGACTTATTAGATTGAAATCAGGATGCTATGCTACAGCTAGGAGTTCCTGGGGGTAGTTGAGAGCCCAGCTGGGACAAGCTTGGAGCAGCAAACTGAAGTAAATGAATACAGCATAATGCACTAATTGAAAAGTCCAGGCAGCACCCATAGCTGTCCCCAGATATAATGTGTCCATAATGAACACCAAGTCTATGAGCCATTAGTATACACTGTGCAAATTGCTGTTCAAAGGAAGAGTCTGGATCCACTTTCTCTAGTCACTCCAAGGATTCCTCCAAAGATGACGGCTGAGAAAGACCAGTGGTTTCCTCTGATTGGGCATAAGATCTGCTCAGTAGCCAGAACGCAAATGGCAAAGGAGCAGCTAGCACTGCCAGCATTTTAAATGAGTCCCTTCCATTGACTGTCTGGGGCTGGTGGTGTCTTGAATAAGAAATTTTGGAATAAGACAGCATCTGCTTTTGAGCTCCTATGAAGTCCCGAGACTGGCTGGCATCGAATGATTTCATCTTCTTGCCCCACAAGGGCCTTGAGCTAACAGTGGTCACAGAGGGATCGATACTGAGCCCTAAACCATTGCAATCAACCAACACATTGGACTGAGATGATAGCATGCCACCTGGAGAGCACCCCACACAGACACACAGGATACTGATTTCCTGTTTAAACCCTCATTTGAAAAAGTCTTTAGATTAAAATGTCCAACAAGACCAAGAATTCAGGTTACCGTCAAAGCTTCACCCACACAGGTAAGTTTACCCCTACAGAAAATAAAATAACTCTGAGAAAGTAGATTCCATAAAAGGTTTGAATTTAGCTAATTTGAGTTTTTAAAGTTATATGAATAATATATGAACACAATTTTGATATTTTAAAAACCTTAATGATACAGACTCTGATGCTGGGAAAGACTGAGGGCAAGAGAAGAAGGGGGCAGCAGAGTATGAGATGGTTAGATAATATCACTGCCTCAGTGGATATGAGTCTGAGCACACTCTGGGGGATTGTGAAGGACAGGGAAGCCTGGCATGCTGCAGTCCATGGGGTCACAAAGAGGCGGACAGGACTGGGCAACTGAACAACAAATGATACAGAAAAGATCAAGCCCCTGTTTCCCGCCCTCTCTGAAATCCCCAGCCCCTTATTTACATATTTACATAAGGTATGTACATACATTTTTTCATGTCTGTAACATATATATCCACTTTATGATTTAAACATAGATTATGAACATACCATATTTAGCCATTTTCCTTTTTTCCTATAGAACTGTCCCCAATTTTTTTTATTGCCAACAATGCTTAAAAAACAACAACAAAACCACACCCTTCCTGATTTATGTTTCTCTAGACACACACTCTCACTTCAATTTTAATGTTTCTTTGAAAACTTAGTTTTGGGTTCACAACACCCAAAACTGTCTCACAACACCAAACAAATAAGGACAGTTTATTCCAACTCAAAGTAGTTGATCTCCAAATACACAGTGCTAGAGGGTGGAAAAGAGGAGTACACACGTAAACCCCCAGCTTAATATAGATAACATGCACGCTCAGTCACTCCTGCTGCTGCTGCTGCTAAGTCGTTCCAGTCGTGTCCGACTCTGTGCGACCCCACAGGCGGCAGCCCACCAGCTCACCGTCCCTGGGATTCTCCAGGCAAGAACACTGGAGTGGGTTGCCATGCCCTTCTCCAAGGGATCTTCCTGACCCAGGTATTAAATCCATGGCATCTTCTGCATTTTCTGCCTCATAGGCAAATTCTTTACTGCTGAGCCAGCTGGAAAGCCCAATATATACAATACACACACACACTTATAATTTAGTCTTCACTTCAGAGTGTATGTGTGTGTGTATCCCAACCACTGTGAGGCTGGCGGAGTCCCACGATGAGTGCAAAAGAGTTGCCCCTGGAATGTGTGCTAACACCACATCCTGTTCATTCAAGAGGCCAGATCTGTCTGGGATAAGGTAGAAAACATGAAGAAAGATACAAGACGAGTTCAACCAGATCAAAAGCGCATTTCCTAATCTGAGAACCTAGAAAAGAGTCCTTGCTCTTCCCAAGCCTCCCTCCCCCACAAACAGCTGATGAGACCTTATGGGAACTTGGCAACCACTTCTGGAATCAATTTGGGTCTTTCAGCTTCCTTGCTTTTTTCTCATTTCTCATCTGGATTATACAAATGTGAAATCCTTTGTGAGATTTCCTTTAAGGGGAAATTTAAAATGCATTGTGTCTTGAAGAAATTTTGTTACAACTGAATAACTTAAACTATGTCGGATTTACTATTACAATCCAATGTTGGTTTGCCCTCACTTATATTACCCTTAAATAATTTCTCCTGTAAAGTGGAGTTTTCACCTGTGGAAGAAGCAGTCAAATATGGCACCATTACTAATGCCTCTGTTCACCACACTTTTAAAAGAAATGTAATTTTTCAAAAGCTGGGACTCTGCAAAGGATTTTTCTAATGGATGGATGCCTTCCTAAGTAATTCTTCATTTCTCTGACTGGTCACAAAAATGAACTTGTAGCCTAAATGGTCATTTCCATGGCAACTGGCTGTTTCAAATGCATTACTGATTTTGGGCTTCTCTGAAGAGCCTGGACTGCAATGAGATCCAACCAGTCCATTCTAAAGGAGATCAGCCCTGGGATTTCTTTGGAGGGAATGATGCCAAAGCTGAAACTCCAGTACTTTGGCCACCTCATGCGATGAGTTGACTCATTGGAAAAGACTCTGATGCTGGGAGGGTTTGGGGGCAGGAGGCGAAGGGGACGACAGAGGATGAGATGGCTGGATGGCATCACTGACTCGATGGACGTGAGTCTGAGTGAACTCCGAGAAATGGTGATGGACAGGGAGGCCTGGAGTGCTGCGATTCATGGGGTTGCAAAGAGTTGGACACGACTGAGCAACTGAACTGAGCTGAACTGAAGAGCTTGGAAGGGGGAATTCTGTGCCACAGAGAACATGAAAGCTCATATTCAAATACACAATAGGACAAAAATACACAGTCCACTATAAAAGCATGATAAGTCTACTGAGGTAAAGAACTTAATGCTTGAATGACGCCATAGGCATGTCAATGCAGATATTATCGGTACTTAAAACGTATTTGGAAAGTATGATGAAATAAAGTGTCAAAACCATACAAGCCTTAGCATTTATGGAATTTCTCTGAAAAGGGCTATAAATTTAGGAGGTGGTGTGTTTGGTCAAAAGTTTCCATAGTTTGACCTTCCAATTAAATAACAGATACAGAAAACACTATAAAATCAATGTTTAGTTAATGAGCTCTCTCGAGGCCAATACCCTTGTAATCATCGCCCATTCAAAATAAACAGAATCTGCCAGTCACTTCCAGAAGCCTCACCATGTGTCCCATCCCGTCTGCAACCCCTCTCCCTTCACTCAAAAGTAACCACAATTCTAGTTCCCATATTATTAATCCTCATAGCCTCTGTAAGTTATAAGATGCTGTGGTTCAAAGTCATTTTTTCACCATTAAAATTTACTGTGTAGTAAATTAAATTTGTGAAAGGCTTATTTACACCTTTCAGTTTTACTGCTACCCACATTTAATATAGATACATTCATTCCTGCATTTGTTACAGAATAAGGCTGAATGCATGCCAAGAAACTGGAGAAGGAAATGGCAACCCACTCCAGCATCCTTGCCTGGAAAATCCCATGGACGGAGGAGCCTGGCAGGCTACAGCCCATGGGGTCGCACAGAGCCGCACTCGACTGAGTGACTTCACTTCACTTCATGCCAAGAAACTGCCTCCACTAGGCGGCGCTACATCCCTTTATGTTCCCAGATAGCNACTCCAGCATCCTTGCCTGGAAAATCCCATGGACGGAGGAGCCTGGCAGGCTACAGCCCATGGGGTCGCACAGAGCCGCACTCGACTGAGTGACTTCACTTCACTTCATGCCAAGAAACTGCCTCCACTAGGCGGCGCTACATCCCTTTATGTTCCCAGATAGCTGGGAAGGCCATCCTTGGCACAGGGCGCGTTTCTATGAATGAAGTCACAAATGCAGGGGTAGGAAACGACTTCTTTACCCTGCCGCATATCACAAACAAGATTCGCTGTCTTAAATTCAGTACTCGAGGGTTCCCAGAAGTCCTGGTGAGGGGCAGTCTCAACAAGACTGAACCTCTATTTCAACAACTTTCCCACTAACAACCCAAGTCTATGAAATTAAGGGAGAGGGGAAAGAGTGTCTGGAACAGACAAAAGAACTCTGTTTCCAAGTATCGATGAATTACAGCTGGTTTACAGCTGTGCTACCTTCCTCACTGTAAGTCAAGTCACAAAACAGAATGAAACTTTCAGTGGTCGCCACCATGATGCTAAGGAATTCTGAGGCTCCCTAGGAGAATTCCATGGACAGAAAAGCCTGGTGGGCTACAGTCCATGGGGTCGCAAAAACTGAGCAATTAACACTAACACAGGAACTCTGAGGCAACCAACTATTTGCTTTCTGGATTCCATTTTTCAACCCATATACAAGGCACAGCTCATCACACAGGCAGATTTCCATTGCAAATGTACACAGNGTCCATGGGGTCGCAAAAACTGAGCAATTAACACTAACACAGGAACTCTGAGGCAACCAACTATTTGCTTTCTGGATTCCATTTTTCAACCCATATACAAGGCACAGCTCATCACACAGGCAGATTTCCATTGCAAATGTACACAGCCTGTATCATCTACTTTCACCTAGATGTTTGCTTTGTGCTTTTGTTTTTCAGATTAAAAAATCTGAGTAACAGAGCTATGGAATCTTGACTCATAGAAGTTTGAGAGGTTCATACAGATTACATTTGCTACCTTTGTGACTCACAGAAATTCTCTGGTCTGATAGTTCTCAGCATAACAGATAGGTTCAGATGCCAAGCATGTGTTACAAATAGCAGGGCATCATACATACACAAGGGGCATTCCTAGTTCAATGCCGGCCTCGGGTCAGGCCAAAAGGCCAGCAACTGCGCCCAAGCCATAAAAGTGCCAACTGGAATGTTCTCACACGTTAAGTGTCCACTGCAGTCTAAATTTTAAACAGAGATTTATAAAGTTAGCTGGACCGATAATTTAAGGAGTTTTGTGGCACAGGTCATTCTACTTCCATCATGATTTGTCTGTAAGATTTAGTCTTTAAAATATGGACTTGCTGATTTGGAAAATTCAGTGGAAGTGAACAAAGTTGGTTGAATAAAGCGTGAACAATACAGAATAGTTTTAAGAATACGGGCTTTTAAAGCAGATAGTATCAGGATCAGAAGCAGGTCCAAAGACTTTTTTTTTTCACTCCTTAGTGTTGCTTCCAGACCGCAGCTGTCCTCCTAGGCAGTCTGGCTTGTTCCCTTGTTCTAATCGTCCTCATCTCTGTCACCAAGTGACCTTTCCAGTCACTTCCTCACACCCATCGATGACGTCACCCCAGGGCTCACAGTATACCTATCAAACCCCACCCTCATCGTGGTGACCTCGGTGTCTGTGTGCGTGACTCATCCAACCGTTATTCCCACAGTTCCTTGACAATCTCATCTCAGATAACCTTGATCTCCCCTCGTCAACCACCCCTCCCGAGGCTGACATCTGGCCTCGTCACTAAGTATGAAATGTTAGCTACGCAGGCCCAGGTTCCAGCCACAGCCGCCCATCCTCCCCTCTCTCCCCCTGCTTGTCCTCGCCACATGTGCTTTGGGATCTTTCCAAGCCCCCTCATCTGTGGCTTTATTTTCTCCCCACTCATCACAGCTCTGCTGTCTTCTTCCCTTTCATCTCTTTTTGGCTAGAATCAATTGAACAATCGTTTCCAAACACCGTCTTCCCGTATTCTCAACCAGCTCACCTCCTCACCCTTTGGCTATACCCATCTAGCAGAATTCCAAGTCAGGGTTCAGTGCCCATCCTGATTCCCCAAGATTAAACATCCATGCAGGGCACTACATCCGTGTAGGGTACCATAACCTGCAGGAGATAGCCACGACGAATCTGTGGACTTCAACCTCGGGTGGGCTCTTGACACTGTCCAGGAACCCCTGTGCCTGCCCTTTGCCAGTCTGTAGCTTCACTAGAAGATACTTCCTTCCCACCACAAGCCTATATTTAAATAAGCCTATTTTTAAGTATTTTTTTTCTGTTTGTATATAAAAGGCTCATCACCAGTGCCCTGAAGTCTCAGAGACACAATGCCATCATTAATCCTTCCCCTCACCTGTAGTTTCCACCTCTTTATTTTCAACTAGCTCTTTCACCTAAGACTTTAGACTTCTTCATGAGAACCTACTATATAGCACCGGGAACTCTATTCAGTGCTCTGTGGTGACTTAAATGGGAAGGAAATCCACAGAAGGGGGGATACATGTACACGTATAGCTGATTCATTTTGCTTTACAGCAGAAACTAACACAACTCTGGAAAGCAACTATACTCCAGGACAAATTTTCTTCCCGTACAAATTTAAAAAAAAAAGTTAGACTTCTTTAAAGACAATCCATATTAATCATATATATATACACATATATATATATATATATAGAGAGAGAGAGAGAATGCTCAGTTGTATCTGACTCTTTGTGACCCCACAGACCATATAGCCCAGCAGGCCTCTCCATGCATGGAATTCTCCAGGCAAGAATACTGGAGTGGGTTGTCATTTCCTTCTGCAGGGGATTTTCCCAAGCCAGGGATGGAAGCCAGGTCTCCCACATTGCAGGCAGGCTCCTTACCATCTGAGCCACCAGGGAAGCCGTATAAATCCTATGCCCTCTCTAACTAAAGCTCATTTCTTTTCTTTTTCCACAACCACACCACGTGGGGAGCCAGTCTTCATTCAGCGCCCCAACTTGCATTCAGCTCAACTCCACACCTCACCACCCTATTTGACCAGCACTCCCATTCTGTCTGGGCCACCAGTGACTTCCCAGTTGGCATGTTCAGTGGACATGTCGGTCAGCATTGTTCAATATCACGCATCACTCCCTCCTTCGTGAAAAGTTCTTCCGTCTTCACCTACCACCCTCCTACCTGCCCTAACTGTCCGCCCACTCTGACCACCCTCATTCCTAAATAAGTGAGTCATCAGGTTGACTTTACAGGCTACATTCTCTCCCTGGAGAGCTTCAACCACTCCCATGGTTGAAGTTACTATTAAATGCATATTTTTAAGTCCCCACACTGGATCACCATCCTGCGATCTAGACTATGCCTACCATATGCCTACCAGACATCTCACACGTGTGTCCCAAAGGCATCATGAGCTCATCGTGTCCAAACTAAACTCACCAACTTCCCCTCAAATATATTCCTCTTCTTATGTTCCCTTGGAAAAGGAAAAGGCAACCCACTCCAGTACTCTTGCCTGGAAAATCCCATGGACAGAGCAGCCTGGAGTCCATGGGGTTACAAAGAGTCAGACACGACTGAGCGACTAATACTTCTTATGTTCCCTATTCTGATGAATAACACCATCAGCCCATCCATTTAGCTGTGCTAGACACCTGGCTCTCTCCTTTATTTCTCCATACCTTTCATATCACATTTCAATCATTTTCAAGATCTGTCAGTTAACATCACCTTGAAAATTGTAACTCAAAACTATCGCGCCAGTGCCTTCTTCAGTGTCTCCACAGCTACTCTACCTTTTTGTTTTATTTGGATTTAAGTTTTTATTGGAGTATAGTTGCTCTACAATGTTGTGTTAGTGTCTACCGCACAGCTAAATGAATCAGCCACACATACACATATATCCCCTCCCTTTTGGATTTTCCTTCCTATTCAAGTCACCACAGTGCATTAGAGTTCTCTGTGCTATACAGTAGGTTCTCATCATATTATCTGTTTCATACATAGTATCAATTGCATATGTGCGTCAATCCAAGCCTCCCAGTTCCTCCTGCCCACCTCCTTACTCTCCTACTTCGGACTGTTGCTACTTCATTATGGGATCAGTGAAACCACCTCTGAGTGGCCCCTCTCTCTTCCAGCTGAAACTACTTTCTATCCTATAGTAGGAAACTCTCTCAAAAATGCATATGCAATTAGATCACTCCCTCAGAGCCTCCCATCACCTACAGGACAAAATCCAAACCCCTTACCTAGCAAAAGCTTGGTCCACCTTCCCACCATCGTTTCTCACTGTTCCTGTCTCTACCCCGCCATGCAGTTACAGGGAAATGCTTGTAAAGTACTACAGGTTAGTGACTGATAGGTGAGTTTGGGTGTCAGACAGACATGTATTCAAAGTCTAGCCCTGTTACTTACTAGTCTGTGACCATGGACAAGGTACCTATCCTGAGAACACCACAGGCTTCTCTCTTTCAGAATACTCACTGCCAGCATCATCTAGTGAATCCTCGAAACTAGTCCATCGATCCTGCTGGGCTGTCCTACAATCCCTAGCATCTCTAGAATCCCTAGCACACAGTGAAAGGAAGTTGCTCAGTTGTGCCCGACTCTTTCTGACCCTAGGGACTGCAGCCTACCAGGCTGCTCCTCCGTCCATGGGATTTGCCAGGCAAGATTACTGGAGTGGGTTGCCATTTTCTTCTCCAAGGGATCTTCCCAACCCAGGGATCAAACTCAGGTCTCCTGCACTGCAGGTAGACTCTTTACCCTTTGAGCCACCAAGGAATCCCAACACACAGTAGGCCCTCAATACTTATTCTGCTGCTGCTGCTAAGTCACTTCAGTCGTGTCCGACTCTGTGTGACCCCATAGACGGCAGCCCACCAGGCTCCCCCATCCCTGGGATTCTCCAGGCAAGAATACTGGAGTGGGTTGCCATTTCCTTCTCCAATGCATGAAAGAGAAAAGTGAAAGTGAAGTCGCTCAGTCTGTCCGACTGTTAGCGACCCCATGGACTGCAGCCCACCAGGCTACTCCGTCCACTGGAATTTCCAGGCAAGAGTACTGAGGTGGGGTGCCATTGCCTTCCCCGCAATACATATTCTGCATATGAATAAATGAAAAGAATGAATCACCTGTTTCAGTGACCAGACGTTCACTTCTCAGTATTACTCTTGGCATTTGATTGTTACAAAGAGAGAAGCCAGGGCCTTACAATTCTCCCACAATCATGTTCAGACCCACACAGGGTTTCTAGGCCTGTACTTGGATGCTTCTTAGATTTTTCTTCCCTTGAAAACTCCATCACTGACACCTGTACATTTAGGCATGTACACATTTACACTTCCACATGCACATGGGTGAAAAAGGCCAGCAGTGCAATGGAGCCAAGGTGATGGTACAAGTGTGCACGGTATCTCTAGCTTCATGTGAACTACGCTCACCCACCGCCTTCTAACGTGCAACTGGGTGCTTTCCGATGGTGTCACCAAAGCTGCTCCAAACTCCTCCGACATGGCACCTAAGAGTCAGGGAGTGTTGATCGGCCCCGTCATCGTAGTGACACAAACCCAAAGGGCAAAGTCAGCTTCAGGGCTAGGGGTTCAGAATGTGGGAGAGGAAGGCTGACACAACAGCCGTGAGGAGGATCCTGGGGACTATCACATACCATCCTGTGGTGACCGGGCCTGACTTTGATCAGCTGGGGTGTAAGGCGTGGTATATTATCACGTACCATCCTGTGGTGACTGGGCCTGACTTTGATCAGCTGGGGTGCAAGGCGTGGTATATTACACGCTTTGCAGGCCTGACATAGGGCTTCTCTGATGGCGCAGATGGTGAAGAATCCGCCTGCAATGCAGGAGACCTGGGTTCGATCCCTGGATTGGGAAGATCCCCTGGAGGAGGACATGGCAACCCACTCCAGTATTCTTGCCTGGAGAATCCCCATGGACAGAGGAGCCTGGTGGGCTACAGTCCAAAGGGTGACAAAGGGTCAGGCACGACTGAGCGACTAAGCACAGCGCAGAGCTGACCTAAGATGAGAAGAGTTTGGCTCTTGGGTCTTCCCAGGATGCTCTGGAATAGCTCCTGCATCCCTGGCTCCCTCAGATTGGCCCCGTACCCTCTAGGGCAGAGAGAGAACAGCCAGCCAGTTCTTGGTTTCAGGACTAGCTCTCTGGGTCTCCCAGGTCAGGGCCCACAACAAGCTTCCTCTTTATGCCATTTCTCATCCCTACTTCCTTAAAGGGAGGCAGAAAATGGGGGAAATATTGACTTTACAGCGTGAGGCATTAAAATGCAGCAGTTTCAGCAACAAGCTGAACACTTAGTAGCTAAGGGAAGGACAATGCAACCAGAGGCTGTTATAGCTCCCTGGCAACTGGGGCTGAAATCTGGCCATTTTATTCTATAGATTTGATTTACACATCTCACTGGCTTTGAATTCAATGAGCCCCAACTCATTAGGGCAAGCTGAGAGATGGGCAATCTTTTAATGCCGTGTAGACCTCGTGTAGCTCCTGACAAATCAAGCCCTGGCAGCCACTGGGTGGTTTTTCTTTCACTTCCTGTGGGAAAACTTCTGGGAAAAATCTAGGTCAGTGATAGCCTACCGCTTGATTTACAGCAACAACCAATTTCTAACTGGGCTTTATCTGATCTGTCCTGGACAATGTTTTCAGCTGCTCTGGGCAGTCCTGTTAAATTGTGCCGACCTGCAATCATTTTTAGAAATCACTCAACCATCAAAGATTTGATTTGGTCTGCTTAATCTGTGCTGACCTCACTTCATTTTGCAAGGTTAGGGCTTCTGTATCCCCACCTACTGCAGAGGCCTTCCAGCTGCGTCTACATCATGCTTTTCAAAGCACTTCCGTATCTCGTATCTGCTGCTCCTGAGAGACCAGGTGATGCTAACTCCTTATCAAGGATGAGAAGACTCAAACATGGAAGGATCTCATGACAAGACCATGACACCGCTGGATTAGAATCAAGACTCATGCCAGGAGGAGTCACCCCATTCCATGACACTTAATACACACATACCGGCCCTAGGCAAGAATAAGCTCAGTGAGGCCAAGAAAATGACCTGTGGTTTCCCTTTACCCTGTCTTATCATGCATGCTAAGTCGCTTTAGTCATGTTCAACTCTTTGAGGTCCTAGGAGTAGGACCACCAGGCTCCTCTGTCCATGGGATTCTCCAGGCAAGAACACTGGAGTGGATTGCCATGCCCTCCTCCAGGGTGTCTTCCCAACCCAGAGATCGAACCCTCGTCTCCTGCATTGGCACACGGTTCTTTATCACTAGCAACACCTGGGAAGCCCTTACCCNCCAGGCTCCTCTGTCCATGGGATTCTCCAGGCAAGAACACTGGAGTGGATTGCCATGCCCTCCTCCAGGGTGTCTTCCCAACCCAGAGATCGAACCCTCGTCTCCTGCATTGGCACACGGTTCTTTATCACTAGCAACACCTGGGAAGCCCTTACCCTGCCCTGACTTCTGTTAAATATGGACAGTGGGGGCACAGATGAAATAAACGCGCGTTTTGCCATGGATGATATAAACGGTGTGCTGGTACAGAAACCTCCCATCTGCTCTGAGGGAAGAGAACAGCTGTTCCTCATCAACCCCTCCTCGTTTCCTCCACCCCTGCTTTTCCCAGGTTCTACAGCTAGACCGTCAGTGCCCCCATCCTCAGGCTCAATCCTACCCAGTGTCTCGGCCAGTGAAGACCATGTTGGGAAGGATGTTCAAAGGTAAGAAACACCCCCCACGCCCCCAGGTTCCTTCCTTCCTTCTGAGCGACCTCTGCGGTCTCGGTGATTCCACCAACAACCCTCACCTCCAAATCCAGGCTTGCTAACTTAGGAGGAATGGCTGGAATTCCACGCTGCCCCTTCTTTGTGGTTCTATTACACTGCCTACCACCCTGCTCCCTTTTCAGATGGGTGTTCCCATCACCTGCTGTCCTCAACTCTCAGCAGTTCCTCAGATCCTGACTCCAGATAGTCAGCTGCCTTCTCCCTGTGAGCAGTCTCTGCATCCCTGACCAGACACATCGCTGATCCCTACTTCTGTTATGTGACCAAGACGGCCACTCCTTGGCCAGTGGGGCACCGGTTGCATGTTCCCATCCGGGCCTGGGGGCTGGGCCAGTGACTCATGTCACACACGGCTTCTGCTCAGAGCCCTCCCAGTTAGCCAACTGCCTTATATTCAGAATGCCTTATATCTAGCTTCTTCCAGATATGCCGTGACTTGCTTTAAGAAAACACAATATACTCCACACTGGCTGTGTCAGTTCCCACCAACAGTGCAGGAGGGTTCCCTTTTCCCCATACCCTCTCCAGCATTTATTGTTTGTTGATTTTTTTGATGATGGTCGTTCTGACTGGTGTGAGGTGATATCTCATTGTAGTTCTGATCTGCATTTCTCTAATAACTAGTGATGCTGACCATCTTTGTAAAGCAACTATACCCTGATTAAAGAAATAATAATAACACACACATACACAAAAAGAAAACACAATGTAAATAGAAATGCCAGCAGATTATTCCTAATCATATAGGATGTTTCACATATGCAAACTCACTACCTAGTTTTTAAATGTGGCTAACTTTCCATCATGCATTGGAAATAGGATTTAATTTATAAAAGACAACCCAATTCATAAAATACAATACTCTTTTTATGTTGTTTTGATCCTATCACCCTTTCACTGCCCTTTCCCCACCTCATGCCCTCACTTCCCTCTTTGGGAAGCTTTTAGATTCCACCATCTATAACTATGACCACAGTCTTTCAAAAACCCAACTCAGATGAAATCCAACACTTTGCTTGTCTGTATATACACATATTCAGCTGAAAATGCTGGAGGAAAACACAGGAGTAT
This sequence comes from Oreotragus oreotragus, assembly GCA_006410675.1. Taxonomy (NCBI): domain Eukaryota; kingdom Metazoa; phylum Chordata; class Mammalia; order Artiodactyla; family Bovidae; genus Oreotragus; species Oreotragus oreotragus. The sequence continues at coordinate 109,062 of SJYX01009738.1, read as the reverse complement.
GTTGTCTAGTTTTGGTTTTGATTCATGAATTTAAATTGTAGGGAGGCCTCAGAGGTATCCAGAAATCTGTNAATTATTCCTAATCATATAGGATGTTTCACATATGCAAACTCACTACCTAGTTTTTAAATGTGGCTAACTTTCCATCATGCATTGGAAATAGGATTTAATTTATAAAAGACAACCCAATTCATAAAATACAATACTCTTTTTATGTTGTTTTGATCCTATCACCCTTTCACTGCCCTTTCCCCACCTCATGCCCTCACTTCCCTCTTTGGGAAGCTTTTAGATTCCACCATCTATAACTATGACCACAGTCTTTCAAAAACCCAACTCAGATGAAATCCAACACTTTGCTTGTCTGTATATACACATATTCAGCTGAAAATGCTGGAGGAAAACACAGGAGCATGTTGTCTAGTTTTGGTTTTGATTCATGAATTTAAATTGTAGGGAGGCCTCAGAGGTATCCAGAAATCTGTTTCCCTAGTTTAATTACTCTTTGTTCCCCTAGTTTAATTACTCTTGAACTGTCTCAGAGGATGATATTACACCTTCTATCTCCTCAAACTTCCAATGCCTCTTTCCCTTCCTCACTGCCGGTGGCTGACCTTGCTTCCCATTTCGCTGAGAAACCAGAAGCAGTCAGAAAGCCTCCTCCACACCCTCCACCACGGGCTCCAGCCTCCTCGCTGGTCCCACAGGCTCTGCCATCTCTCTCGGAAGACTCTCCTCCATTTGTGCCCTCGATGACATCCTCACTCCCCAACTCAAGGATGTCCTTCCAGCAACTGTCTCTCTCTTTTCCTGCCTCAGCAACGTTTCCCAGCCTCCAGATCACTCTCAACAGCACTCAATCATGCTCTAACATGTCTAAAAGCAATCTCCCTTGAGCCCAAATTCTTCTTGGTCTGCCTCTCCCTTTCTCGTTTGCCCTTTATGGCAAAACTTCTTGAAAGTACCCATCGATCACCCACTTACTCATTTTGTCCACCTCCCAACTCCCTTTCTCTGTGGTAACTAACCTAATCTCTATATCAGCACCACAGCTAAAGTGATCCTTAAAAAAGTAAAAAAATAGGTCAGATGATGCTCAAATAAATCCTTCAATGGATCCTCATTTCACCTAAAGTGAAAGCCATCCTGGACTTCCCTGGTGATCCAGTGGTTAAGAATCTACCTGCCAATACAGGGGACATGGGTTCGATCCCTGGTCCAGGAAGATCCCACATGCCCGGGAGCAACTAAGCCTGTGCACCACAACCGCTGGCACCCACAGACCTGGAGCCCATGCGCTGCAACATGAGAAGCCACTACAATGAGAAGCACATGCACCACAACAAAGAGCAATCCCCGCTCACTGCAACTGGAGAAAGCCCACATGCAGCAACAGAGACCCAGCGCAGCCAAAAATAAAATAAAACGAAGGATTCTGTTATGTAAAAAAACCCACACTGCCTGAGTTATATAAGCTTAGACTCACTCGTATATCGATCACACTTACTTTATAGCTCACAGAAAATGAGTTTAATGAATGAAACGTTCCATTTTAGCAAGTCCATTTTGCAAATAAATCGAAGGGTCAATGGTTTTCACGTTTCTCCTTGTTTTACAACTAAGTTATGTCAGAGTCCACACCATCCTTCCCATGAGGAACATGTATATTTTGTTGGCACAAAAGGGGAAATCCACAGCTTCTGGAAAAATAATAGTGTCATGTTAACAGGCAGTGAGGAAAAAGACATGTGTAACTTTGGATAAGGCTGCATTATAAGCCAGGCAATGGCTTGGAAGCCCAAGACAGGGCTTTCCTACGGCACTGGAGCCTGGAGCCTGGAAGGTGAATCCACCATGTCTGGTAATCACTCTACCAGTTACATTTCAGGTAACTAATGAGCAACGTGGGAACAAGGCTCTACCACACAGCCAATACCCTAGGTGCTTGGGGAAGTACTTTAGCAAATATACCCTAATTTTTAAAACATGGAGATGTATATCGATGGTAGGGGTCACCTGGTCCACTTTGCCTGATCCGTGCCTCTTCTGCCTGCATACCAAGTTATCTGTTCTGTCTCTGCATCCTGGGGCAGGTTGCTCATTATCCCATGAAGGAGTTAATTTCAAACAGGGCCCGCTCTAAACGCCGAGGAATTTTTCTTTATCTTGTGTTGACAGCTGCCTCCCTGAAATTGATATCCACTTGTTTTGATGCACCCTTCACGATTGCTTGGTTGTACATCTGTGTTTCCAGCACCAAATCAGGAGGTCATAAATGGAGCACAGCCCTTGAAATCCTGCCACTTGCCAGGCAGCAATCAAACTGGAATTTGGAAAAAAGAAATGCATGGCCCTTTGACATGGTAACTGGAATTCTGACCACTTCATCCTAAGACACCTGCATATCTTCAGCAGAGAGGTTGGAAAGTTATCAATTTGCCTTCCCAGACTTTTTTGAGTAAGGGTGATCATGTGACTCAGTCTCCCCAGACCATAACTTCCTTCTCTCTCTGGAAAGGCTCATGCCTGGTACATAGCAGCCTTCCCTAAGGATAGCAGAGCATCAGGATCTCCTCCTGGGCTGCTGTGGACGGTGGGCCGCCGGAGTCGGTGAACGATCTCAAGATTCCTGGGTGGAAACTTGCTCTAAAAGTCATTGACTGGGCAGCTTCTGGGGAGACCATCCCCTGAAACCAGAAGGCGCTTGGTAACTCCCTGAAATCCTGGAACGAATCCCTCAACTCTAGGTTGGTTACTCTGCCTGGGAAGCTACCTGCCATCAACTGGGTTTCCCACATGGCCAACGTGGCAAAGTCTGGCTTGGTGGGTGACTCTGAGAAGAAGTTTAATGCCCTGAAAGTTCCTGTGCTAGAGGATAAATTATACTGCCAAGGTGGATCCTGAGGAAAAAGAAGATATGAAAAGTTGTGCTGAGTTTTTGTCTCTCTCAAAGAGCAGGGTTCAGGAATATGAGAAAGAGCTGGAGAAGATGAGGAACATAATTCCACCTGATCAGATGACCACTGAGGACTTCAGTGAAGTCTTCCCAGAAACCAGATTAGACAGGAGGAAGTACCTGTACTGGCCTCATAAGCCATTTGAGAATTTATAAACTTGAGTATGGGAGAAAGTTCTGGTCCTCAGATTATAAACTCTGGACATTAAAAATAATTACATAGTGCAAAAAAAGAAAAGCCCCCAAAAGAAAAGAAAAGCTCCTTCTGCCTTCAATGATCAGTCTCTCTACCCCAAGAGCATCCTCAGTTGTTCCAATTTTTTCTTTGAAGCTAAAAAAACTTAAGCTATTGTTTCTCAGGTTTTCTGATACAGCCACATGTACTCCTTACTAATGATTATGTAACCAACTAAAATTCTATTTATGAAAATCTCATAACAGCATGAGAAAACATTCATGTAAAGGTTAAGTGAGAAAAACTCAAAGTAAAATGCATATGGAATCTAATTACACCTACATAAAATTGATGCCAAGAAAATCCCCCAAATTTCTTTGGTGTCAAAATCAAGGGCATTGTTTTTCCTTTTAGAATGTTAAAATATTTATTTAGTGTCAGGCCCCAGGCCAGGCACTTTTAAGTGATTTCATTCTTTTCACTTTTTTTGCACATTTCATGTTTGTTTAGAATGAAAAGATGTTACTAAATATAAGAATTCCTTTGTCCTGGAAAACTCAAAGGAAAAAAGATCAACCAGTTATGATTTGGGAAAAGATCCACAGAAGTAAACTTTGCCAGTCCTCTCAGCACTACCATCATTAGGTCTGTCAACTAACCAGGAAAATGTGTGCTGGAGGTATTGGAAGCCTGGCAGGAAACTGACAAATTAACCTCAACTACAAAAAAGTCATACTATCTGCTTGATTTCATTAGTATTGCATAGATAATAATGGTTGTTGAAAACGAGGAGAAAACAACCAAGTTTTACGATTTTAGCCCTAGAATGGCAGGCTGCTATGGGGCTTCTTAATATTATTTTGGAGGAATAAGCTATTGAAATGCAGATCCACTCAAATCCGACTGAGATTACAGCTTGGAGTTAATTAACTGAGTTCCTATTGTGTGTAAACTGAATTTTAAAATATAATCAAAGTATGTAGATGATACTATTTCTGACCTGCTGTGATGCCATGCTGACTATCTTATTTCCCTGATGCCATGCTCCATTTCACGAAAGAAACTGCAGGAGGTCGTAATGCATTTTCTCCAATGATGAGGTGACGTGGACATAACTCCACCTGGCCAGGTGAAGATTTCTGCTTAACTCAGGGTAAACCAGGAAGCTTGACTGCACCCTTAAGCCCCCTGAGGGAACCATCCAAGCAGTTTTGGCAGCAGCAATGCCACAACTCAGCCATCTAATTCAGCTGTCAGAACTGGGCTGGGAGTTGTCCTTTTCTGAAGCCACCTAGAAAAAAAGTGGGGGCTTCGAGGGTGGCCAGACAGTTATATTATATGACAGTCTTTGGTTTTCTTTGGACTCTATGTGTCTGGTCTGGGACACAGCCATAGGGCTCCCAAGCTCTAAGGAGTGTATGTATGGCCAGTGTCTTCATTTAGACATGCATTAATCTCATCTACTTTTTAATTCTCAGGGTGCACATACCAATCAAATGCAGACACTATTTCCAAGCCACTGTCTCCATCTCCACTCTGCACTGTGTCTGCTACGGGAGGGAGCAGCACGGTGAGGGGTGGGGGATTAAAGCCTGCACGCCTTCTCCTCCTGTTCATACTAAATTGCTTTTGTCCCTTCTGGATCCTTCCCATGCAGCTGATAGGCACACCTGCATCAGGCTGTTGAGCTGATGAGGACTGAATGGGCTGTGTCTAGTCATAAAGCTTGGTGAAAGCTTCCAGGTCTCTGATCTCCGCTTGGCAACTCACCAGCATTTCAGGAGATGAAATAATAAATTTTTCTCCAAGGTAACCCTCTTTCTGGCTTGGATCCAAATAATCTGAAGGGTCCCCCAAGCTTGCATAACATACACACCCAGAAAATAAGGCTCAACGGGATGAAATCAGCAGGGAGAGAGCACTGTCTGCCAGGACCAGTGAGTCTGGGCAGCAGCCGTTTGAGTCCACCTCTGCCTGACCTCTCACCTCAGTTTTGACAGCCAGATTTCAGATGTCTCTCATCACACCCTTAGCTATTCCATTCCTGGGGCCTGGAGTCCNAGGTCACAGTCGGTGTCCAGCCCTCTCTTTTCTCAAGGGGAGATCAGTAGCTCTCCAGGAATGAGATGAACCAGACTGAAAGTTGCTCTCGATGCCTTCAAAGGAAGGCATCAAGAGGGGACTGAACTCAAATATTATTGTGGATCAAAAAACTGTCACCTGCCACTCCAGTAAACAAGGCTGCTGCCCGCCATCAAGCCATCAGCAACTGCAGATGCCCCAGAGGTGTACCCTGAGGAGAATTCAAGAAGGAGAATAAAAAGGATACTGGCCGCAGATGGTTAAGATGCATATCAAAAGAAATTTCAATGAGCCAAACTCTTGCATCTTCTCATACATAGGAAAACACTAAAATAGTTTTTAGGCTATTTTAAGGCTATTATCACTAACCTGTAGCTGAAATATTGCATCACCTTTAGTTATAAACAGAAGGACAAGCCTCAGAAATATCTTCAGTACCTAAGACTTTGTCATAAGTAGCAATCATAGGTATTGTCTTATCACATTATAGTTGTAGGAGATGAATATCACTTATGTTCATCAATAATTAGAAATCAGAGTATGTATTGGAATTGTCACTTCAGTTCAGTTCAGTCACTCAATCATATCTGACTCTGCGATCCCATGGACTGCAGCACACCAGGCCTCCCTGTCCATCACCAACTCCTGCAGTTTACTCAAACTCATGTCCATTGAGTCAGTGATGCCATCCANGGAATTGTCACTTCAGTTCAGTTCAGTCACTCAATCATATCTGACTCTGCGACCCCATGGACTGCAGCACACCAGGCCTCCCTGTCCATCACCAACTCCTGCAGTTTACTCAAACTCATGTCCATTGAGTCAGTGATGCCATCCAGCCATCTCATCCTCTGTTGTCCCCTTCTCCTCCTGCCCCCAATCTTTCCCAGCAACAGGGTCTTTTCCAATGAGTCAGTTCTTGGCATCTCGTGCCCAAAGTATTGGACTTTCAGCTTCAGCATCAGTCCTTCCAATGAATATTCAGGACTGATCTCCTTCAGGATGGACTGGTTAGATCTCCTTGCTGTTCAAGGGATTCTCAAGAGTCTTCTCCAACACCACAGTTCAAAAGCATCGGTGCTCACCTTTCTTTATAGTCCAACTCTCACATCCATACATGATCACTGGAATTGCCACTAGCTTTTATTTAATACAATAATACAGAAGCATGTGCTGTGTGGTCAGTCATGCCTGACTCTGTGTGACTCCAAGGACTGTAACCCACTAGGCTCCTCTGTCCATGGAATTTTCCAAGGAAGCATACTAGAGTGGGTTGCCATTCCCTTCTCCAAATATAGAAGCATATGTGTTACCTATCACAATTTTCTAATAATGACCTGCCTGTATTTCAATGTAATTGGTCATCTTTTTAATCCTATGTATTTTATCTTGTGCACTGAAGCATTATTCTCAGTCCATAAGCCTGGGAAGGGATCTGAGACATAAAACAGTTTAAGAACCCTGCTTTAAGGTTAATAAAATATCAATAACCTCATATATGCAGATGACACCATCGTTATGGCAGAAAGCAAAGAAGTAAAGAGCCTCTTGATGAAAGAGAAAGAGGAGAGTGAAAAAGTTGGCTTAAAACTCAACATTCAGAAAACTAAGATCATGGCATCTGGTCCCATCACTTCATGGCAAATAGATGGGGAAACAGTGGAAACAGTGACAGACTTTATTTGAGGGGCTCCAAAATCACTGCAGATAGTGACTGCATCCATGAAATTAAAAGACACTTGCTACCTGGAAGAAAAATTATGAACAACCTAGACACCACATTAAAAAACAAAGATATTACTTTGCCAACAAAGGTCCATCTAGTCAAAGCTATGGTTTTTCCAGTGGTCATGTATGGATGTGAGAATTGGACCATAAAGAAAGATAAGGGTTGAAGAATTGATGCTTTTGAACTGTGGTGATGGAGAAGACTCTTGAGAGTCCCTTGGACTGCAAGGATATCCAACCAGTCCATTCTGAAGGAGATCAGCCCTGGGTGTTCATTGAAAGGACTGATGTTGAAGTTGAAACTCCAATACTTTGGCCACCTGATGCGAAGAACTGTCTCATTTGAAAAGACCCTGATGCTGGGAGGGATTGGGGGCAAGAGGAGAAGGGGACAACAGAGGATGAGATGGTTGGATGGCATCACTGACTCAATGGACATGAGTTTGAGTAAACTCCAGGAGTTGGTGATGGACAGGGAGTCCTGGTGTGTTGCAGTCCATGGGGTCTCGAGTTGGACATGATTGAGCGACTTAACTGAACTGAAAGTGGCTTGGGCGCTATGTGAAATGTACTGTAAAGGCAGCAATGTACTATGATGATACTGACACAGTCCTTGTCCTCCAGGAGCTTATAATCAAATGGAAGGAAAGAGATGGGAATTACTCTCTTTCCCCTCCTCCTTGTGCTTCCTGCTGCTTATTCCCATCAAGCCAATTATAGCACCTCTGCCAGGCCATACGGCAGCTCTGCGGGATCTAGAGAAGATACCTCTTCCTCATGACACCTTTCTGGAGCCTGCTAGAAAACTGCCCTAACCAATACGAAGCCACTGTGACCATGGGTGAATGGTGCCCCTTGGAGCAGTTACCACCCCAGACGAGGGTCTGACTGATACATTTCTGCAGAGATACCAGGTAAGAAGGCTCCTTGTGAACAAGGGTGGGCAAGGATGTCCTTATCCCCTGGACAGAAGTACATCAAAGACAAGGCATCTTCCCAAGACAGTCAGAGTTGACATGGGATGAAAACCACTTGTCCTCTCAGGCTCAGGGCTTTACCCTTTGTGAGAAACTTGTATTTTCATGGGCGATTCTGGAAATTAAAAAAGCCTCCACAGCTTCAAGGAATGAATCCCGCGGGGTGAAAGGAAAGACTTAAAGCAATGAATCTCTCATGCTGAAAGTATGGGAACTACATTTGGTCAGATAACCCTTACATTATACTACACTGGTGGTTCTCAAAGGGCTTATTTTGTCCTCCAGGGAACATTTAGCGATGTCTGGGGACACTTTTGATTGTCATGCTGGGGCATGGGCGGTGCTTCTGGAATTTACTGGCTAGAGAGCAGGGATACCGCTAAGCATCATAAAATGCACAGGACAGCCCCCGCTCCCACAGTAAAGAATTATCTGGACCAAGCTGTCGATAGTGCCGCATCAAGGAAGCCTTACACTAACCCCATGCTCAGCTTCCTATTCTCCCAGCAGCTGCTCAGAAGTTATCCAGAAAGAGAATTTCAGGGTCTGGCATATGTCTGACCAGAAAGGCAAAAGCCATCTGCTGGTCGAGGGAGGACCCATAAGTGTCCACACCACGGCCTGCTCCACCCCTCATCCCCCCCATGCTCACACAGCCAGTCCAAGTATGGCAGTGATCCCTTTCTAGATCTGATTTCACAATTGTGGCTCTGCTCTCTCTCCAAACCTTGGGCAATTTGAAAATATTTACTAAGTCACCAAAGTCCTTTCGGAAATTTCCAGGCAAACAAGACTCAAAATTGCAGCTGACCCTTTTGGACAAGAAAGGGAAGGGGGGCAGAAAGGAAACAGTTGATGGTTCAGGGAGGTCAAAGTGGACTCTGCTGCCATAGGCCATTGGCAGCTTTGACCCTCACTGGTCACTTCATTTGCAAATGAAGCCATTCGC
>SJYX01009738.1:83018-95150 GCA_006410675.1 Oreotragus oreotragus | reverse complement strand
CGACCCCATGGACTGCAGCCCACCAGGCTCCTCCGTCCATGGGATTTTCCAGGCAAGAGTACTGGAGTGGGGTGCCATTGCCTTCTCCCGTGTACACACTACTATATTCAAAATGGATAACCAACCAGGACCCACTGTATAGCACACAGAACTCTACTCAATGTTATGTGGCATCCCAGATGAGGGTGGAATTTGGAGGAGAATGGATACATGTATATGTATGGCTGAGTCCCTTTGCTGGTCACCTGAGAGTACGACAACATTGTATCAGCTATGCTCTAACACAAAACAAAAAGGTCTCAAGTTTGGGAAAAAATTAACTGTATAGCACACAGAACTCTACTCAATGTTATGTGGCATCCCGGATGAGGGTGGAATTTGGAGGAGAATGGATACATGTATATGTATGGCTGAGTCCCTTTGCTGGTCACCTGAGAGTACGACAACATTGTATCAGCTATGCTCTAACACAAAACAAAAAGGTCTCAAGTTTGGGAAAAAATTAAAAAAAAAAGATTCCTAGAACCTTAAAGGCAAACACAATCATAGAAGATATGGAGTCTAGAGAAGGAGTCAGCCCAAGTTTTCCCACGAAGGGTCAGAAAGTACTTTAGGTTTTGCAGGCCACAGGGTTTCTGTTGGAACTACTCACTTCTGCTGCTATAGTATGAAATCAGCCATAGACCATGTGCAAATGAATGGTAATGAGTATGTTCTGATAAAACTTTATGTGTGGATATGGAAATCTAAATGATTTTCACATCATGAAATTTAAAAAAAATTTCCATTGACACATGTAATAACCACATATTGCTTACAGGCCTTATGAAGAGAGACTGTGGGCCAGATCTGACCCACAGATTGCTGTTTACTGATGCCTTGGTCCAGACAGAAAATTGGAATTTACATTCATTCTTCATTCTGAAGGTATCCTATAAAATTGACTTTCCTTCTCGTCTCACTGTGATTCTGAAATCATACTAGTAAAATTGATAAATGAAAAAACAAACAAACAAGAGAAATCAATCAGCCATCACAGCATTCTCAACCAAAACATCCAGGCTGGGAATGAGCTGAGTGTGCGCACTGCATGACTCACAGACAGCACAGCACAAGGCCACATCTTGCCCAACACAGTGTAAGACATACCGGCTGCTGAAGGCTAGCATTCCAGCGATTACTTTCAAAAGCAGCCCGTGCGAACAATCTCTTTGTTTAGTCTTCACTGTTTTATGTTATTCAAAGTTTGGGCTAGGGGAGGGGGTTGGAAGAGGGCTGGGAAATGTCCTAATTTCTGAAATCCAGTTGTCCTCTGTCCTTCAGCACACACTGATCCCTTTCTTATTCTCCAGAAAGGACATGTATAGTGTCCAGTGGGTTCAAAACACATGAATGTATTGATGAGCTCCTCTTAACCTTCCAGTACATGCCCTATCTTCTCACAAATGTATTACTGTATAAAGTCAATGAGTGTCGATAGATTGGGAGTTTGGGATTGACATATACACATTGCTAGATTTAGATAATCAGTAAGCATCTACTGTATAGCACAGGAAACTCTCCTCAGTATTCTGTAATAACGTAAATGGGAAAAGAATTTGAAAATCAGGTACATGTAGGAAATGGCAACCCACTCCAGTGTTCTTGCCTGGAGAATCCCAGGGACAGGGGAGCCTGGTGGGCTGCCGTCTGTGGGGTCGCACAGAGTCGGACACGACTGAAGTGACTTAGCAGCAGCAGCAGCAGTACATATATAATTGAATCATTTTGCTGTACACCTGAAACTAACACATTTGTTAGTCAATTATACGCCAGTAAAAAATTTTTCAAAATGAAATAAGGAAGAGAAAAAAATAAAACCACTGAGTATTTTCATATTCACATGGAAGAGTGAAACACAGACCCAGAAAAAAGTGGGTTCTGAACTCAGTTGTGAATGCAGCACATATGTGAAGGGGATGAGCTTGTCAGATAAAATATAGGATGCCCAGTTAAACCTGAATTCAAACAAACAACAAATCATTTTTTTAGTATAAAAGTGTGTCCCATGCAATAATTGGGCATCCTATAATTTTAGTCGCTAAATGTGATAACTCTAGTAGAGGCTAGAGCAGAAAAAACAAACTAGGCTGAAGCAGAAGGTATCTATTGGGGAAAAGCAAGAACTTGTTCTGGTTAACCCTCTAACCTCTAAGTGATTTTCAGAAGCCTTAAAGTCAGGGTACAAGGTGGAGACAAGGAGAACTACTTACATTCCAACATTCTAATGTGTACAGAGTTTAAAAAACAGTGCTTCCTGGGGGAGTCCTGAGGGCTGATGGACTGTTCTGCATCCTGAGTGTGCTGGCAGTTACATAAATCTACATCTTACAAAATTTGGAGAAGTGTACATCAAAAAGGTGACTTTTGCTCTATGTTAATGTCATTTTTAAGGAGTGTTTTCAATTGTTATTTCTTACAGAGAACTGGGGAGCTGACGCAGCATGCTGGATAAGGAGCAGATCTAAGTAGAATACTGACTGTACCTGAGACTATATCCTCCTAAGATGGTCCTCGATGGGTTTCTGGCAGGCTGCCCATTTATTTGCCCAACGGGACTAAACACACCTACATTTAGAATCTCCACATACTACCAGCTTTATAATTAAATACAATATTGTTGTGAAAAGCGAAGTGGGAAACTGAGGGCCTGGGGTGGGGATTGGGAAGGGGTCAGGGGTGAGGAATGAATCCAGCCCACACTGGATTAAGATCTGTGTTTGGTTTGCCCACATAGTGCTTCAATGGTTATGATATAAATATCAACAGACTTCCTTCAAAAGCTGGATTTCCAGATGTCCTTGAAGAATACAAGATCCTTGAGTTGTATTCCCATAAAGTGCCCATCAGCTGAAGTTGAGTACTGCCTGGGGAGCCCACTCTCTCCAGTCCAGAGTCCCACAAGCTCGGCCACCACATCAGCCTGCCCACCTGGGCTCAACTGAGGTTTTAATGCCCAATATAAGGTATTCAGCCAGCTGTCTGGCCCAAGTGAAACTCTCAGGAACTGGGAGACTCTTCCTCCCACTGAAAGAAAACTATAAAATCAAGTTGCCATTTTTGACTTGCTCTCTGAGCCCTGGGGTGCCCTGTCTCCCTATAGGGGAGATGCTCCCCTCCTATTCCCCCCAGTGCTAAGCCATTATGCTTCAAGATTTGCTCTGTGGACCTGAGCTCAGGGCAGATGAGAAGTGGAATCCTCTAGAGGCCGGGACACATCAGGACAGAAAGCAATGATGGCAGGAAGGGAAGAGAACAGGCAGGGACTGAGCAACTGAAATTACTTTCACCTTAGCCTCCTCTGCGTTGTCAAGCCCAGCTTTTCCTCTTGATCATGGCCATCAGATCCAATGCTCATCAGACATTTATCATTCTCACTGCCGTGGGAATAAGAACGGGGAGTGATCAGGCTGCCAGAGTCTCATTTCTAGCAGCTGGTAGAGTTAGAGAGTATATTCTTTCTAAAATTAATTTTTATTGGAGTATAGCTGCTCACAATGCTGTTAGTTTCCACTGTATAGTGAAGTGAAACAGCTATATATATATATACACATATATCCTCTTTTTTGGATTTCCTTCCCATTTAAGTCACCACAGAGCATTGAGTAGCGTTCCCTAAGCTATACAGTAGGTTCTTACTATTTTATGCATGCGTGCTAAGTCACTTCAGCTGTGTCTGCTCTTTGTGACCCTATGGGTCAGAGCCCACCAGGTTCCTCTATCCATGAAATTCTCCAGACAAGAATACTGGAGTGGGTAGCCATGACCTTCTCCAGGGGAATCTTCCTGACCCAGGGATCGAACCCGTTGTCTCTTGGTCTCCTGCACTGGCAGGCAGGTTTTTCACCAGTAGTGCCATCTGGGAAGCCCTCAACAGACTATTAATAGTGTATATATGTTAATCCCAATCTTCCGTTTTATCCCACTCTCTCCTCCTCCTTCAGGGTCCATAAGTTTGTTCTATATATCTGTATTTCTGCTTTGCCATTTTTCTAGATTCCATACATATGCATTGCTGCTGCTGTTGCTGCTAAGTCGCTTCACTCGTGTCCGACTCTGTGCAACCCCATAGACAGCAGCCCACCAGGCTCCCCCGTCCCTGGGATTCTCTAGGCAAGAACACTGGAGTGGGTTGCCATTTCCTTCTCCAATGCATGAAAGTGAAAAGTCAAAGTGAAGTCGCTCAGTCGTGTCCGACTCTTCTTGACCCCAAGGACTGCAGCCTACCAGGCTCCTCCATCCATGGGATTTTCCAGGCAAGAGTACTGGAGTGGGGTGCCATTGCCTTCTCCATACAGATGCATTGATACACAATATTTGTTTTATCCTTTTTTTTACTTACTTCACTTTGTCTGACAACCTAGAGAGTATATCAACAGCTAGCCTCCCAGGACCTGCCCTGCTTTCTGACCCATCCCCACAGACCTATCTCAGTTCAGTTCAGTTCAGTCGCTCAGTCGTGTCCGACTCTTTGTGACCCCATGAATTGCAGCACGCCAGGCCTCCCTGTCCATCACATCTCCCGGAGTTCACTCAGACTCACGTCCATCGAGTCCGTGATGCCATCCAGCCATCCCATCCTCTGTCGTCCCCTTCTCCTCCTGCCCCCAATCCCCCCCAGCTTCAGAGTCTTTTCCAATGAGTCAACTATTCGCATGAGGTGTCCAGAGTACTGGAGTTTCAGCTTCAGCATCATTCCCTTCAAAGAAAGACCTATCTCAGTTACTGTTAAATATCTTTTGGGTTTTGCTGCAACTTTTATTTGATGACCAGCACTAAATTCTAAACACATATGCTCAGATTTCACTGTTCATGAACACGGCTGCCTACATACCAGCTGGAAAAGAAAAAATGAGCACTCGAATGCTGGGCTTATCACTACCTATAGTGTGTGTGTGTTTCCTGGATAAGCAGTGTTTCCTTTCAAGGCCTCTCATACTAATTTCAAGCTTTCCAGATCATTTTTTTAACAGATCATTTTCCCCCAGCTTTAAGGTATGATTGAAAAAAAATTGTCTATATTTACAATGTACAACATATTTTTGATATATATTGGGAAATAAAGATCATAATTAAGCTAATTCATATATCCATCACCTCACACAGCTACCATTTTTGTGTGTTTAATGATAACACACGAGATCTACTCTCTTGGCAGATTTCCAGTATATAGTAACATGGTTTTTAACCACAGTCACCATGCTATATACTGGGACTCTAGAACTTATTCAATTTATAATTGAAAGTTATACTTTTGATTAACATCTCCCCTTTCCCCCACTTCCCACCCTCTAGTATCTACCACTCTCCTCTCTTACTATAAGTTCAATATTCTTTTAGATGCTACATATAAGTGAGATTACAGGTATTTATCTTTCTGTGTCTGGCTTTTTTCACTTAGCAGAATGCCCTCCAGGGTCCATCCATGTTAGTCACAGATGGCAGGATGTCTTTCGTTATAAAGGCTGACTAATACTCCACTCTAGATATACCACATTTTCTTTATTCAATCATCTGTCAGTGAACACTTAGGTTGTTTTAATCTCTGGCTACTGGGAACAAGGCTGCAATGGACATGAGAGTGTAGATGTCCTTCCAAGATAGTAATTCTGTTTCCTTGTAATATATACATAGAAGGGAAATTGCTGGATCACATGTCAATTCTATTTTTAACTTCTTGATGAACCTCTACACTCTTTTCCACTTTTCAAATCTTTTATGCCTCACAGTCCCACTGCCGCAAGAAAATTTTTGAAACATTTCCTGACCCATTAGAAGCAGCAAGTATCATCAGCCCAAGCTGACAAGTCAAATCCCTTATAGGGAAACTAAGACCCCATATGCTACACAGAGTGGCCAAAAGAAAGGTAAAATAATATATCACTAACAATAAAGACGATCCTCAACCATACTGTTTTTGCGTGTATTTAAAAAAAAAAAAAAACAAAACATGAATAAGGAGACAGAGGGGAGCTGCTGAATTGACCCCTTGCCTCTTGGCCAAAAGGTACCTTTCCCAGATCTGGCTTCTCTCTCCATCACATAAGGACATACATGTATCACAGGTCCCAAGCCTGAAGCCCCATGTGATATTTACTGGTCTCAAAAATTATTGGCATCATTGCTCAAACTCAGAGAAAGAGGATCCCCTAGCTACCACCAAGGGGTTAAGTTTTCAAGCCTATGATTTTCTGTTAAGAATAACATTTTTTATAACCCTCAAAGTTTTAAGTTTCAGCCCTGACTTTAAAAATAAAGTGAATCCTCTGATGACTGGTTATAATTTAGAAGAAGCGGGGGGAAATCCCACCCACCTAGAATAGTAAGTAACTCAGTATCATGCAGCGAAAAACTAAGGGCAGGTTTCACAAATGCCTTGAAGACATCCTGCTAGTGCACAGACTGTCAAGAGCCTGGAAGCCCGCAGGGTAATGAAATAGGCTGCCAGAGGGGAAACGAAGAGCTGGAAGATGTGTTTTGAGGTCTGGCTCATAGCCTTTGCTAGGGCTTTTATCTTGGGAGCGCATGTGGCTTTCTTTCCCCCCTCCCATTTTATGCAAGGGAAAGGGACCAGGTTCCCTATTTCCTTCTTCTAGCTAAGCTCAGAGGATGCTATAGAAACATGGATACTAGAGTCAAAGACTGGCCCCAAAGTATTTTTAATGTATGTTCAAGCATTATGTAAATAGACCAAAGGCTTGTCTCTGTCTGTCTCTCTGTGTATTTAATAATCTCCTTTTGTGGATTCTAATTCAACATGAGACTAATGGAAAAGACTGCCATACCCATTAACCAAGGGCATGTGTAGCTCCAACATGCACCCCCACCCCCACAAACCTCTGCTTCTGCCGGCATTTCCTGCCAGAAATAGGTCTCAGCTGTGCGGTATTCACCCAGACCACAGCGCTCATGTGCAAACTTTCCTCTACAAAGCTCTTCATGCTGGGCGACCATCACCCAGCCCATCCGTGTTCTCCTAGGTCTCATCCTGCCCCATGTGGCCTCTGTGCTTTGTGTTTTAAGACAAATTAAGAGCCTGGGTGAGGCTGAAACCATCTGAATAAGAAGCACTGGTTCGTACAATGGATGCTACAATTAGGATGAGGGAAAACTGGAGGACATCTTGGCGAGAATAAACTCCTCTTTGACACGCCAATGACAAGCCAGGCTTGTGCACACAGAGTGACTTAGGAGAATCACTAACCATCATTTAGTAAGTGAACCTTAGCTGCCCTGGACTCCTATTAGAGTTGCCCACGTGAGAAGCAGCTGCATTGAGAATCAGGCCTGCAGGCTGGAGAGGCTGCTACAAGACTTGACTGGCTGATCTGCTCTGGGACTTCTCCATCTAGAGCATCATACACATTTCATGGGGGCTTCCCAGGTGGTTCAGTGGTAAAGAACCCTCCTGCCAATGCAGAAGACGCCAGAGATACAAGTTTGATCCCTGGGTTGGGAAGATTCCCGGAACAGGAAATGGCAACCTGCTCCAGTATTCTTGCTAGGAAATCCCATGGGCAGAGGAGCCTGGAGGACTATAGTTCATGGGGTTGCAAAGAGTCAGACGTGTGACTGAAGCAACTTAGCACGCATGCACGCAAAGAGATTAAAACAAGTACCCAAGACAAACAAGATCTCCTCTTGAGTAGCCAACTGATGTAAGAGGGTCACAACTACATCACCTTCCAACTGAGCTGGGTTTGTTGTCATTGTGTAGTCACTAAGTCACACCCAACTCTTTTGTGACCCCATGGACTATAGCCCACTTGAATGTGGTCTCTTATTCCATCTCATCTCTTTAAGACATCCATACTTCACAAACTCCTGGGCATGACACAGTGGGTGTGTGATACTTACGAAGACCCAGGCCATCATCTCCCTTGGCCTTCTATCACTTCACCAGCGGTACTCAACGTGTGTTCCTTAGGACAGCAGCTGCAGCTAGGAACAGCAAACCCTGGGAACTTGTTAGCAATGCCAATTCCCAGGCCCTACCCTAGATCTACTGAATCAAACTCTCTAGGAGGAGCCCTCCAGCTGATCCTAATGCACTGCAGTTTGAAAATCATGGTTCTATACCACTGCTGGCCAAAAGTCTATGTCCAGTAGCAGCCATTGCTATTATTAGAAGTTCTGAGCCCAGCCGAGTCACCCTACATTGTCTGTAATTCAAGGCTGATATATTAAAATTGTCTCAAACACCTGGTAATATGTGACAGCTCAAATTTGCCTACCCTTTTTTTAAAAAAAAACCTTTTTATGTGGACCATGTTCAAAGTCTTTATCCAGTTTGTTAAAATACTGCTTCTGTTTTTTATGTTTTGGTTTTTCTGTCATGAGGCATATGGGATCTGAGCTGCCTGACCAGAGATCAAACCTGCACCCCCTGCATTGGAAGGCAAGGGCTTAACCACTAGATGGCCTGTCTATCTTGTTAAAGATGCTTCTATGACAGTGGAATTTCCCACATCAAGGTGCTGTATGTTAAGCTTTTCTGTCAATTTTGAGAAAGCCATCATCCACCTAGACATGAATTTTGAGTTATAATAATGTCAGTGTTAAAGGAGCTAATATCAACATATAGCAAATATGCACGTTTCCCAGTGATCCAAACATTTGAACACCAAACTCACAAAGCCCTGCTGAAAATGCACCCTGCTTTTGTAACATTATGAAAGATCTAAGGGGGACTGGTAGTACTACGTCATAGCATCCTTATGAAACCCAAATAAATCCATGCATAAAAAAAGCAGAGCATAAAGTTCAAAGCTCTACCTATATCTGGAGGTCATGAAAGGTCAACCCGTGGACCAAAAGAAATTTTGTTTCATCCACAAATTTTTAAAAACTTTTTAAGCCAGTTGATTTTGAAATGGGAGTTCTCACATTTTAAAAAGGAAGATTTCTGGCTTCTCTTGAGAATCAGGGGATGTGACGACATAGGAGTCAGGTTCACACCTGGTATAAATTAACTGTGCCTTCATGGAGAAGCGCTATCTTCTCTTCAGGTCCTTACAATTTCCCATTCAATCGTGTCACTCATTTATGTTACATGCTGGCTCCCAGGTCCTTCTGGGCTTGCAAATCCTGTTCACTGTAAACAATCCTTTTCACTGTTATTATCAGTATCCTCCTGCACTGCAAAGGTGTCACTATGTTCATGAAATTTCCCAGTGTGGCAGTTCACCAGTTGGGGTGAAAAGAATTCATCCTTCACCCTTTGCATCCATTTTCTCCTTAAAAATGTATGCGTTATGATTTGTTGATTCACTTACTATAAAAAGAAAACTTCTGTTGAGTGATATCTGTAAGCTTGCACTGAGTATTTCCCGTGAAACCTGTCAAATAACCTTCAAAACAATTCCAATGAGACTAATACTATCATTATCCCCACCTTATAGATGAGGAAACCAGGGAACAGCAAGGTCACACAGATACTAACAGAGAGGCTGCCAGGATATGAGCCAAGGCTTTCGGAGGCCAGAATCCATGCTTGTTATTTGCCAGATTGCAAGGCATCGACAGCCTTGGGGACCACTGCGTCTGTGCATCAATGCCATTTGTTGTCTCAGTCAATATCTCAACACGAGGACCAACTCTTACTGCCAAAGAAGTTGATCAACATCCTCAAGAGGGATCAGTGATGAAATGTGGGTAGCTCAAAGGATCAACAGTGGTGGTCCCCAAAGCACTGGAAAACCCCAGAGAAATGTAGAAGGGCTATTACTGAGCCCTGGATTTCTTCTAAATATTGACAAATCGGAACCCACAAGCCCCCCTGCTTGGCTTTTTAAATGATGACTGGTCTATTTCACAGGGCACTTGCCAGAGCAACTGCTCTTTGTCCCAAGAGGCTAAAGCCTGAAACACTCATAGGTACAAATAACTGGTCAGAGAGGTGTATGACCTTTGGGCATATTTGTGTAAGGCCTGCCTTGGCACTCTCAGACCTGGCAACGACCCTGAACATGCCCCAAGTGGCACCTATCCACTGGGCGGTCCTGAAGAGTCATCTGGGTCAAATCCTTCCTCAGCACCACTGTCCTGGGCAAACCATTTTTTAAACTTCAGCTTGAACTTTTAGAAGCAGGGTACCATTTATGCGGAAGAAGATGAACAAATGAATGGCTGGGATCTTCAGTTCTCCCATCCTTTTACCAGCTGCCTGCCAATGACAGAGGTTCCTAGGGGACATGTACAGGGATGGTCTCCCCAAGAACCACAGTTTGTGTTACTATAAGTCTTGGATTCGAGTGTCTTGAGCCTCTGAGGGATCCCTGACCTGGGAAGCTAGGCTGGACTGGATTCCATGCAAACGGCAGCCAGGATTTCTGCCCGAGCCAGACAGGCCAACACAAGTGGTCTGGATCAGAGCAGACTGACTTGTTTTCTGAGCTTTGGGTCCACATTCCAACTCTGATACTCAAGGTCTTACTGCTCAGAGGCAAGAACAACATTGAGAGATGAAGCCAAGGAAATGTCTTGTCTCTTTGCAAGTACAGAGCAGAGCCAGCCTAAGCCATCCACCTACATCCAGGCCTTCTCAGGACAGAAAATGGGAGCAGGTGGAGGCCACAGGCCACTAACGGCAACCCCTAGGGGAGAGTTTTAAGGGGGAGAGGGGCCCAAAGTGAAATCCCCAAAGGGCAGATTCCACAGAGGCACATCCAGGCACACATACCCCAAAGCTCACCCCCTCTCCTCCGCCCCCAGCCCCAGTTGAAGGATCCTAGAGGCAGCTCTCACCCATAGTCGAGCACCCCACGCCCAAAGCTAGACACGCCACCAATACTAGGAATCAGGAGTCAGGAGAGAGATACAACCCTTCCACTTGTCACTGTGTGAGCCCAGACACCTCTGCATACTCTAAAGTGCAGACAATGAGTCCTGCCTAGCACAGATCAGAATTAAGGTAATACACGCAGGTTTTTGTAAACGGTAAAGTGCTACACAAATGCCAAAGATCGTTTTTATTATTCCAGAGTTCGCGTTCTTAATAAGCAACTGAACGCCCTAAAAAGCCAGTGTAGGTTGGATCGGCAGCTTGTGAGCGTGCCAAGTCGCTGCAGCCGTGTCTGACTCTTTGTGATCCTCTGGACTGTAGCTCGCCGTGTTCCTCTGTCCATGAGATTCTCCAGGCAAGGACACTGGAGTGGGTTACCATGCCTTGCTCCAGGGGATCTTCCTGAACCAAGGACTGAACCTGAGTCTCCCACGTCTCCTGCATTGGCAGGTGGGCTCTTGACCACTAGCGCCACCTCAGCACATATGGCCTGAGAACCTCTGATGGCTTTTGCTCAAGACAGTCTCTGAAACATCCAGTTATCTTCACCTGAGCCCAAGGAAGACCCTCTTCTTGTGACGTGCAGACATAACAACATCCTCCCCCCAAAACTGGTTTGCACTGAGACGCCGCAGCTTCTTCCCCGAGGGAATGGGTTACTCACTTGGTTAGAGCTTCCACCGGGTATTTCCATGCACTAGAAGACTCTCAAAAGGATGTGGCCTCCTGGATTGTCTCAGTCTTCTCCCTCATCCGCTCGCACAGGGGCTGCCAGAACCACCCACACAGCGAGCTCATGGGAGGAGCTCAAGATGCTGCCACCATCTTGAGGGGTGCATTTCTGGGCTGCTGCTGCTAAGTCGCTTCAGTCGTGTCCGACTCTGTGCGACCCCACAGACGGCAGCCTAGGGCCCTGCAATTTGGGTTCTGATCCTGGCTTTGACACTCTCTGTGTTGGGCTCTTTAAAACATGGATAACCTAGACGTTCCTCCCCCATCAGCTCATCAGGATTAAATGACATCATCTGTGTTAAAAATGCACTTGAGTCTTATTACTGAGTTGGTGCCTTTGGCTACTGACTTCACGTGGTTGGCTTTCCCTTTCTTCTACTAACTGTTCCAAATAAATTATAAACTAACAACAAACAAGTAAATACATTCCTTCTGCTCACGGGGAAGTATTTGTGTGATTTTATATTTTATTATACCAAATCTCCATGACCCGCTCAAAGAAAGTGTTCTATAGCTCC
The DNA here is from genome assembly GCA_006410675.1 of Oreotragus oreotragus. NCBI lineage: Eukaryota > Metazoa > Chordata > Mammalia > Artiodactyla > Bovidae > Oreotragus > Oreotragus oreotragus. The sequence continues at coordinate 83,078 of SJYX01009738.1, read as the reverse complement.
TTGGTTCGGGGAAGGCAATGGCACCCCACCCCAGTACTCTTGTCTGGAAAATCCAATGGA